>JAOTNS010001478.1:1237500-1321912 GCA_028476615.1 Culter alburnus
ATGAAGGTGTAGAACCATCTCAAGGATGATCAGAAGAAATGGACAGCACCTGAGTTAAATATATGAGTGTCACAGCAAAGGGTCTGAATACTTAGGACCATGTGATATTTCAGTTTTTCTTTTTTAATAAATCTGCAAAAATGTCAACAATTCTGTGTTTTTCTGTCAATATGGGGTGCTGTGTGTACATTAATGAGGAAAAAAATGAACTTAAATGATTTTAGCAAATGGCTGCAATATAACAAAGAGTGAAAAATTTAAGGGGGTCTGAATACTTTCCGTATATATATTTGAAACTGTGCTATATATATATTTTTTAGGATTCTTTGATGAATAAAATGTATATTTAAGAAAAATGTTTAAAACTATGCTGTATGAAAAGATTTGTGATACTTCAGATTAAAATAGGAGATTTCTTTTTTCCAAATACATTAATTTAATTCTGCATATGATGTTATAATAATGTGGAAATGTTTCTTTCGGAGAGCTTTGTCATATTTTTTTGTTGATGAAGTGGTTCACAGGGACAATGAGAATATTTTTGGCTGCTTTACATGTGAAGAGTGAATATTTGCACTTGTTTTTTGATTGTTCTGGAAACATCAGTACAATGAGGGTTATGAGAGGCCAGCCTGTTTATTTAGCAGTGTTGAGGATATACTGTTAACAGTAATTAAATGATCAGTTTGGCTTGGAGATGGAGAAACTATCAACACATGCCGATACGATCACATCACCATTGTCTTTCACATCTCCAATTCAATTTCAACACTTTACAAAAAAAAACATCCCAAATCCCAACTCTATTTTGGCAAGAAACACCCTCAAAAACACACATTTCAACACACCTTCCAATCCAATTGCACACACACCCATGCCATGCAGAATATGTTTGGGTATACTATTCCTTTAAAGTAAATTAAAGTTCTCTCACAACTAAACAAAGTGCTTGAGTTTAACAATAAACACCCCTTACTCTGGAAATGGATGGTACGGCACCTCAGGGCAGGTCTGAAAAAATATTTTCACACAAAATTTATTCATGTAAATCTATGCTGACACACGTGCACAAAAGCTACTGGCTACAGAGTGAAGACTATCATGGGACAAGTTAGCGTTTGTGAACACGCTCACACACTTGGCTATAGTACCGCTGGTGTCGAGGGACGGTCTTTAAGTTGTGCGCAGCTGTGCGAAGTTTGCGAGGGTCTGCTGCTTAGGGATGGAGATGTCAGCTGCAATGAAATGAATCATGGAACTTGGGGAGGAAAATAAATCTAGACAGGTCATTCCCAATGACCTTACAATACGTGCCGTTCCATCTTATATTAAAACCTTTCATTGAATTGGAAATGTTGACATACACAGAGTCACGCACACTTGCGTCATATGAATGTTACTATTTATATGTGCATGAGGTGTATTTTATCACAAGCATGACTTTGAATGTGATTTGTCCAACATCTAAATAAAGGCCATACTCCTTTTTATTTGGATTCCATATTAATCATTCAACAGAATCGGCAAATGGTCTATTTGTAGAAAAAGTTACATGTTTATTGGATAAGAGTGTTCGTGTTGACACCGTCTGTTGACCACCAGGTTCTTTTATCTTAACTAATTTTAATTTCTCTGAAGAAGCAATTATTTGGATGAAATCATCATCTTTAAAATAGAAAGTAATGTGTGTGTGCTAAAGGCACTAAATCTTCACACATTGACTGCACTATAGGGGTTTCACAAGGTTCTGTTTTAGGACCAATTTTATTCACACTGTATAAGTGTGTAATAATGTTAACATACAAATATATGCAGATGATGTTATTTATACTCATGCAAATAATTTTGAAGAATCACATTTAAAAAAAACTGACTAAATCATGTTTATTATTGAATCCTAGATAGACTCATAGCCTTCTAATGTGTTCTTAAGAGGGGAGTAGCTTGATATCGTTAAGGAGTTCACATTTCTATTTTAAGCAAATTAGGCCATTTTTGACAGTTGATGCTGTTGATGGTTGTTCTTACCCTCAATGATTTTTTCACATATTGAGTAGTGCTTCACTAGCTGGTCATTTGGAGATGGTACAACACTTGATAGAAAACCTTTTTCATTTCATTATTGTAACGTTTTGGAAAAATATCATCTTTTGAGCTTTGAAAACTACGGCCATCTCTAGAGGGGTCTATGTGCTGCCATATAGACATTTGGTCAAACAATACTGTCTGTTAAGAGAAGTGAAAATTGGAGATAAGGGAGTGTTCCACATATCATACTTGAAAGATCAATTTTAAAATGGCTTATAACAAATCAGATTTGTAATCATTTATTATTAGTCATGTTTTAACTTTTCTGTTATTGTATGTTGTCGTTATGCATTGTATGTATTTCTATATTGTTATTAGCAATGTCTTTGTTTTACCTGCCTGGGGACTACGGATGTAAATTAGCAATGTTGCTATACAGATGTTCATTAACGTGCATTGTCCCTTTTAAATAACATAAAAAAATTAAGAATTTAGAGAAAGAAATGTTCTACAATGGATATGATATGTATGAATGAGAGTGAAGTAAGCAAACACAGATTTTCAGGTTGAAAGTTGAAAAACCTGAACAAACCAAGTTTTTTATCATACCTTGCAGCAGAAGTTGCTGATTGATGCAGAACTGGCCAGTGTACCTCGAAGTTCGAAAACACCACCACTGCCATGCACCAAAGAGATAAGAAAACCAGATGGCTAACTCTGAAAACAGAGGAAGATGGCAACATCATATCTACAGGAAAACAGAGCAGAGCAGCTGCTGACCTACAGGCCTTGTTTTCAAAGCTGGACAGGCCAAAGTCTACCAAGTGCACAAGAGGGTAAAACCAAGACAAATAAAAAAATAGAGCCACATTAACTCATACATATTTATTTATGTTACATGTTCTTCGTTTTGTGTACCTTGTGTTTTTGTTATTTGGACTTTTAGGTTGTATTCTGCCCGGTTCTTTTCCTGTTTCCTGTTTCCAGCACAATTTTGTAGTCAAGTTTTTCTGTTTATTAGCCCATCATTGTTCCCGGTGTTCACTTCCCTGTGTTTAGTTCCTGTTTGCCTTTGTTTCCATAGCTGCCTTGTTTGTTTCCATAGTTACCCTTTTTAGTCTCCTTAGTGATTGATTACTCTAACCTGTTTCTTGTTAGCACTTGTTATCCTGTGTATTTATATCTCAGTGTTTTCTGTACAGGCCCACCTTAAAGTCTTGGCTACCATCTAGCTATTGAACATTTCCACCATCACAGGAATATATTAGGGTACAACGGGGCTAAAGGGGGTTATTTTCCTCTTTTCCACTAGATGGCACTAAAACTTGCTGCAGCACTTTCCGCTATCCGCTTTTCAAGACGCACATGCAAATTTGTCTGATCCTTGACACGATCGCAGGCAGTAACGCAAAGTTGATTCTGAGGTAGTTTGATCTTATATTTGATGGGGTTTTTTTTACATTTTTGTTGATTTATGTAGCAAATGAGAATCAATTAAATTAATGTTTGTATTTTCAGACAAAGGTCTTGTTAATGATTTTCACTTTTGTTCAAGGTAATTAAAGCAACAGCTTTTCAATAACGGAAGAATATGTAAAAGTATGGTATTTGGGGTAAAAGTGCACCTGTTGTTGGGGCAAAAGGCACAATAATTAACATGATAATAAACTGCTGGCTGACTTTACCATTTGTTGACATGACATGGTTAGATTCAGATGGTAAATATCATATATCAAATTGGGTATCCACCTTAGAGATTACCCCTTGCCACCCTTGCCATACATTTATCAGATTTTTAAACAAAATTAAACACTTTTATGATTTATATTCACACAAATTTTGTTGCTCCATCAATGGTCGATACAAATATATATATATATATATATATATATATATATATATATATATATATATATATATATATATATATATATATATATTCTGCAATTATACATTTTAAGAGTAGTGAAAAGCACATTCTTAAGGTGTGCCTTTAGCCCCATTGTACCTTACACATTTTAAAATATATTAAAATAGAAAAAGACTATTTTAAATTGTAATAATATTTCACAGTATTACTGTTTTTACAGTATTTTTGATCAAATAAATGCAGCTTTGGAGAGCATAAGTGACTTTTCTCAAAAGCATTAAAAAATTTTACCGACCCCAGTCCAATGACTTTTTGCTAAAAATCGTATAGTTTAGTAAGACATAGCATAGCTTTTGCAACAACTTCCCTGTGTGACAATTGTGTGGCATAGCTGTGAAAAGTATATACTTTGGCCAACAGAAGAGTCAAACATGTGTTCAGACTTAATGAGAGTGAGAAGTTGTTTGCGGTCAGATTAGGGAGATTTAACATCAGATGATTGCTAAGGTAAATACAAACACACGGTTGGCATGCCCTCACTATTGTGAAGCATTTGGATATGTATTTTATGACCAAAGAAAAGTGGGAGGAGCTCATTACAAGGCCCTGTGCTCTTATACCTGTTGCCTCAACCATAAATAGTGTGAGCAGTATGCAGTGACCAGTGCGTGTTTAATTTCATTCATCCCTCGTCCTCTTTCACTCGGTCACTGTTCCTCTCACCTCTTGACCTGACCACAGGAAATTCTTCACCCTCCAGCTGATCAGCCATCAGAGGGAGATTTTATGATGTATTGGGGTAAGAAATATCAATCTTCAAAGGGTGTGAAGGGGAAATGAAAGGGAAAGGAGTGAGCGACAGCATGTTGGATGTGAAAAATCCTGTCTTAAAGAGCTCTGCATACTGTTTGTTGCTCTTGGCATATTCAAGGGAAAACTATTCAGAGGGAGAAGGTGCGGATGAAGTGAGAGTTAGATTTCTGAACACATGGTTTAAAAAAAAAAGAAAAAAAAAGACTTTTGGATTCCCTTCATGTTACCTGCTGCATATATTATGGGTGAATGAACTCAGTAAATCTACTTTCCCATTCTAGATCAGAGTACTTAAATATTATTACATTTTTACATGTTCTGTTACTGTAAGAGGGTACTGTAGTTCATCCAAAAATGACTTCAATGACTTTTCTGTAACAATAAAAGTCCTGCACCTTGTGCACTATTTTCAAAATTCTTCCCAAAGCTTTTTGCGAGATATAGATAGAATTTCTTAAAATATCAGCTCTTTTTATGAGGCCTGTTAGCATGTTAGCATTAGCCCCTGATGGTATCCCACACAGCAAAAGGACTCCACGGCAGATCGGCCGCGGAGGTATTGTGGCTTCCGGAACGTATCCCCGGATACATTGCGGATCCGCGCAGTGACGGATCCGCAATGAAGGCGGATCGCGGACCCGCCGTGGCTCCGCGCTGCATCCGCTCCGCATCCGCGATTAAAAACCTTACCTCCGCGGCGGGTCCGTTTGGGACTCGCAAATTGATACAACCGTTACAGTAAAGGCGCGCGTGCGTCTGCGGATCCGACATGGGTCCGCTCAGGATCCGCTGATTGACAGTAGAATTTACGGCGCCGCCCGGAAGCGGAGCTGATCCTCTCGGCGGTGCCAAAACGAATGTGACAGTCACGCGGGTTTGGCGACTTGAATGCGGATCCGCCTAGGAGTCTCCTGCTGTGTGGGTGTGTAACTACTCTGGACTCAAAAGTCATCCATTAATGACCATTCAAAAGTGTCCATGCATTCTGACCATATTTTTTATTCAAACATCATATAAATAATTCAATATATCATAGTTGTTTTTACCAGCGGCCAGTTTTGGGGGGCTTAAAAGCGTGTCTGTTTCTGTATGTTTCTTTTTACATTATAGCTCAGAAGTCTGAATAGTTGCTAGTAATTCGTTTGGACTGTGTGCATCATTGTCAATCCAATCAGCGATAAAATGACATTCTATTCCTGCCGCTCCAGAGTTATTATTCACATACAGAACTGGGCATCAATAAACACCAAATTTAAAGCATTTAAAACATCAAAATCAATTTACATAACAAATTCCACCCTGGTACACCAGTACAATTCAATCTCCGGAATGTGAATTAAGCCTGCAATAAACCACCACGAGCTGATTCATACATTCATCTGTAGTACCACTGACCCAACAGAAGCCTTTCTCACCAAGAAAAGTCAGAATCAGTCAAAAAGGATCACTGGGTGGTGAAACCATCAAACCACATTACATTAAATGCAAAACAGAGGCAGTGCCGCCGATGTATCACTGCTCTCTTTCAAACACAAACGCAGTTTTATGGCAGTGTTTCATTGTTATTTTCAAAGCCAGAAAACGAAAACTACAAAACAAAAGGCCCTTGTGAAACATCACAACTTCTGATCATTACGAACCATTACAAACCAAGGTTCCCACTGGTTCAAAAGAGACTCACACTTTTTATAGGCTTGTATAATGAATTCCTCTGTTTTCTGGACAAATCATAAAATTGTGGAACAATAGGAAATCTCTTTGCGATGGAGGAGAAAAGTGCACAGCTCAGCATTTTGAGGAATCTCTGCTAAGCGTTTTCAGCTGGGGGTGAACCACGAGACCCCTTCGAGAAACGAAATCCACCTACAGATGAACTGTGAGTGAACAGAGAACGGTGAGAGAGGAGAGGGATGACAAGTAGGATAAATCTCTGTGTTATATTATCTATATTCCACACTTCCAACATATGTTCCTATATCATTCGGACACCTCCCTCTGCGTGCAGCACCGCTAGAGTAATAAACCTTGACTTGGAGGACAGATATGGGGTGGGCAGTGAACACTCTGCTCATTACAATACATTAAAGTGGTTTCTGTTTTATTTACTGGTTGAAACCTCAAAGTATCAGTCAGATACGAAAGAGAAAGAATAGTAGAAAAACAATCACTACTTTTGTTGATTTGAAGATTGAGTCTTCAAATCTAATACACTAAAGTAGCCTAAAAAATGCTTTATTTATTTTACATTAAATGGTACGCTTCACTGTGTCTGCCATGTTGAGATCACATGACCTGAACTACTCACTTTATCTCTGTAACCCTCATGTTTTCCAAACCTTCTGCGTTCACTAAAAATTGCATAGAGTAAACACATACTTCCAATGGCATTGGAACCTAAAAACCTATTGTTTTTTTTAGCAATGTTACATCCATTCCACCAGATGGCAGTATAAGTCCAAGGTAACTGACATAGCAGCTAGCATGAGTTTGAAATCGCCCACTATATCCTTAAATAGGGCACTATTTGAATGGAAAGCCATTTATAGTGGTGTACGAAACAATAGTGGACGATATCGAGTGCACTCATTTAATCCCACAATGCACTGCAATAACTACAGTATAACAGATGTACAATCAATGACTAGAGAATACCCATAATGTACTGTGAGAGTCGCGAATGAATTCCCGCATCTCACCAGAAGATGGCGCCCGCAGCTGAATCATCAATCCATCCATTCGTTTTCCAAACCGCTGGTCCAATGTGGGTTCAGCATAATATCAAACACAAATTCCCTTTTAATTGATTATTAAATTGTTTGGTCACACTTTAACTATTAACTAACTATTAACTACGAATAATGCCTCAAACTCCTAATTACTGCTCATTAATAGTTAGTCAGGTAGTTGTTAAGTTTGATTTCTAGCCCTTACATTAGCTTTACAAGATATATTTATGGAGATGAGAAATATAAACCCGCACTGTATAGCTATGATCAGCTGTTCGGCTGAGCTGTCGATGTTGCTACAGAAAGGCCGAAGCTGATCGGTTGGTTCTTGTCACATGACCTGCGGTGCGCTTGTGGCATTCTGAAAAGTTGAGATGTTTTCATCTCGCCGCGGCATATGCGCGCCTGGAAAAAACGAGCGTAGCTTCCGTTTTGAGCTTCCTACATTTGAAATAACATTGTGCATGCAAAAGACACAATATGTTAACGGCCCCTAAAGGCCCTTTCACACAGGACGCGGAATGCGTTACGCTGCACTATGAAACCCATTTATTTCAATGGGTGCGTCAACCAAAGCGCATGCACAGCGGAGCGCAGCTTGCGCGCATGCCGCGGTGAAAGTTCAAAATAGTTCAACTTTTGCCGCTGCGCTCTGTGACGATTACCCATGTGGCAAATAGAAACGGAGCTCCTTCGCAACTCTGAATTCTCCAAACTGTTCTCTGGACCTGAGGGTTTCATGCACTTCCAGCCTCTTCTTCCTTTCTGATTTCTCTTTCTTCTTCTTACTAGCAGGGCTAGTGCTATCGCTTACTTCTTAGCATGGTACATATATTTTCCTGCTGACTGAAGGGGGAACAACAATCAAATGACTTTTTGATCGCGAAAGTGAAAGTGCCCTTTGCGGTCCCATCGCGGTTCCCCCGCGTTCTCATTTCTCCCCCCTGGAACGCGATTTCTACTGAGGGACAGCAATCCCCACCAATATATTTGTTACTCTTCTGCATTTTCGCTGAAACCGATCTTTGTATTTGCACACCACTTTCTGTTTGATTGCGAGTCGAGTTTACCTGTGCAAAGCAGTTCGTGTTTGTTTGCAAAATGCTGGATTTGTTTGTTTAATTATGACACAATATTTACTCCATAAAAATCAGTTGTAATTTCTTTTTTACTGTACTCACATTGTAATGTTCTATTTTCTAATTCACAAGATTTAACTTTGTTTCCATTAGATATTACTGTAAATATTGAAAGTGCATGAGAAGTATTAGATAATTCTAAGCATAAAGGGCTAAATGTAATTTCATATTCTTGTTTGTTTATCCAGAGGATTCTGTGTTTAGATACATTACTTCCAAAATGATTTAATGCTCTTTTAATCCCTACCATCCCTTGTCAAATGGCTTTGTTTAAAGTAATGTACTTTCTAAAGTAAGCCTTGGAAAATTGGATGGTATCAAGTGTGCTGAGTGCTATGCTAAAATCCTTCCAGTGAATTGGACCATTTGCTCCCTAAAATGCTCCACAAAAATCAGGGAGCATCGGTGCTCACTATGTTCTCTTAACGGAATTCACATCAAATTTCTGAAGTGCAAAATATAAATCGCACAACCAACTCAATAAACATGAACATTCAATAGAAGGTTTGAAAAGACAAATTCAATTATGTTAATTAGGCTATATGTTAATATAAATATATCGTTAGACAGGTAGTGAACATAATCTAGTTAACAAAATTCAGTTGCAGGGATAAGTAACAGAACAATCATTTGATAGTGTGCATGAACACAGCCAGAGTTTCATCTTTTTCCCGTGTCTGTGCTATTTCTGAAATAAATGCCTTTTACTCTGAACCCCCTCACACAAGTGCTCATCAATGTGGGCATCTATTGTTGTTGATGTGTGAGCTGTGCATTGGTTAGAAAAATCAGGCTATACTGTGCTGATGACAAAATTCATATGCTTAGCGTAAGTGTAAAAACCTTAACAACACAAGTACACAACCATGTAATCAGTGTCCCATTGTGCAGTGAGCCAGGGTCCTTTACCAGAGCCCGAATTTGTGTACACGATATACTGATACATGCTATGCCATAAACCGGCTCCATCACAACACTATGTGTAATGTCATCTTTAACAGCTAACCTTGCTATATAGTAATACTCAGTTGTATTCTTAAACATTTATCTGAAGAAAGGATAGAGATGATATAGTTGAAGCTAAAGCTAGCTGGTACAATGTAAACACTAAGTTTGCAGCAGTGTGAGTTTTGAATAACCATCTGAAACACTGGAAATTTAGTTGCGTAATGAAGCTAATGGCTAAAGCTAATGAAGTTAAGATGGATTAAGGTTTGTACTGATCTATGAATGTCACCTAATCATTGTCTTTGTGTCATGTAGTATGACAAGCTGAGTCTAATGTCGTCAAGGAAATGAATATTGGATTGAACATAGGCCATGTCATCTGTGTTTTCCCCACCACCAGCTGCCAATCAAATGAACACATTGTGTGCAGCCAGAGTTTATCTGAGGATACCATGTGTGCGTTTAACCCAAAATGGCTCTTAGGTTCTGATTTGAGGATAGCATAACACTTGGATCTTCAGCTGGATGTGTTATTGCGCTGAGAGCTATCTATGGTGCTCTTGAATTCAAGCCAGTACATACACATCTTTGTTTTTATATGTTCTGGTATAGTTTCCTCAAATATCTGGACTCTTCGGACCACATTTGGCGTTCATCTCTTAACACTAACCCACAGAACGAAGGCACCCAGCACTGAGGTGTGATAAGCCTCTTAAAGTCGGTTTTCACATTCTCTGTGTGCGTCACTTTTGAAGCGTTACAGCAACACTTCAAAGAGGGTTGCAGGAGAGAGGAGCTCTTAATGAGTAACAGGTCCTTGTTCGCTCACGGCCATCCCGGAATGTTTATTTAGAAGGACGAGCCAAGAGTGGCCAGCTGCTTTCTTTTGGGAACAATACGAGAATTCAGCACATCTGCTTTTCATTACAAGATCCTTCTCTCATTCTCTCTCTTACTCCAACCTTTATCATTCAGATCTTATCCTCCTCCCTCTCCATCATACACATTCAAACAAACACACATGCACCAGCTACATTTATTGGTGTCTTCATCCAAGAATCAAGCGGTATTGCCATCAGCTCTACTTTAAAGGATAGTTCATCCTAAAAATGAAAATTCTGTATTTATTTACACACCCTCATGTTGTTCCAAACCGGAATGTTGTGGAATTTAAAATGAGACATTTTGTTTAAGAATGTTGTTCTTGCCATATAACAACAGTAGTGACCAAGCTGAAAAACAGACAAAATAACATGAAAAAAGCATCATAAAATTACCATAATAGTAAGCCATATGACTTGCACATTATATTCCAAGTCTTCAAATGCCATACAATATTTTTGTGTGAGGACCTGACAAATTTGTTATCCTCTTATGATATTTTCATGGAACTTTGTTTCTTAGAATGTAATTTTAATTTTATTTCTCATTTTTATTTCTTGTAATTGTGATGGTGTCTCTCAGTTGTAACTCAACATCTTGCCTTTGTGACTTTGTTTTTCATAATTGGGAATTTATTTCTCACAATTGTTAGAAATTGTAACTTTATATCTCACTATGTGACTTTATATCTTAAAACTGCCACTTTCTCACAAATGTGACATTAATTCTTGCAATTACAAGAAATTGTAACATTATCTCACTATTTGACTGTTTATCTCACAACTGCCACTTTCTCACAAATGTGACATTAATTCTCACAATTACAAGAAACTGTAACATTATAGCTCACAGTGTGATTTTACATCTCACAACTAATTTCTCACAAATGTTTCTCAAAAAAGTTTTTCAATGACATGAAATTGTTACTTTATAGTCTACAATGTGACATTGTTTTATTTTAAACTTTCTCAAAATTACCTTTTTTACTCTGAGTTGGAAACAGGTTTTCATAGAAAGTAGTAAATAGAGTAAATAGTGACAAAATTTGTTCCTTTTGAAATTGAAAACTCTACACATACTGTAATCATATTCCAATCTGTGCTGTTTGTTCATTTAGCACTGAAACTGTAACAACTGTAACATAGTTTCCATATGTTGAGGAATAATGACCTTATATTTCAATATGGCTAGAATGCCAATTGAAAAAGAGCCATGAAGTTGTTTTGCTGGATGAAATCTGCTATAGTTTTAAAAAGGCTTAAAAATACAGTGCCGCACAAGGAAACACAGCAGAAGCACGTCTCATCTTTCATTCGCACTCTTTCTCCCCTGCCGGAGCAAGTGTCACTACCCCAGTGAAGACCTCCCAACCTCGGTGAATTGCGCAAACTAAAAAGGTAATAGATGATTCATAGGCAAAACAAAAGGGAGAGGGATTCCTGGCATTTTCTAAAGCAAATAGAAAAATACTGTGCAAGCGGGTGACCTGTTGCTTTCTCGCTCATCTCACACTGGGATCAGGAGGGAGGTGTGCTTGTTCAGTCACTGGGGGAGTGTGATACTTGGGTCGCTAAAGCCTGCGGTCAAGTTGTAATTTCAGATTCAATAAATTTCACTTTGCTGAATAACAGGTTCTTTATTTCAGACAGGTTGAACATTTTTTTTTTTTTTTTTTGGTGAGTGATGCAGTAGGTTAGAACCCTCTTTACCAGAGGTCACCAATTAACAGATCACAGCCCTGACCCCAACCCAGGATTGTTTCCACCCAGACTGCAAGTCATTTATTATAAATTAATATATTGTGTATGTATGTATATATATATATACACACACAAACCCAATTCCAAAAAGGTTGACACTGTACAAACTGTGAATAAAAACAGAATGCAATGATGTGGAAGTTTCAAATTTCAATATTTTATTCAGAATACAACATAGATGACATATCAAATGTTTAAACTGAGAAAATGTATAATTTTAAGGGAAAAATAACTTGATTTAAAATTTCATGGCATCAACACATCTCAAAAAAGTTGGGGCAAGGCCATGTTTACCACTGTGTGGCATCCCCTCTTCTTTTTATAACAGTTTGCAAACGTCTGGGGACTGAGGAGACAAGTTGCTCAAGTTTAGGAATAGGAATGTTGTCCCATTCTTGTCTACTACAGGCTTCTAGTTGCTCAACTGTCTTAGGTCTTCTTTGTCGCATCTTCCTCTTTATGATGCGCCAAATGTTTTCTATGGGTGAAAGATCTGGACTGCAGGCTGGCCATTTCAGTACCTGGATCCTTCTTTCTACGCAGCCATGATGTTGTAATTGATGTAGTATGTGGTCTGGCATTGTCAGTTGGAAAATGCAAGGTCTTCCCTGAAAGAGATGACGTCTGGATGGGAGCATATATTGTTCTAGAACTTGGATATACTTTCAGCATTGATGTGCCTTCCAGATGTGTAAGCTGCCCATGCCACACGCACTCCTGCAACCCCATACCATCAGAGATGCAGGCTTCTGAACTGAGCGCTGATAACAACTTGGGTTGTCCTTGTCCTTTTTAGTCCAGATGACATGGCATCCCAGTTTTCCAAAAACTTCAATTTTGATTCGTCCTGACCACAGAACAGTTTTCCACTTGCCACAGTCCATTTTAAATGAGCCTTGGCCCAGAGAAAACGCCTGCGCTTCTGGATCATGTTTAGATATGGCTTCTTTTTTTTGACCTATAGAGTTTTAGCCGGCAATGGCGAATGGCACGGTGGATTGTGTTCACCGACAATGTTTTCTGGAATTATTCCTGAGCCCATGTTGTGATTTCCATTACAGTAGCATCCTCCTTATGATGTGCAGTGCCCTAAGCCCCGAAGATCACGGGCGTAAGGGCATCCAGTATGGTTTCTGGCCTTGACCTTACGCACAGAGATTGTCCAGATTCTCTGAATCTTTGGATGATATTATGCACTGTAGATGATGATAACTTCAAACTCTTTGCAATTTTTCTCTGAGAAACTCCTTTCTGATATTGCTGCACTATTTTTCGCAGCAGCATTGGGGGAATTGGTGATCCTCTGCCCATCTTGACTTCTGAGAGACACTGCCACTCTGAGTAGCTCTTTTTATACCCAATCATGTTGCCAATTGACCTAATAAGTTGCAAATTGGTCCTCCAGCTGTTCCTTATATGTACATTTAACTTTTCCAGCCTCTTATTGCTACCTGTCCCAACTTTTTTGGAATGTTGAAATGAAATCCAAAATGAGCCAATATTTGGCATGACATTTCAAAATATCTCACTTTCAACATTTGATATGTTATCTATATTCTATTGTGAATAAAATATAAAATATAAGTTTATGAGATTTGTAAATTATTGCATTCCTTTTTTATTCACAATTTGTACAGTGTCCCAACTATTTTGGAATCGGGTTTGTATATACACTGTAAAAAAAGGATTTTCAAAGTTCTATATAAACAAAGTAAATCAACCTTTTACAAGAAAATAGTATTTCAGTCTTTCTACTTAATTTAATTCAGTAAGTTACTTGCCATTTCTTTATAATTATTAGTGAAATTTACTAGCAATATTTGAGTGAAAATGGTTTGGCTATGTCTGGATACATTTGAAAATGCATATTTTACTCTATATTTTGGGCTTCCTTCCACACTGAGACAGTGTTTTTGTCCTGCAAAAACTGAGCATTTTGAAGACGCTCTCCCAAGTGGATTTAAAAAAGCTTACATTTTTTTCATTTCTTGTGGTTTTTTTTTTTTTTGCTCTTTGTTGTATATTTTTTTCTGTTTGTTTTTTTCTTTTTTATTGTTTTTGTTCTTTTATCCCTTTTTTTTTTTTATTTCCTTTTTTTTTTTTTTTGTAGTTTTGTTTTTTTTTTTTTTTCTTTCTTTTTTTTTGTTTGACCATAGTATAGATGTGCTTGACTGTGAAAAGGCAGGAGGTAGAATTCGAAAAGATGCGGTCATGTTTATATTGTATATGATGCATATTGGTTCTGCCGGTTCTTGTTGTGGCGGCTGATATATGCTTGATCTAACAGACTATATGCTCGCCTAGCATTATCAATTATCACTTGTGATTTGCCTCTAGATAAATGTTACTTTGTAATGTCTGGTCTATCAGTGCAAATTTAGTATGCTTTTACACATTCACGAGTGAGTTATGATGTGTACCGAGTAAGGCTGCGAGACTCATGTGGTGAGTATGAGATCCATATGCAAAGCCTTTATAAATGGTTGAGCCCACTGGTGGGTCTGTACAGGCATGGTCAAACAGGGGCAAAAGCGAACTATCAGAGACACAGGCAGGAGACAGGAACGTAGTCAGAGAAAGGCATTTGTAGTGCCCGTTCAAGGCAAGGCAGCTATCAAATCACTACGAACAGCTAGAACCAGACAGAGAGATCAGAACAGGGAACCGCCAACAGACAGGATAAACAGGGACAAACGCGTGCGAAAGGTTACAATGGGCGAAACAAGACCTTAGCCATGAGGTGGATGCTGTGTTGTAATAAGAGTCTTAATAGTCCTGGTAATTGAGACTGCAGCTGCGGCTCCGTGCCTGATTGTGATTAGTTGTGAAGTGTGTGCAGGTGTATGGCAGAGAGGATGATGAGCCCGATGATGTAAGTCCTGGGCATGGAAATGACAGGAACTAAGACGGTATATCATAACATAACGACCCCCCTCCCGCGCAAGGCGCGTCTCGCCCGGCGCCGTAAAAGGCAAACAGCCTAGGGAGTGGAGGGATAGCCGGATGTTCCATTATTGGCAGACATGCATGCAAGACAGGAACGGACTAGTTATAAGGCATCCCCAATGACACACCAGGTCCAGGCACCTGGGCAGCCACGCGCAGGGTCGAGCGGAGCCTCGGGCTAGCAAGAGCGGATGTCAGAGCCATCTCTGGAAGGCCACGGTCAGGTTCAGGTAGCATCGGGCCAGCAAGCCGGCACCTTGTCAAGGTGTATGGATTACAGACAGCCATGGACGAGTACGGTCAGTGCACTTTTTTCTCAAAGCCACGGCTGCGGTAGGTGGCTTCGAGCGGGCGCCACTAGCAGGAAGATGGCCGGGTGAGCCACGGCAGCCGTCACGGTGGCTGAGAACCCAAGGCAGGGTCGGTGTAGGCCCCTATGGTCGTCAACCACGCGACAGGAGTCAGGCGGCTATGGCGTAACCACCGGCCCAGAGTCAGGCGGCTTTGAGGACTAACAACGGCCAGGCAGCGGCTTGCATATGTAACCACGGCCAGGTCTAGGCGGCTTTGGGTAACCACGGCAGGTCAGCGGCATCCTAACGGCCTAAATAGTTCAAAGAGCCGGATGACGCAGTCACGACCTAGCAGGGGCCCCACCCACAAGCTCCCATCCACTAGACAGTAGACTTCACCCCCCAAAAAACAAGTGCTTTGGACGCGAAATCAACGGAGGCATTTGGAGAGTTCAGCTTTCTTTTGTTTTTTAGGCAAGCGTACCCCCACATGAGAGTCGGGGTTGCGCCAGCAGGCGAGAGTATGCGCCTGAGTACGTACAGCGTGGCTCAGGACAAATTGGCCACTGGGCGGTGTGGCAGCGCGCCGAACAAGAGCTGTCTCTGTGCCGTCATCAGGATGACATGCGCGGCATGCTCGGTGGACGGCCTCCGTGGGCGTGTCAGGAGGCGCGAGGGGGAGAGCTGCGACAGCATACGGGAACGGCAGCTGGCGGCTCGGGTCGATCTTAGTCGCGGGACGGCAGCGGCCTCGGTCTAGTCTCGGGACGGCAGCGGGCTCGGGCTGCTCCAGGGACGGCAGCGGGCTCGGGCTCCGGCAGACTCCGGTCCATCATCCACGAGCCTGAGTGCATTCTCAGAGCCCGCAAAACAGCCATGAACATAGAACGTAACACAGTCCTTCTGGCCATGACGGGGACTGACAGGAAGCGCATGCGGGACTGGAGCAGACTCACTGGCTAGGAGCAGATTCTGAGTGCGATTCACTGGCTGCTTGATCGGGCTCTGGAGCGGGCTCACTGGCTTGAGCTGACTCACTGGCTGGAGCAGGCTCACTGGCTGGAGCGGGTTCTGGAGCGGACTCAACGGCTGGGACGACCCCTTCTATTCCAGACACTGAAGGGGCGGCCATCTTTGCCCGTGGGCACTGGCGAAAACGCGCCATTTCTGTACCTTAGATAGTTATACCATGAGAGTTGAGTGCAACATAGCAAACCGCGCGGACTCGAACTTGCTAAGTGCAGCTAGCAACCGGCGCAGCTATCGCAGAAGCGTTGGCAATCCGGCCGCCCGAACTTTGATGCATGAGCGTTGCTGTAGACGACGGAGGCTTGGAGACGACAGACAAGCTACCATCGAAGCCTGAGAGCTGACAGCGCCCCGACCCGGCTGGTCTTGACCGGGGTTGCGACCAGCGTGCCGTACCCGTTGGATTTGGTGTGACGAAGCCGTCCGGCTGAGCTTGAGAGCGAAGACGATCCGGCTGATTTTGTTTTGGGAATACTAGACTGCTCGCGCTGAATAGTACCCATACGGCCTATGGAGCGCGCCACGGACTGCGATTTATTTTGTTTTTTACGATGTTAGTTCCTCTCCGTGCCTCCAGACTGATCTAGAGCAAGTGAATGCTGATTCTGGACGTGTACGCTCTGCCGCGAGTACTTGACCTTGCGCTCTGCGATATCATTGAAGACGTGACGATGCTAGCGCCTGGGATGATCCGCGAAGACTGTGATGTTGTATGTTGTAGTCTCTAGTGGCCGCCCATTTTGTGAGGGTTTCTTTGCATAAAGCGCTTGTTGCCGTGCGCCATGTACAGGATTCACTGTTTTTTTTACCGTTCTTGTGTCGCCATTTCCCCGCATCAGACACCCACAGTTATAAAACTATGGTGCCTGAACCCCCCCCACCCCCCAAACGGTAAAAGCCAGGGCCACAAAGTCCAAGAATTTTTCATATAACGTCCCTCGGGGGAGCCATTGCGTGATTAAAAAATCCCTTAAGAGGCTTAATTTAGATCCATAAGATAAAAAAGCAACATAGCGGCACTTCAGTCCGGTAAATCAGTAAAAATGAGGCAATGCCCTCCAGGAAATTTCTGCGATATGATACCCCAGGTGTAGCCAGTTTACCTTGACGAAGGCCTGACCAGATGTGTCGTGCTGCGGATACCATGCTGGGACTAGAGACGCCCAACAAGCTGCCTGGAATCGTTGATATGTGAGCGTAGTCTCTGTAACGAAAGGCAGTCGGCAACGGATCAGACGTGCCAGTGATCATATGCCAAAGACTAGTAATGTTGAAGCTGGTGGCTCGTACAGGCATGAGTCAAACGCGGGCAAACAGGACATCAGAGACATGCAGCGGAAACGATAGTCAGAGCAACAGGCAGTGGTCAATAAGTGCAGGCAGCTATCGTATATCACCCGAACAGTATAGCACCAGACAGGGATCAGAAACAGAACCGCCGAAACTTTGTTTTTCAGACAGGATTATATAATAAACAGGAAAACGCTTGGAAATGTTACATGGGAAAACAAGACCTCAGCCATGAGGTGATGATGCTGTTCAAGAGTGTACTTTTATATGCTCCTTGCGTATATGAGCCGTGCAGCCTGCGGTGTTGATTGCATATGTGGATGTTAGGTGTCACATTTGGGTTTCTTTTTTCTTTTATGGTGTGCGGCAGGTTGAGTGTGGCACCATAGAGAGCGATGATGGGCGTATGATGTAGTCGGGGGGGGTGGGGGTGTGGCGGTGCGGGAGAGGGGGGGGACGGGGCTGGGGTTGCGAGGGGGTGCTCCGGGTGTGGGGGTTCACATGGTGTTGTGCTGCACTCCGACACCTGTTTCGTCGTGTGGCTGCTTGGGTCTAGGGGGCTCGTCTGTGGCGGGTGGGTGGCTCCGGTGGCCCCCTCCGTTCTCCCGGGGGCGGCTACTTCCTGGGTGCTTGGGTGTCTCCCATCCCGGACGCGCCCTGCTTTGCCTCCTCCCGTTGCCCCGGCACGATGTATTGTGTGTGCCCAGGTTTGTACCTACCGGGCGAGTCGGTTGCGCGCCGCGAGTTTGCGCGGCTGTGGCTTTGCTGTTTCGGTGTTGGTGCCGCCCGCGGCGGTCTCACTCCATCCCCTTTCCTTTCGTCTTTCCACATCCCCACCCCCTTCCACCCCCCTCTCTTTGTGCGCCTCCCCCCCCCTGCTGAACTCGACCTTGCCCCAGGCTAATTAGTTTAGACTGTTGTGCATCAATATACAGATTTTATGTTAGAACTATTTTTTCAATGTTTTTTTCACCCTACCGCGGTGACGAGAAAACTTTATGCTAAACACTTAAACTCTAGTGTGAACAGAGAGTATTTTAGAATGAAAATATATTTTCAAATGTGTCCAGATTAAAAAAAAAAAAAAAAAACTACGTTCACACTGAATTTCTGCCTGGAATCTGATCTAAATTATCGACTGTACACACTTTGTATTATAACTGTTCAAATCCAATTTGTGTGTCCCGTGACGAACTTTTACGTGCATGAGAAAGTGACACATAAGCAGAAAAGCTACGCAAAATCCAAACAGGGCAGACTGAAACGGATTTCCAGAAATGAGATTTGAATAGGATTTCAAACCACATATTAATATTATTACTGTACCGTGTTATTAGTAATGCATTTCTGGCAAAAACTGCTTGCTAAATATGACCGGATTGCAGTCGGATATGCACAAATATTGGATTTGCACTGACAGTCTCAACAAGACTAAATCGATCAATGGATGTGAATCTGGTGCATATTTGCTTTGCGGCCTGCACAGATTGAAGAAGCATTCAACTGAGTTTGCTCAAAGAGCAACAGGTGTATGAGACATCTGGAGTGGCATCAGATTCAAACCTTTAGCCACTTCTTCCTGCAAAAACTTTCCTATGTTTAGATGAAACCCACAATGTTTCACCACAGAGTTTAAAAGCACTGAATAGAAAAATAGTTCCAGTTTATTAAGCTTGTGCCCTTGCCTCTCAGTATTGGAAAAATATCTGTAAATGTTCAGGCGGCTCATAAGCGTGTTGGCATCATTTTGAGACCCTCCTTCTCATTCTCGTCTCTTGGGTGCCTTGAGGTGGGGAATAATCCGACATTAATAACCAGTGTGTAATATTAGTGTGCTTTAAGAGGCCTGGAAAGACTCTGTACCTCTGCCATTCTGAATCTGGATGCACTTCAAAGAGCACAGATGAGGAGAACTAACAGACAACAGGACACAGCAGAGACAGCTTGACATTAAAGGCAATTCACTGGCAGAATGGAGTATGTTAAAGGAAAGTCAGTTGGAAAAGTGACACAATTTGTGTCACAATTGGTGAAAATTAAATGAGTGGTACAATTTGGCTCTTTTTTCCCTTGTGGCTTTTATGCATGGCCGTAAGTTTCATTCTGAGAGTGGAACAAATGCAATGGGTTTTGTCACCGTGGTCATGTAATCTGAGATGGCTGGTTTGATGTATGAGGCAGATTTTTCGAAATGTAGAGCATGCTACAATGTTGGACTTGGCAGCAGGGACAGAAGTTAGGCGGAGGTGATGATAGGGTCATTTCCAGATGTCTCGCTCCCACTTTAAGCCAAATAGAGAGTAGGGCATTTTCTTTTTTTTTACCGCATGTTCAAAAGCTGTGTGTGATTTCAGTCCAAGATGCAGCACAGTCTCCCACCTCTTTTTCTGTTTTACAATGAGACAGCATTTCCCTGACACATACACTAAGTCTTTTCAAACACATCTCCCCCATTTCATTTCTGTAACTTTCAACACTTCACAGATTTTACTCATTCCACATTTTAGCAATAAATGCTATTGCACATTTCAAAAAGAGCTTCCTTTCTGATTTTCTCAATGTCTCTTAAAAGCATCTCTCATCACTCTGTCATACAAACTGAAGAGTTTTCACTGAGAGAATGTTAACGGTCAGGAGAGGTGAAGATGATGGAGTCTGGACAATGTCTTTGCCCGGGACTCAAGGTTTTACCTGTGGTGTGGATCTCAGCACCCGAAGAATCCAGCCAGAATCACTTCAGATTCCACAACAACCTCATCCATCTTCTTCAGTACGCACAAATGCTGGGTTAAAAACAACCCATTTTAAGCAAGCAATACGGTAATTTTTAAACAATAGTTGAGTTAAATAAAACTACCCAGCAGGTTGGGCAAACATTTAAGCCAACTGCTGGCTTCAAACAACCCAATCGCTGTGTTTGTCCATTTTTTAACCCAAATTTTGTTGTTTTTTTGTTCTTCTTTTTTTTTTATAACATATATTCACCTAATATTTTATCATGATATTACAGCTTCAGTGAAGTGCTACTGATGGCTGAAAACTCTTGAGATGCACACAAAATGAACAAGATAAATTCCTTTGGGATAACCAAACACGCAGACGGGGAATCATTTAGCAGAATGGCCAATTATGCACAATTTTGAGGACAGTCAAAACCTCATAAGTGGACAATTGTGCTTTTTCCCATGTACAGAGTTTATAAACAGAGTTTAGTACTTCAAGTGACTGTACAGTGATAATTAACACGTGTCTGTGTGTGTGTTTGTGTGTGTGTGTTAGTGCTGCTAATGGTCAGCAGTAAGTGTTTGGATGGGTTTGTGATGTTGGCAGAAACAGGCTGTTCTTGTGCCACTTCAAAAGGGGGAGATAAAAGCCAAGTCGTTTCCCTCTCTGGAGTTGGGGACCACAGGAGGCCAGGCCATGAAACAGCAACCTCTTTTAAAGTGCACACATGTTAACACACACACACATGCACACACACACACACTCCAACTTTCGGCACAATTTTGAAAGACCCTAACCATCAAAACAAATAAACTCCAAAGGGAGGATGAATAGATGGTGTTACTAAAACAACAGTCATTTGAATATGAAAGCAGCGCTAATGTGAGATGGAACAGAGAGTGGGATTGTAGAGAGATGAGCTGTGCTGAGGTAAGCAGTCTCAGTACTCACACACTCACAGCAGAGGGCACTTCACCTCTCTCTCTCTCTCTCTCTCTGTCTGTCCGTCTGTCACTCATCTAATTCAGAACTTCATTTTCTTCATATGTTCTTCCCTGTAGCACAGTGTGCCATTTGTCTCATGACAGCAGTACAGTGCAAAAAAATCTTAATTGGCATTTTTGTCTGGTTTTCCAATAAAAAAACAATGACAAAAATAATAATTAAAAAAAATCCTTAAAATAACAAATTCAATAAGAATTATGATTATTTTTCTTACTCAGTCTGGTATCATATTACTGTGATTTAACCATTAGTACACTGCAAAAAAATAAAAATAAATAAATAAATAAAAAAAATAATAATAATAATTCTATCCTTGATAAGTATTTTTGTCTCATGGACCCTTTTGACAGACTGAGATGACAAGTTTCCACAGTTATTAACATCATAAATCTAGCAAAGTTTCTTATATTTTCATTTTTTTTTTAATATTGTACATTTATAACACTATACAGTAATTTGTGTTATATTACCTTGCTGTTATAGAAAACTAGTTACTAGAACCCTGGAAATGTGAAAAGAGTCCAATTTGCAGTTATAATAAAATCTAAAAATCTTTTAAATAAGATACATTTATTTGGGAAGCAAGTTGCATATCATATTAACACTTCTTTTCAAATAGTGCATCTTTAATATAAGTGTATTTTGTGTTTTAATTATGAACATGTGCAGTAATCTATGGAAGCTTGTTTCCTGCCTGAAAAAAAGGTAATTGTGACTTTTTATCTCACAATTTGTACTTTTTTTCTTGAAATTGCGATTTCATATCCAACAGTTCTGACTTTATAACTCGCAATTGCAAGTTTATCTCTCAATTCTCAGAAAAATGTCAGAACTGAGATATAAACTCACAATTCTGACTTCTTTTTTTCCCTCAGAATTCAGATACAAACTAGCAATTGCCAGTTAAAGTCGAATTGTGAGATGTAAACTTGCAATTGCGAAAAAAGTCAGAACTGTGAGTCAGAAAAGTCGCAGTTAGGTTTTTTATTTTTGTTATTCCATGATGGAAACAAGCTTCCATAGCAATCCATTCTATAAAGACAAATTGTAACATTTATTAACACTTATTTAACATTTATTTTTCTGTTTGCTATTATCATAGTGTTTTTTGTTACATTTTTTTCTTCTTTCTTCATTTTCGCTCTTAGAATTCCTGGCCCAGCCTGAAACCCATTCAGTGGAATTACCTCATGGAGCCATGGCCCAATTACACCCACACTTCCTCACGCCAGGATCAAACAGCAGACCCACAGCCGAGAGAAAAGAGGTACAAAGAAGGATGAGGACATAGTATTGAGGGGAAATATAAATGCTTTTTCATTATTGCCACCACCAAAGGCTCGTTCGCAAACCAGAAAAGAGGTAAAAAGCCTGTGCGCGATGGTCTGGTTTAAGATAAATGGTGAGGTACTTATGAATGAGTCTACAGGTCAGGTGAAGGGCACTCACTTGGTGAAAAAATACAGATTTTTGGCAGGTGGGCCAAATCTGGTGTTCCCAGGAACATTGAGAGGCCAGTGGCACAGTGAGGTGGAAACAGACCCTGCCCAGCAGACAAATGCAATACACGATCACATACACAGACACACCCTGTGCAATCATAATTTCATAACTCTCAAAGACACATTCCTGGGGTGAAGGCCCGAAGGACTGGGGTAAAAAAAAAAAAAGCTGGTGACTTTCGAAGGCCAAAAAATAAGTACATGAGGTTGTTTGAGTGTTAATCACGGGGAATTTTGTTTCATTTTGAATCCGTTGTGCCATATGTTTGCCAGATGAGTGATGGCTTTCTATGGGCACTGTGAGTGTATGTGTGTGTTTGTGTGGCTTCCTGCTAACAACTGAATAATCCGCTCCAGACAGAAAACAGGTCCCGAAACCAGTGCCGGCCTATAGGGGTTTGAGTGGTCCAACCACCTCACCAAGACCCAGATATCTGGTCTGTGTCAGTGGATGTGGTAAAACTGTATTTTCCCTTCAGCTGTCCACTATTAGAAGAAACTGCTTTTCCAAGCAGGAACAAACTAATAGTGGTCCAGAAGCTAAGATTGAAAGTGAAAGTATTAATCATAGTAGAATAGGCTGAATGAAATATATATGGAAACTATGCCAAAGAAAAGCTGAGTAATGATGCAACTAAAGCCAGTCATCCACTTCCACTTATTGAATACTGGAAGCTTTTTTTTTGTTTGTTTGTTTTCTAGTTAAAAAAATTCTAAATATCCTTATGTTAAAGGGTGACTTCACCAAAAAATGAAAATTCTGTCATTAATTATTCACCCTCATGTTGTTCCAAACCTGCAAGACTTTCATTCATCTTCAAAACAAATGATCATTTTGATGAGATCTGAGAGCTTTCTGTCCCTCCAGCTACACACGTGACATTTTGATGCTTCAAAAAGTTCACAAAGAGATCATAAAATTAATCCATATGAACTGAGTGGTTTAGTCCAGATTTTCTGAAGAGACTCAATTGCTTTATATGATGAACAGATTGAATTTAGGCTTTTGTTCAACATAAACAGAAGCTCAACCCAACCTGCTTAACGTGTGAGAATAAACCTCTTGCGAAAGTTCAAACGTGCTGCGAAACATGAGAATGAACCTCATTGGTTCTTGCACGCCAAGCAAACATGCTTGAGCTTTCTTTTCCACAACTGATGTGTGAGTTGATGATTGTTTATATGTGAATAAAATCCTAAATTCATCATATAAAGTTTATCGTGTCTCTTCAGAAATTTTGGACTAAACCATTCAATTCATATGGATTACATTTACGATCTCTTTTTGAAGTGTCAAAGTGGTAGTTGCATTTCATCAAAAAGATTTTCATTTGCGTTCCGAAGATGAACAAAGGTCTTATGGGTTTGGAATGACATTAGGGTGAGTAAATGATGACAGAATTTTCATTTTTGGGTGAACTAACCCTTTAAGATAATTATACTTAATAATAATAATGAATGATTCATATTGTTTTCTTTTCTCATGGTTAAGTGTAAACCTCACAATTCAAGATACATTTGCTGAAAACTATTACAGTAGGTTGGCCGCTAAGATGTCCAAGGAGCTGCTGAAATGATTAGAAATAGTTCAGAGCAAGGGTTCTCAGAGTTATCAGCTCTGGCCCTCAAGATCCACTTTCCTGCAGAGTTTAGCTCCAACCCTAATCAAACACATCTGAACAAGCTAATCAATGTCTTCAGGATTACTAGAAAGCTACAGGCAGGTGAGTTTGATCAGGATTGGAGCAGAACTCAGAGTTGAGAACTTTGGTTTAGAGAAAAAGAACAGTATTAGTCAATTTCCATTTTCCATTTTATATCATTGAGAATATAGTAACACTGTGACAATATTGTAAGTTACTGGCTCTCAATCCCAATTAAGCTGCTCTGAGACACAGACGAACCATCAGGTGACTTACAATCTGCCAGAGCAATAGACTTAGAGCCACCTGGCTCTCAAAAGCTCTAATTTCCTGTAAAATCCTGCAGAGACAAACACTCATGACCTTCAGCTAGAGGGTTGGAGCACCATCACATTTGCTGCCTCAGGGACCTTTAATGATCTGTTGTCTCGTGGAGCAGTGCACCATGTGTGTCCAAACATCATTGTTTGAAATGTTTTGAGTTACATCACATTTCTACCTCATTACCTTAGAATCACATCCACACTGTTTTCTCAGATGCCTAATCTGCGTGATGAAAGCAAGCGCTGGGGCCCGTTTCACATAGACATCAAGAAATAAAACTACTGCCTCATTGCACCAGCTGACTTCAATTACATATTTTACATTTAATTACTTACCAGGCTTGGTTAATGAATGTTCTCACAGCTGGCTATTAACCTCTCACCAACAGCACTCAGTCAACTCAATATAGACAAAAGGTACAAATTATGTTTATCATCCCTGACGCAATAACCAATCCAACTTAATCAGTGCAAACAGAAACAATAGACACTGTTTAAAAATGAAATAATGAATGAAATAATGCATGGCAGGTGTTTTGTGGACTGCACTGAAAGTCAGAGGCATGCTGGTAATATTATACGTGCTATACTGTAAGTATTATTAAAAACAATGATGATAAGAAAATAATTTAACCTACACTGACAGCGCATACAGTGTTGCAGTGCACCAATAGCAGATTCAATGGCTAAACCAACTCATTTCACCAAATCAATAAACCAAACCAATTCATTTAGCTATATTTCAGTTTTGTCCATTTTACTAAGGCCTAGTTCACATGTACATGGGCATTTTTCCTCCTCCATTTTTTTTTTAAAAAAAGCGTCCACATGAAAACGAAAAAACACACTATGAAGCTCTGTCAAGAGCATGCAAAACCAACAGGTGGCGATATAACCCTAACCGTAAAGCCATGTTGGCCAATCAGAATCCTGGAAAAAAGGTAATTATTGGTTCCGGTTCCAATGTCACAAGCCAAAATCTCTGGTTTCACCATCTACGTGACAATACTGCAACCGGAGTTTCTAAAAATCTTCACCCTGGCAAGAGTTTTCAAAAAAGTTTTCAGTGACTAGATACTGCTTTTGAAAATACATGTGTTCGTGTGGACGGGGCCTAATATATGAAAGAAATGATCTCTCTGCTAATGCTGTATATCAAAAATTGTACATTTATGGGCATATTTCCTCTAATATAGCTTGCCACAAGCCACAACACAACGAAATCAAGCCACAAAACAACAAAATCAAGCAACAATACAATGGAAACAAGCCACAACACAACAACAAATGGAAACAAACAACATCAACAGCACAAATCAAGCCACATCCAACAATTCAAGCACAACAACATCAAGCCACAACACAACGAAATCAAGCCACAACACAACATCAAGCCACAACACAATGAAATCAAGCCACAAAACAACAAAATCAAACAACAACACAATGGAAACAAGCCACAACACAACGAAATAAAGCCACAACACAACAAAATCAAGCCACAACACAATGGAAACAAGCCACAACACAACGAAATCAAGCCACAACACAATCGAATCAAGCCACAACACAACAAAATCAAGCCACAACATCAAGCCACAACACAACAAAATCGAGCCACAACACAATGGAAATGCTCCTGACCAATTGTTTGTTTTAACCACTTGGTGGAATTGGCAGACGTGGAAGGTATACATGAAGGTATTGTCCACGTAGGCAATTTTGAATTAATATTTAATTTCGATATACAGTGGTTACATACTGTTAAAGCTGATCGTGATCTTGATATCACTGCTGACTCTATAGAACATTGGCAAAGAAAACCAACTTTACCGAGCTCTGAGAGCCCCCTAGTGGTCGGGAGCATTTCCGTTGTGTTGTGTTGTGCACTACTGGGCCGTACAATCATGCACAATGATAGAGAGTTGTACATCAACAGTGATTGAAGGATACATGTGCATGCCACACCGCAAGCAATTTCCAGCCAATCCTTTTGGTTTGCCAGATCTCTTTTGTCAATGCAAACACATTTGAGTCGATTTGAATACACTTATGCCAGAATCATTCCAGAGCACATGTGGACCTGATTGCAACAAAAAATATTTTTAAACAAGGTTTTCAACCAGAGACTTTGATCACGCTGATGAACAAGCTGAAAAATCAAAGTGTCAGCATTTAGAGGATCAGCAATATGGTATGTGTTCTGAGTTACAAGGTAAACAAGTTCACACAGTTCCACCCTCCTCGTATCCTGGCACAGCACACTATCACACCTTTCTCAGTAAAGCATGTCCAATTCAAACAGCGCTGTTTTGGCAAGATTCTTCGTTGCATGAAATGGCCGCCAGATCTCCCTTTAAACGCACTCTGATTGTTTGATTGCCTGGAATGTTCCACAGCTTGGCCCATGAAGCCACCAAGGTTTAAGTGGCTAGCAGCACGAGTGTGAAATTAAAGCACTTAGTTACTCACCAGTAAAATCTATACAGTTGGTGTGAGGATCACACACGATGTAGGCAGCAGTAAAACCTCACTTTATTCAATTCCGTAAGTAATTTTCTATGCATAAATCTCTCCTCAACCCCCCTCAGACTTTTAGAGCAGACTTACTGCTCATTTTAAAATCTGAGGTGTTGTTTTCTGAGCTCAGGGAGCTTGTAAATCACTGAGTAACATTCTTTACGCTTAAATGGTTTTTCCTCTGTCTGCTAAGCTGTCTGCATTAGCGTTTGTGAGTTAGCATGTGGTGCTAACTGAGCTTTATTGTCATATGCTGGAAATCACTCGGGATATGGAGTTTTTCCACTTTTCCACATTACTCAAAGCCAAAGAACAATAAATCTACAAAGTTCATTTAGAAAAGACATGCCACTGAAAATTGCAAATGTGGGTAAATTGCTTGTACTTCCATGGCTCTAATTCAATTATATTCTAGTTTTATAGGTTTTATTCCACCCACCAAAGCATAGAATGCAATGTGTAATAGGATTGCATCACAAAACAGCAGCTTGCAAGCCAGACACTGGTGGACAAGGTACACTCTAAAAACTAATTCAGGGGACCTTTAGTCATTACTTAAATATATATATATTGTTGTGAAATAAAAAAAATCAAGTTCTGAAATGCTGTTAGACTTTTTACTTGTAATTGTTATTTTATTGAGCTTGGATGACACACAAATTATGCCTATTGATTCAATATACTATCATGACTTGTCATAGTTTAACATTTTCAGTTAATCAAAAATGTATTTAATTTTAAGTTCTGTTAATGTAAAATACAATCTGATGACGTGTAAACGTGTTTCATTGTTTTGAGTTGTATGAACACTTCTTTTAATTTAAACGAACTTAAGTTAAATGAAACTGCGCTTGGATTTATATTTCCCATCATGCTTGGCCCATGGCACTTGAAAGGGAGAGTAAATGCTAAAATTAAGTGTTATATAATGTTTTTTGCACAAGATTAATGGTAAGGGAGATTTAGCAGTAATTAGTGTTTTGTTATGCTAATTTAGAAGAGTTTCTGTTAATGTGGGTTTTTGGAGATTTACCATCATGGTGACAAGTGGTGCTTGGTAAGTTCATGTTACTTAGAAATGCGTTTTATTGTGTCCAAAAAGCATCTTCACTTTACTTAAAACATTTATGTTGGATCAACTTAAATAGTTGCATTCATGTTGACAATTTTTAAGTTTATGTTACTTAGAAATGTGTTTTTATTGTGGCAAAAAAAGGTCTTCACCTTACTTAAAACATTATGTTGGATCAACTCAAAATATTGCTTTGAATTAATGTAATTCTCCCAATTGGCTTAAGTTAAAAATTCTAGTGGAAAACGTTAACATATTTTTTTTTTTTTTTGAACCAATGTTTTATTTTTTAGAGTGTAAACAAATCCTAAAATTGAGTTAAAGTATACAAAACAATGGTGTACGATTTTCTTTGAAACAATTTCACTCATAAATTACTTATACATAAGTAGTATTTTCTTGTGAAACATACTCCAGTAATCTGTTTTATTTACAACTTTGAAAAATCATTTTGTTTCAGCGTACAGATATCCTGATGAAACATTACTTCAGCTAAAGTATAAATACTGTATAGTACACTTTCTGTAAGTAAAATTACTGATCTATAAGGACTACGATTTTCTATTTTTGCTGTTTGATATAGGCTATTCCATAATCTTAAAATACCATCTCCGTGTAAAGTACAGAAAACACGAATTTGTGAAATTACGTGTTCAGTCTATAGGCATGTACTGTTTCTTTACAACGTGACATTGCCATCTACTGGCCTGGCAGCATAATACAGCATTCTTAGTCGTTTTTGCAGATCCATGTAAAAGAGGATCGTTTTGACAACATTGTCGTCTGTACGCAAGAGACATTTCCTTTTTTTAGTACATTGTTGTCATTTCTTTCTAAAAATGTAGCAGAGAAAAAAGCCAGATCGGGCTTTGGAAGGTAGTTACGTAAAAGTTTTCTAAAATGAAAATATTGGTAAAGTACATATACTGAAAAATGTACAGTAAAATTCATAGTTTACTATGCACCATTACTTTGGCCAAGAGAGGTAAGGGCCATTTGGCTAACCCTTTCTGTAAAAACAACAACTGCACTTTGTTTTTACAGAACATATAATATAGGGCAGTTGTGGCTTAATGGTTAGACAGTCAGACTTGTAACCCGAAAGTTGTGGGTTCGAATCTCAGTATCGGCAGAAAATGTACTGTAGTGTAGTAATGTACTGTTGTAAATGTAATGTACTGTTGAGACAACAATGAAGAAATGTGTAGACTACACTCATAATAAGTACCAGCTATTTCATGGACATACCTCTGCAAACCTTGTGTCCCAGTGGTCTAATAAAAACCTGTTTTAGTAGTCAGCCAATAAAATGGAAAGTAGCAGATTTCACCAGCTCTTGCCATTTTTGCATATAATACAGCTCAGACTATTTAACCAATCAGATAATTGATGCTCTCATTCTGTCACAAATGTCTTTTTCTCTTCTTCCAAATGTTGCCCTGAAACCCTCTGCCTTTGTCATATTTGTCTCTTCAGTATTGGCTCCATTTTTGCTGGATACTCCCAGTACACAGTGTTCCCATTTGTCATGCCAAATCTTCACTGAAAAGCAAATGGATTTTAGGATAGTTCCACAGCCTGATTAAAGGCACAAACTCGATAGAAAAGAGTGTGGGGTTCGGGGAGAGGCCGCTTGTGTTTGAATAGTCAGTGGGGTCATGCTACAGCTAGTGAGGCGGATGCACTGCCTCTCTTATCTCATATCATAACATTCTTTGTTTTTCTTCACTCAGCATAATTTCAATCTGGGCATGTGTTATGAAAGACTTTAGTGCTTTAACATGATTAACTATATATTAGGATTTGTATTCTAATAAGGAGTGACCCTTGTGATCCAAATCATGTCTGAATGCAGAACAATGTTGAATAGGTTGATATGTTTGATAACCCAATGAAATTTGTTCTTTAGGAGAAACAAACTTTTCTTTTGCATTATTTTGGTACTGGTTTGTGTATTTGGCTAGTCAAGCATGATTGCCAATTGTCAAGGTTTGGCAAGATCTGTTTCCTTCAAGTCTACACAACCCTTTGCTACCTCCAAGATAGGGGTGAGATGGTCTGGTGTTGCCTCCAACATGCATCTTCAGTTAGTAAGACTTCTTTCATGTCAACATTTGAGGTTGTGATCAAAGGCAAGTTTAATTTCTTTTGACATCCAGATCAGGGGCAACTTGATGGATTTGTTAAGCAAGCAAAACCAAGCAGCTCTTGAACATGTGTTGAAGTGAAAGGCACTCTTGATGAAGCATTGAAAAAGAGAGAGACATTTTCCAAAATATCTTCTTTTGTCAAAGTCACACAGGTTTGGAATGACTTGAGGGTGAATAACTGATGACAAAATTTTCATTTTTTAGTGAGCTATCCCTTTAAGATTCAACTGCAGATGTCCAATCTGAATCAGTCTTGCTTTACAGTGTGTTATTCCTGGGCTGTTTTGTGTGCTCGCAGCCAGTGAAACTCATCATCAAAGCACTTGTCCTGACGAGGATATTGGCTGAACATACCTCTCTTTTTCTAGCCTGCGCCCCTGCAGTCTCTGGGGCTCCAGGGGCAGGAAGCTGAGCCCCAGGCTTGCGGGGTTGGAAACCAAATCCAGAGCTCCTGCTTTTGGGAAGGCTGAGACGGCTTGCTGGGCCTGAGGCTGAGTCCGTCAACAGGATCTAAGGGTTTCAGTGGAGGTGTTGCAGGTCCAGTTTTCAACACAGTAAAAGGTAGTGAGGGTGCTCTGATCGCATTGGGAGGCGTCTTTTAGCTGAAGGTGTTGAAATATTTCCTGTCATCTCTGGAGCTTTGCACCGAAAAGCCTCTCTGCTACAGACATTAGGGTTGGTAGTTGCAGTAATGCTTTAGCAGGGATATTATTAAGGGAATTAGTGTAGATGACCACTTGTACAAAAAGAAATGGGAGAAATCATAATAATACAAGAGCCCTAGGAATGGAGTATTTAGCGCCAACTGCCGATCAAGAGTTCTGTCTTTTGCCTATCAGGAGTAGCTGTACTTGCACGAAAACACTGGCAGAAGAAAATGTGCAAAGACTGTACCTTTAAAGGTACACCTACACCGAAAAGATGATTAGTTAGTGATCATTCTTGGCTGAAACAGGAACATTTAGAGACACTGTGCCAAAAATGAAAACTGAATAAATTCATCCATTTTTCAAACTGTTTATCCTATGCAGGGTCACAGGGATGCTGGAGCCTATCCCAGCATCTTGGGCCAAATGCCGGAGGAGACATGGAAAAAACTTTTTTTTTTTTTCTCTCCAAATGATTGGACTTGTTCTTCCTTCAGATAGCATTGCTACTATAATATTTTAATTTAAAAATATTGCACAACTCAACAGATATAAAAAGAGTTGTTTTTGCTGTTATAAGCAAAATTGCACCCAATAACGTGCTTAGGACTTCTGGTTTAAGATATCTGGTTAACCTTAAAGATTTTTTTAAGTTTCTTTTTTTAGACCAAATTATGGCATTTTTTTCTTTTTGAGAAGAAATTGATCATAACATGATAACATCCGCCAACCCGCCAAATGAGGGTAAATTTCAGCAGTGCTATGAAACGTTGAATTTTATATATAATATATATTAATTTTTTAATTTTAGTCTTTTGAACAGGCGTCTGAAATAAAATATGTACAATATAGTGTTGTCAAAAATAATTTTCCGATACATATCGATACTGAAATATCTGAAACGCTTCCAATACTCATTTTCCTCAGAATAGATACATGATACCAGCTGCTCTTTCCTATCATCTCCCCAACAGCGAGTTGACACACACACCCTCCTCCCCTCACTCACTCGTTTCATTTGCTCCAGATGAATATTGTTGGTGTTACAGGGGTTTAATTTTGCCGTCGGATTGTGCGTATTGCGCATAATTTTGCTCATTCCCACAGATTTTGTGCTCGCACTCAAAGTGTGCACACATAAAACTGCCTCTCAGTACTAAAGTGAGTACTTTTCCGCAGCTTTTTATGCTTAAACAGTCAAATACACACAAAATAATTTCAAAATGGTGGCCTTGGTGAGTATTCACGTAAACAGCCGGTCAGGTTTTAAGTGAACATAAACAGTTGAGAAAGAAAACGCATGTGTAACAGTGTAATCGATCCATGCGTCAGATCTTAAAGTGACAGCAGCCTTATATACCTGCTGCCAATGTGAAAAAATATTAAAAATATCTATATCGCAGTTTTCCCCAGGGTATCAATGTCAGAATTGTGGCCAATGAAAATGCTGAGTGGCTAGTAACTTTGGAAAACCACTAGCCACAGTGGCTGGTGAGCAGAAAAATTAATATCAAGCCCTTATTGTGATGCATCCCATATTAGTTCTAATATGCACCCTTTCAGGTTAAATAAGGTACAATAGTCTACCTTTAACAAGCACTAACCCCAGTGACAAGCTGCTGTATTTCTAAAGGAACAATTTTTGCACTTTTTTTTTTTTTTTTTTTTTAACTTTTCCCATTGTATTCCCCGTCAACATAGAAAATTGCTGCCTGGCAATCTTTACCAAGCTGCCCGCCAATTGAACTGTTTTAAAGCGATTTTGGCTTCAGTTACTGACATTGGGTGGATGACACAATGCCAGAACAACTGGAATATAAATGTTACATCTATAGTAACTCAATGCTTCATCTGACTCATCAGCCCCTCAGGCATTAAAATAGCAGCAGCAGCCTGAAAACCTAAGCTTGTGCTAGCAACATTTAATAACTGTACCTGGGAAAAGCTCCTCTTTTCTGGCGTTCAGGCCAGTACGTCTGGGAACCATAACTGGTCAGCTGAACAAGTTCCTGTCAAGACAATGAACCAAAGTTCCATGTACTTTGATGTCTTGCTCTGACTGATCACTGATAGGATTGTCTGGTTTGAGATTTCTTGAATAAACACAGTCGGACCAGTTACAATGGAGATGAACATATGTGGACATAATACCATGAACAAATCGACTCCCCAATTAGTCATAGGACATACTGTGAAAACAGGTTCACATTAAACAAATCAGACTCCTTTGGCAATTGCTTGTCTCCTAATCCATGAGATTATGCATAGCGAGAAGAGGATATAGATAAAATGGCTGAGCTGGAGCCAGGGCTGAGGAATGACATGGTGTGGAAATCAATGCCAGGTTTAGGATCTCTGACAAACATGCATTTTCCGCCCTGATAGCGAAAGCAGTGGGAACTTCCTGATAGAGCAGCGTTCACAGTCACCAAGTAATCCCTGTGAGCTCAACGTTTAACAGCCACTCACTGGGAAGAGGGATTTACACACAAGCACACACATTTATGGGCAAACACAGTGACTACGTGTAACTAAAATTTGCAGAAATAAATTAGAAGACAAAGAAAGATGTTGTAAAACATGTTGAGATATTCACAGAATAATTCACCCATTCAACACAAGATGATCAATGCAAGATCTTCACCTAAAATTGATGCACCTCTTGATGGAAATAAATGTTAATTATTTCCATCAAGAGGTGCATCATTATTGGTCAAGATCTTGTATTGACAATACGAGAAGTGAGCACTCTGTAAAGTCTCCTCCAGCACATCCCAAAAACTTACACTGAGGTTATGGTCTGGTGCCAATTCATGTGTGAAAATGATTCTTCATGCTCCCTCCCAACCATTCCTTCACAGTTTGAGTCTGATGAATCTTGACATTATCATCCCTTAAATGTGGCCATGATGTATCTTCCTACATGGTTGTTTAAGCTACACTCTCCATCAAATAGGGTTAAACGAACTGGTGCCAACATGCTAGAAAACATAATAATCACAACAAAAATTATCCAGTCATAGACTCTTAAGTATTTGCCTATTTAAATATATTATTATTATTGCCTATTTAAAATATATATATGGAACAACATTGGTTGTGGTAAGTCATCACAACTTCCACAGGATCCATGCTGAAGCAGAGCGGGGCGGCCAGTGCAGGTATGGCTTGTGTCAAGACCTCCAGTGGGTTTCCATCCTCTCTACTGGGGGCGAGATGTTGCAATTTGTGAGCAGCTTTCTGAGGGGTTTGTTTTGTTCTGCATCAGTCACGGTTGGCAGGAGACCCAGCATGCTTTCACGAATGGTGTAGTGTTTGGAGTGTCAGGGGAGGCTACGAATTCCCACACTATCATATGTCATAATATCACATATCATACTAGGTAGTGAATTTAATGAAGAACTTATTTCTCAGCCATTCTCCACAGATTTAGCACACATACATTTTCACAGACACTGAAACATTATTTAAAATCAAAGCATGTTACTTATGATCAACTTGTACCTTATTTGTCATTAGCTCAAAATACCTCACAGATCATTTATTATAGCTTGTCAAATTTGACCCTATTTGGGTGTGAGCAAAAACACGCCATTTTGTGTCCCTTTAAATGCAAATGAGTTGCTGCTCCCCGCCCCCCCTTTCCAGAAGAGGGCGGAGCTTTAACAGCTCGCACTTTGGTTGCTCAACAACAACAAAGATGGAGAATCTCACGCAGCCAAAATGAAGTAACAGTAACTGTGTTCAGCCTTACATTGTTCAAAAGGATGGCATGGTAAAAACAAGCTACTACAACAACTCTTCCTCTTCTCTAAAGCAGCCCAACATGGCCTCACCCTCTTTGTTGCATTCTTGGGGGCAGGGTTTATGTCAATTTTAGGGTTATGTCACTAAGCCAGGAAGAAGCTTGTTGTAGTCCTTAAACAGTGATTTCTGTAAAAGAAAAGGTAACACTTTACAATAACAGTACATGAATAACCATGAACTAATACCTGAGTTAATAGTTACTTCAACATGAACTCATGATTAGTTAAGATATGAACTAATGAAGAATGATCCTTAACTACGACAGGAGTCATAGGGATTCATGCATGAAATAATCCTTAACTATGCGTTAATATATGTTTGATAATTAATGCATTAATTAACATTTAGGGTAAACTAAATCAAACAGTCTCTATAAGAAGAAATAATACATATTTGGACTTTGAAATAAATTTAAACAATTTATTATTGTCAGAATTTAAACTACTGACATCAGCAGCTTCATTATAAACATTACTGAAAGGCACAGGATTAGTTTGTAATTATTTTCACTGACCCTCCTTATCAAACATATAAAATACTAAATACACTATTTATCTTAAAAGGTCTTAATCTGTTTTGTGATATTCTTCCTATCAAACTAAAAACTACTGTGACTTACAACAGTTCCTGAGGCAGGGAGCGTTTGCTGGATTCAGATTCAGAAGATCACTCTCCATCCAGACGCAGGCCGTGATCATCACTGTACCTCCATTCTCTGACTTTTTGAAAAGTCACACAACATCACTTAACTGGGCTGAATACTTATATAGTTGTGTTAGTACATGTGCATTTGAAAGTAAGTTAATGATAATCATGAGCTGAATTTAGTAAGTAGTTAACAGTGAATAATTGATTGGCCCCCTCAAGTAAAGTCATGATAAAGTATACATTAACAAACCATTAGTTGATGTTAGTATATGCTTAGTTAATAATGAGTTAATTATGATTGTGCCCCCTCAAGTAAAGTCATGACATGATGCACATATCACACATCATTAACTAATATATGAATAAAACATATAGAGCCATCCTTATTCCTTTACACCCCGGTACAAAAAAACTAAAATAAAAGTATTTGTATTTTATTTTTATTTATATAATTAAACATATATGGACTTGAAAGCAAGCCATAAACATACCTGTAAAGACAACATAAGGCACATTTACATGTAAAATCGGGCGCGTCCACAAGCTAATGCTAATCAAAGCATATACATTTAAACGACAAAAATACAAATACAGTTAATAACTGCACATAACCTCCTGAAAACCCCAATAAAAAATACATGTAAATATGTCTTTAATATTAATTCGGCTTACCAAAGCAGTCAATATTATTAGTTTAAATGCCAGCAACACAACAACGTGCCAAGAGAAACCTAGCGTGCGCCACTAATGAGTGTCCCACCAGAAACAAACCCTACAGACTTTAGTTCCGGGAATAAACTAGGCCTATGACTATTAGCTATGACTAAAGTAAATGAACTATAAAAATCAGAAAAACAGTTTAGATCAAATTAAATTTTTAGTGGTAGTTAGTCTATTTTCCACATTTGATTAGACAGATCTATGTAATTAATGGCTAAATAATCATGTGCCATTGCAATTATTTGTCACAAAGCTGCAGGTGGCAGATTATGATATTACAGTGTAAATTATGACAGTATTAAATCACGTTAATTCAAATTCAGAGTACTTCTTGTTTACTCTTATGGAGGCTGATTATTTAGTTTACCCAAATGTTAATTAATGCATTAATTATCAAACATGTATTAACGCGTAGTTAAGGCTGCTGTTTTCATGCATGAATCTTATGACTCCTGTCGTAGTTAAGGATCATTCTTCATTAGTTCATATTAACTAATCATGATTCATGTTGAAGTAACTATTAATTTAGGTATTAGTTCATGGTTATTCATGTACTGTTATTGTAAAGTGTTACCAAAGAAAATATCTCCCTTTGTATTGAACTTTGATTATCGTAACTTTGCAGATGGTGTTTATGCTCTAACAGCAACATTACACACTAACCAAAGTTAAAAATGTGAAATCATAATCAACCACCCCTTTAACATTTCTAAAGGTGTGCATTTTTGCTTTAGATGCTGTCACTATGTCCATACTGCACATTTCAACGTATGAACAAAATATATATGGCATTGTACTATTTGATGTACTCCTTTTTGCATATGTACTCTAGAAGGGACATATGCACATTGAAAGATAAGCGTAGAACAACAAAAAGGAACCAAGTCTTTTTATTGGCAGCTTTTGACATAGTCTAATTAAAGCCAGGTGAGTGAAGCTGTAATCGGACTTCAGTCCATCATTCTGATCTCTGCAGTGTTGAAACAAAGTCAAAGAACAATCAAATGCCCCCTACTGAGCTTTTTTGTCACAGAGGCTTTTGGTTGTGTTCTGGATCTTCGAAAGAGAAACAAAAATGACATACAGCTGTGTAACATTACCACAGGCCACCACATAAAGGCTCCCAGTGCCTGTATGAGTGCACTAAACTAGGGTTCAAAAGATTGAGATTCCTTTTAACTGTACTAGGGCCTCTGCTTCCAGACTTTGAGAAGAGCTATTATCCAAAAAGAGCAATATGCTGCCAGCACTACAATTGGTTATGCTTCATTACAGGGGATTTCAAAACAATGTCAGGTTAAAGCCAATCCAATTCCAAGAAGCAGGTCTAAGGTCTGAGCCTGTATGAAAACAATGAATGACAGCAAAGTTTAGAATAAAGCGAAACCATATTGTACAATTAACTGCATGTGTTGCCTGTTAAACAAAGTTGATAACAGGCTAGCTGAACTATATCGTATACTGTAGGCAGACCCTACATTTGAAGTAATTAACAATGTCAATTAGGTCAGTGTTGCTGTTCATTATCTGACAATAATTAGTTGGATAAACAACTGGGAACAATTTCAATTTAGATAACAGGTTAATTAACCTCTGTTGAGACCCTGCAGGCTATATTAGTCATAACATAAAACCTTTGAATGCACATCCACATATGAAAACAAACCTGTTAGCTACACTAAAATACCCTTGGCAGAAATACAGACAAATTTACTGAGTGAATGAAGCAACGAGTGAGTGATTTAATTCAGGCCTCATTAGAGTTGGAGTTTAGTAGGGGTCATCAAACTGGATTCAACCCCTCTCTGCATCACTCTTTGTTCAGTGCAAAAATAACAAAACGCCAGAGCAGAAATGAGGATTTATAGTCCAGGGGGTTGCTTGCAATCACCTAGGGCTCCATAATACATATTTCTCCAAAAATTATTCCCCTGGCTCAGCTGGAATGTAAAAAATCTGATAATACGCTCATAAGTTGAGCACGAGTCATGACAGGTTCACTTCCTCAGGGTCACTGTCCAATCTTCTGTTTCACCCATGTGCCCCTTTTACGTGAAGTCAGATGTACCCACCCAAACATAAAGAGACTGAGGGGAGTATGGGTGCATGAAACATTAGGTTTCATCTTTTTTTTTTTCTTTTTTTTCTGACACATATTCCCACACTCTCATCTGGTAAAATGATGGTTTTCCAAAATAAGCTCAGGTTTTCCCCTTGGAATGATTCTGAAACAATGCATATCCAAAGCACACACAAAAAGAAATGAAAAGGAAAATATAACGTGGGAGCTTTGACTCTTCTCAGCATGCGTCTGCATAAAAACCATTAAAAAAACATCCCTCAACCTTTTCAGCAAATAAAATAATAATATATTTCAACCTCTGCCCAGCTCGGTCATGAAAACAAAAGTTTGCTGATACAATTAGTCTGATATACAGCTTTCACACTGAAGTACACCTGAGCAAAGGAAAAACCTTAACAGAAAGAAAGAAAGAAAGAAAGAAAGAAAGAACGAACAGTGGCAGTATCATAGAACAGCAATGGTATCAGATGGTAAAATAGTATGAATGATTAGGGGTCAAATGTGCCAGTGGGTAGGCAGTGTCACTCCCTTAATCTAACAAACTTAAAACATTTTTGTGAAATGAAAATATTGAAAACTTAATCAAAAGAGTATTTTGTAATTCTGAAGTTTCTAACAGCATGAGCAGACTTTGATATTAGATGTGCATTAGTATTTTTTTTCTCAATTATTATTATTTAAACATTTTAAATATTTATTAATACCCAAATATAAAAACTCAACCAACCCCTTGATATATGACACAGTTACCCCATGTGGGGAAAGTTGTGCGACAGGACAACTTTTAAAATATTTTAAAAGTCACATTTATATGGCTCTATGGATCCATTCTTATCATTTTAGCTGATAACAGAATAGACTGAAATATATTTAGACATATTAGTTTTATTGGTAACACTTTACAATAGGTGTCATTAGTTAATTGCATTAAGATGAACTAACAATGAACAATACTTCTACAGCATTTATTAATCTGGCAACACTTTAATTTAGGGTCTTTTAACTAGTTGCTTATTAGCATACATATTAGAATATTGGCTGTTTATTAGTGAATATTAAGCACATATTAATGCCTTATTCTGCGTGACTTTATTCTACATTCTTAATCCTACCCAATACCTAAACTTAACAACTAACTTACTATTAATTAGCAGTAAATTAGGAGTTTATTGTGGGAAAAGTCGTAGTTAATAATGAATACATGTTCACTATACCATTTAGTGTTACCATTAATCTTAGTTCTTGTTAATTTTATTAAATTAAAAAAAATGTATCTGTTAACGTTAGTTAATGCACTGTGAAGAAACAAAGGAAATTGAACACTGTACAATATAATTAGTTGAGTTTACTTAGAAAACTTGTGGAAAGTAATTACCTCAAATTAAGCAAGTAAATTAGCTCATAATTTTTGAGTTGATAAACCTTACAACACTTAGTAGAGGTAACTAGAGGTTAGGAGGATCCCCGTAGGGTCACACATATTAAACACCAGCCTAAATCCGGTTCTCAAGGATACAACGGAGTATAGGCCTGGTGCCAGATGCTCCGCCATGTCCGGCTGCCGAAGGGTGATCAGAGGACTCAACAGGGTCTACCTTGTAAGGACTCTCTGGAGCAATAAGCACATGTAAGGGCAGCAAGCCGACACTAAGCCGGGGCCTCTCCATGTCTCTGACCAGTTGAGGTGAGAACATGGGAGGAGACCAGCTCGACACACTGCTGCCCGCTGTCTATAGAAGAGGGTGATGAGAGTGGAGAGACTGTTCTCCTCCCACTGCTCTCCGAGCCCTCTTTGGACCCGGAGATGAAGGAAACTGCTCTTTTTTTTTTAAATTTGGTGGAACAGAAACAAAATGAAACAAGGTTTTACTATCCCGGACCTCCTCCGGGGGAAGGAGTGGTGTGGTCACCATCTCCTGAAGAGCAGTCACATCCATCTCCAGGTCGGCCGTCCTAGGGCCTCTTGCTCTTGGCTTTACCACCCTTTTTGGCGGGGACCTGGACGGACGGGGCATCCCTCCTGCGACTGGCTCCTCGGCGCCGCTTGGATGGAGGCTACTGCTGAGGCAGCATAGGAGCGGGGCAGCCGCAGGGGGGGGCACTTGGCATGAGCAGGCTGAGGTGCTGCTGGGTGGATGCAGCAGCTGACTGCCGCGGCAGGATGTGACTGATGGCCTCAGACTGCTTCTGTACAGCCGAGAACTGCTGGGCAAAGTTCTCGACCACGTCGCCGAAGAGGCCGGTCTGGGACAGGGGGAATTAAGGAACCTGACTTTGTTGGTATCCCTCATGTCAGCCAGACACAGCCAGAGATGGCATTCCTGGACCAACAAAGTGGACACGCATGACCCACTGACTGCGCCGTAACCTACGTGGTAACACTTCGCCACACCGCCATCAAGGGTGGTGAGGGGGAGGAGCCACTGGAGCAGTTTCTGGTGGTAAAAGGTGCTGTCCACGTTCCGGTGAGCTCCTCATGCACCTCCAGGAAGAACTGGGGGTGGGTGGCTGAGAACTAGCTCGTGCCACCCCGAGACACCAATCATCCAACCGCGAGGGCTCGAGACACGGTGGAGGATTCCACACGAGCCCGACCCTGTTGGTGCCCTGGGAAAGCGTAGCCATCATCTCCGGATCCGAATCGGGCACCATTACCGTTCCCGAAGGAGGCAACTGAGTCGACTCGTCATCTCCAGAAAAATCAGGCTCACCCTCCGATGCAGCTCTCGACATCCAGTCATCAGGGGGAGCTCCGAAGGATACGGATGGTGCACACCTTTGAGATGGCCCACCATGCTCCCCCGGCAGCTGTACTGGCTGCGGAGTGCAGGAGGAGTGAGGGTTCCTAGGTGGTTGGTTCCCCGAAGGAAGCGTGCTCACTGTGATCCTCAGATCACCAGTTCCACTGCCCGAAGCAACCCTCTGAGGAGGATTGGATTGAGGCAGCGGCACCAGGACTCCGCCCCTTTGCAGGAACTGGAGTCTCGATCGCAACTCCGAGATGGTCATCTTCCCACAATGTGTACATGACTCATCCACGAACGCTGCCTCAGCGTGCTTTAAGCCCAGACACGTGATACAGCGATCGTGACCATCCCTCGGTGCCAGGTAACGACCGCATCCAGAAACACACAAGTAGAATGTCATCTTTAAAAGATGCAAGCTCTACTTGTGTAAGCTCTTTTAGGGACTTTACTCCTTTAAATGTGCTGAAGCACACAGGGGAACGGCCGCCGCGACACAGACAGGGATTGTGTGCAGTCTCATCTCTTTGAAGGCGCTCAGTCTTACCAGCCATAAAAACGGCTTTTCAGCACTCAAAAGTGCACCGTACCGGGCGTGAGAATAGCCTTCTCACACTGTCAAAACAGCTATTTGCTCAATAAAGGCAAACAAAATGAAATAATAACAAACCGAAATCAAAGAGAGGACTTTGACCCTGAAATCAAAGAGAGGACTTTGACCCTGCTGCTGTGCTGTACGCCCGCACTTGAAAGAGAAGTTCGACCCAGAAGCTTGACTCGTCTTTTAGCAGACACTTGCTTGCAGAGAACAGGAACAAACACCGTTCGGCTCCGAAGTGAAAAGATGAAGATGCAACGCACGCTGCTCATTCAATACCTGCGCTGTGAGACGAGCAGCTGCTGCATATGATTGCATGTCAATGTTCATTGGCTCGTTTTAGTTACAGTCGAAGCAGGTTGGTCTCTCAAGCGAGATTCCTATTTGTCGGTCTGTCTGACATATGTCGAACGTGACTGACTGAATGGGAACTTGAGTATTGGTAACTCAGTTCTACAGGTTGAGTACTTAGTTCAGTCATCAAGCAAACAAAACATTTTTTTAACAAGCATAAATATGCCTTAAATTATTCAAAAGTATGTTTTACTCAAAGTTGTAAGTGGTTAACACAAAGACATACAAAAGAGTGTCGGGACAACAATGGACCTTGCATTTATTTGTGTTTAAGGCAAGCAAACACTGATCATCATAATGGTGACAAAACTATTATTTTCAAAACACATCAACATCTTAACCTCTTTTAATTCTCAATAAGAACTTTTGTAGACATATGATGGAAATAAAGTCAAACTTGTTTGTAATAAGTCAAGCTGGTAATGCTGTTTTTGGATTGTTTAATCATCCTCTTCTGAGATCTTGAGAGATCTTTCTTTAATGTTATGTTATCCTGTTGGGATTTAAAGGGTTTCTGTTGAGTTTTGTGAAGTACCATTGTGCTGAAGAGTAGAACCTGTGCTTCAGTCCAAGAGAAAACCAAGAAACTGATGCTGCAAGTTGCTTTATTTAAAGGCAGTAACTGTGTTGCAGTGATGTCTATTACCTAATTACTTAAGTTTATGTTTTAGTTTTATTTATTTTTAATTAATTCAGTTAAATTTTAGATACACAAAGTATTTAAAAAGTATTTGCATTTTAATAAATACAAATAAATGCACAGTCCATTGTTGTCCCAACACTCTTTTGTATGTCTCTGTGTTAACAACTTACAACTTTGAGTAACACAACTGTGAGAAATGTAAGGCAATCAGTTTCGACTTATTTGTCTAGTAATGTCAATAAACAAGCTTGTTAAGAAAATGATTTTGAGTTTAGTGTACCTAAATCTTTAAGTTGACTGAACAAAGTACTCAACCCAAATTGAATTACCAAAAATATTTTAAGTAACCTCTAGTTACCTCTACTAAGTGTAGTGAGTTTTATCAACTCAAAAATGGTGAGGCAATGGCAATAATGGTGAGGCAATGAGTTTTCACAGGTTTTCCAAATTAACTCAGCTAATTACATTTTACAGTGAATGCTGTACAAATATATTGCTCATTTATGTAAGTTAATACATTAACAAATGTTAACAAATGAGACCCTATTGGAAAGTGTTACTGTTTGATCTTTATCTCAAGTAAAAAGTGGCACATCTTACCCCACTCTACCATACTATACTCATTAATGTGGTCCGCCAGGGTGCTTCTTAAGAATATGCGTATGGTACATGTCTGAAAAACCGCAGTAGTATTGGTAATGCTGCATTATGACAGTTACTTTACCCCCATTTATGCCCATCAGTCTCTGTTTTGTAGTATGATGACGTGTCACTGTCCTGATAGATGATTATGAATATGGTAAATCAGTTTTCATTGACACCAGCAGATGGACACCTGCAGAGAGGAGTGATGAATGCTTTCTAAAAGAGCCCTGTGTGGATCAGTGTTTATTTTTGCAGGAGACTCTGACCCCCTCTATGGTTCTACGATGACAGAATTCTCTCTGAACGTCCCCACTGAGACAGCATACCTTTAACTCTTCCTCGTTCTGCTTGACGTTACCGTTGGCTTAAATGACAGAGTGAAAAATGAAGCCAGCCTTCAGGGATCTGCTTCACGATCACCCTGAAACACACACACTTACATCAGGAACTCTGGCCGTACTCCAACCCCTTATGTCACCTTTGGACAAATGATCACAGTACCAGGGGACCCACTTCATTGTGCAGATTCAGATCTGGCATTTGTTAGTGCAGAGGCCCCGGTGCCAAAGGACTCGCTATGATACAGAATAAATCGGCTCAGAAGGCAGGATTTTACAAGCCGTTTCAGTGAAGTGCTCCATTAAAGCTGTGCTCTGTTCAAATGTACACCCCTTAAAATGATTTTAGTGTCTGTTTAATGGCTAATTACATTTCAGTAATAAACATGCCAAATGATATAAAACATTCCCAATTACATTTTGTATTTTAGACAGCTGATAAAGACATGATGTGCAATTCTTAAAGGGATAGTTCATCTAAAAATGGAAATGTTTACTCACACTCATGTCGTTCTTAACCGATAAGTATTTAGTTCATCTTTAAAAAACAAATGAAGATATTTTAAATGTATCCTGAAAGATTTCTGTCCCTAAATTTAAAGGTGCCCTAGAGGTGCCTTTTCAAAAGATGTAATATAAGTCTAAGGTGTCCCCTGAACGTGTCTGTGAAGTTTCAGCTCAAAATACCCCATAGATTTTTTTAATTAATTTTTTTAACTGCCTATTTTGAGCCATTATTACATATGCACCGATTAAGCGTGCGGCCCCTTTAAATCTCCCACTCCCCGCCCCCGCGAGCTCTCGACTGCCTTAAACAGCAAACACAAAGTTCACACAGCTAATATAACCCTCAAAATGGATCTTTACAAAGTGTTCATCATGCATACATCGATTCCTGTGAGTATAGTATTTATTTGGATGTTTACATTTGTTTATGAATGAGTTTGAGGCTGTACTCCATGGCTAACGGGCTAATGCTACACTGTTGGAGAGATTTATAAAGAATGAAGTTGTGTTTATGAATTATACAGACTGCAAGTGTTTAAAAATGAAAATAGCGACGGCTCTCTTGTCTCCGTGAATACAGTAATAAACGATGGTAACTTTAACTACATTTAACAGTACATTAGCAACATGCTAACGAAACATTTAGAAAGACAATTTACAAATATCACTAAAAATATCATGTTATCAATAATGATCATGTCAGTTATTATTGCTCCATCTGCCATTTGTCGCTATTGTCCTTGCTTGCTTACCTAGTCTGATGATTCAGCTGTGCACAGATTCAGACGTTACTGGCTGCCCTTGTGTAATGCCTTGATCATGGGCTGGCATATGCAAATATTGGGGGCGTACACCCTGACTGTTACGTAACAGTCGGTGTTATGTTGAGATTCACTTGTTCTTTGGAGGTCGTTTAAACAAATGAGATTTATATAAGAAGGAGGAAACAATGGAGTTTGAAACTCACTGTATGTCATTTCCATGTACTGAACTCTTGTTATTCAACTATGCCGACGTAAATTCAATTTTTGAATCTAGGGCACCTTTAAAGTCCATTAGACCAAAAATTAAAAAAAGTTAATCATAAGAAAGACATCATTAATCCATTTGAATCCATTTTACAAAGTTTTGATTTAGTTTTTGGGGTTTTCATGCTTGAATGTTCAAAAAACGTTATTTTTCACATATTTGACATTGTTGCAGTACGTCCCTTCCCAGTCAGTCAGTAACGCTCTGTTTAGTTCCTGTCTCTATGAAGCCCCTCCTTCCAAAAATCTCAATGTGCTCTGATTGGTCGGCTGGACGAGTGTATTGTGATTGGTCAACTGCTATGAGTGCGTTTCGGAAATGCCACGCCCCTTGACATAACCGCGAGTTTCAACACACTACTAACGCAACTCAACCAGGAATCGTCCCCTTTATTCTGTGTGTGCCTAGGGTGGGAATAATTTCAAAAAGCATTTGAAATTATTCAAAGTCAGTGGCTCAAGCCCTTTTTAGTGTAACAAGAATCATGACTATAAAATCAGCACAGAAAGAATGACTTTAAGTATTATCACATTTTCTGTGAAAATCCAGATACTGAGTTCAGAGCCAGATTTAGCACATTCCCTAGAAAAATGGATTAAGCAATTACAAAAAAAAAAAAAAAAAAAAACTTTGGCTTGAGGAGTTGTTTTACTCCCAAGTGTCTCATCGCTCCAGCTCAACAGGGGATTAGGCCTTCTGCAGCCCTCTGGATGGTGTCTCTTTAATCATCAACTCTTCATTTAATGAAAGACATCATTGCTTTCACACAGAGGCGGTGTTCTTCTGCAAATAATTTGAGCAGCATCACGGTTTTAACTGTAACAGTAAATTGTGTAATTGCTGTAAGATTCCCAAATCCACCAACACTTCATCCTCCCTATCTTTCCTGGCTGTGTAACTTTTTTATTGTTCTAGGTTTTATTTCACATCTTTAACTGGATTAAACTGTCTCCTGGTAGTGGTGTAAACCTCAGAATGGCCAGGGTTCCATTCCTGCTGTCAGCATCACAGACACTTCCAGGAAGCTCGGCTTGTAAATCGCCCCATGGCCTGTCTAAGACCACCTGAGTCATATGAGCCACACAACATCCCAGCATTTCATGTATTCACTCTCTAAAAGCTCCAAGAACACGTCAGATGAATCCACGCTGCTTCGCTTTTGTCTGTTTTTTTTTTTGTTTTTTTTCAGTTTGCAGGCTCTTTTGTTTGGCTGGTGTTTAAGGGGGTTTACAGCATGATGCGAATAACTGTGTTACTCGTGTTAAATCAGTCTTTACAGAGTGACAGAACAAAAGATCTTTTACTGTATTACATGATATTGTGGAATGTGAAAATCCTTCACAGTTTGATTCCTCTAGAAAGTATGTAATCTGATTTTTATGGTGACTTCAGTATTCACGAACATTATCAAACAGCAAATGCCTCCAATGTCCAATCATAAAAAAATATTTAAGTGTTATACACTGTGATATTCAAAGTTAAATGTCAGTATCTTGGATTCAGTAATCAGGCTCATTTTGTTATAGTTTTGTTGGATGGATGACTGTTAATCCCTTTGTTGCCTTTAAAAATATTGCTGCTGTTCTGATAGGCAAACATGGCAGGAAATTTCTCATCTGTTCCTATGTGTACAGAGCTGTTGGATTTATTTAGGCAAAGAGAGCACATAAAGGTCACAATGCATGAATTTGATGGGATTATACCAGCATCACGCAAGACAATAGTGACGTGACATGACGAGTAACCAAGTATGGTGCCCCATACTCAGAATTTTGTGCTCTGCATTTCACCCATCCAAGTGCACAAAGTGAGTATTGAACACACACACCATGAACACACACTCTGAGCAGTGGGCAGCCATTTTTTGCTTGCTAAATAACAGTATTATTTCTTTCCAAAAAAAATCATACTGACCCGAAACCTTTGAATGGTAGCGTTTAGGTTGCATACAAAATCACATACGTTCTTACTATATAGTAGGTGTAAAACAGTATGTGACAAAAGAAGTATGTATGAATTCACAGTACTCATAAAATAGTAGGCAAAAAGCATCTAGATGACCTACTACTTCTGGCAAGATTCTGAAGTGTGCACATAATGGACTCTTATGCTTATGTGAATGGCAGTGAAGCAACATAACTGATGCTGGTTGGTCACAAAATAAGTACCTACTCAAGAGTATGCGATTTCAGACACAGCCTTGGGCCCTGTTTACTCCTGGTATTAAGATTTTGGTCGATTGAATCACAAATGGACGACACTAAATACAAATGTAAATGAGGTGTAAGACGTTTTGAGCTTGTCCACTTTTGCCCACTTCCAGAGGTATCGAAAATGCATTCGACTGGATTGCTTTCGTAGTGTAAACACTCATGTGGTCGTATGGTTCAAACAGCATCAAAAGACTGCCTACTCTCCGGATACTGACCTTATGTGTAAACATTAAAAGAAGCGCAATAGCTAGATGGGATTTAAACATTAGTCGCGTGAAGATCCAAGTTTGGATTGAAGATGAAAAACTTCTGCCCATAGGCATTCCCATCAAAGAAACCAGACAGAAGTTGTCAAAAGTGGACAAAAGATATAGATTAAAACACCAGGTGTAAACAGGTATGTGTCTCCATCATCTACTTGTGATCCAATCGACCAAAACACATCGAAAGGGTTAGTTCACCCAAAGGAAAAATATGTCATTTAGTTACGCACCCTCATTGCCGTTCCACCCCGTAAGTCCTTTGTTAATCGCGCCAACACAAGTTAAATATTTTTGTTGAATCCGATGGCTCAGTGAGGCCTTCATGCCAGCAATGACATTTCCTCTCTCAGATCCTTAATGACTAAAACCTATTTAAATCAGGTTCATTTGAGTACAGTGGTTCAATATTAATATATAGCGGCGAGAATATTTTGGTGCGCCAAAAAAACAAATAACACTTAATAGTGATGGCCGATTTCAAAACACTGCTTTCAGGAAGCTTCGGAGCGCTTAATCTTCTGTCGAATCATGATTCGGATCGCGTGTCAAACTGTCAACGTCCTGAAATCACGTGACTTTGGCGCTCCAACCGCTGATTCGCAGGCTGATTCATAAACTCCAAAGCTCATGAAGCAGTGTTGGAAATCGCCATCACTGTATAAGTCGTTATTTTGTTTTTTTGTTTGGCGCACCAAAAATTCTCGTCGCTTAATTTTATACTACATATACTCGGCTGTGTACGAATGGTGCTGCCAAATTATTTGACATTTCTTAGTCGAACATCCTGTTTTCCTTCTTCCCCTCTCATTTCCTTTCTGTGTTTCTTACTCCACTCCTACTGTTCATTTAAAAAACTTGAAATCTGATTTTTGTCCCTGGAGGCTGTCTAGTCAGTCTTCCATTCTGCAACATCCCTTCTATTCAAACCACTCTGTCTTGTCAGAAACAGAGAGCACAAATAGGTTGTGATAGAGATGATACAAGCCACACATTATTCAGGCTTAAGTGCCTGACCTCTGAACTGCAGCCGTTTGGGTACTCAAGGGCCACTGCCAAATGAGGACAGGAAGAAGGGAGTAAGTAGGATGAGAGGATAGAGATAGAGGATGCTTTGTGCACTCTAACAAAGTGGCTTTCTTTTTCAACTCAATTTAGTGTTGCTCACTTAACCTTTTTAGAATAAGTCTATTTTCAGCTACATCCTGAAACACACTGTCATCTCTGTACCAATCCTCAGGAGACCCTTCACATGGTAATGATTATCAATCTCATCTTTCTGCTGCAAGGCTCATTCACTGAAAATTATTTGTGTGTGTCGCCGTTACTTTCTGCTGTTATAATTAGCAAGAAAAGTGACAAGAAATTAGATTATTTGATAATTTACACTGCCTTCCAAAGTTTGGAAAGGCCCTAGAAAAGTGGAGTTTTGGCAATATTGGGGCATGAATCCTTTTAATTTGTGATAATTTTGCACTGATATGGGACAACACAAACTACAAAAACATATTTTATTACTAAATAGTTTATACATAGAAAAAACATAATTTCGATTCATCAAAATATCCACCATTAGCAGCTATCTGACCTAAACTGGGTTCTAATTGGTTCATTGTATTCTAACTTAATTGGCATCAGTTGTTGAAGCTATTAAGGTGTGCTGACCCAAAATCTTTTACAAACCTGGGCCAAATTTAAAGGTGCCCTAGATTTCAAAAATTGAATTTACCCTCGGCATAGTTTGAATAACAAGAGTTCAGTACATGGAAAAGACATACATGAGTCCCTCAAACTCCATTGTTGTCCTCCTTCTTATATAAATCTCATTTGTTTAAAAGACCTCCGAAGAACGGCAAATCTCACATAACACGCTGTTACGTACAGTTGGGATCATTAATATGTACCCCCAATTTTGCATATGCCAGCTCATGTTCAAGCATTAAACAAGGCAGCCAGTATTTAACATCTGGATCTGTGCACGCTGAATCAAACAATATTAAGCAGCAAGGCAATAGCAAAAAATGGCAGATAGCATAACTGACATAATCCATGATATCATGATATTTTTAGTGATATTTGTAAATTGTCTTTCTAAATGTTTCGTTAGCATGTTGCTAATGTACTGTTAAATGTGGTTAAAGTTACCATCGTTTATTACTGTATTCACCTAGACAAGACTGTCGTTATTTTCATTTTTAAACACTTGCAGTCTGTATAATTCATAAACACAACTTCATTCTTTATAAATCTCTCCAACATGTAGCATTAGCCGTTAGCCATGGAGCACAGCCTCAAACTCATTCAGAATCAATGTAAACATCAAAATAACACTGTACTTACGTGATTAGACATGTTGCATGACGAACACTTTGTAAAAGATCCATTTTGAGGGTTATATTAGCTGTGTGAACTTTTTTTATGTTTTTAAGGCAAGCGCGAGCTCTTGGGGCGTGGAGCACGAGAATTAAGGGCCACACACCCTGAATCAGCTCATTTCTAATTATGCCCCAAAATAGGCAGTTAAAAAAATGAATAAATAAATGTATGGGGTATTTTGAGCTGAAACTTCACAGACCACATTCAGGGACACCTTAGACTTATATTACATCTTTTAAAAAAAAGTTCTAGGGCACCTTTAAACCATAACCAGCATCACAGCTGGCAAAGGGCCATATCTGACTTTGACATGTATAATTGCCATTATTATGTAATCAAAATGAAAATTATTGCTGGTCTTTAATGATAATGTCAAGTTACTGTAATGTATTTGCACCAAAAACTTATATGATTTATTGCTGATCGTCCAAAACCACACTTTGCCTAGGGGGTTTCCAAACTTTTGGAGGGCATGTATATAGCCACACAGACAATGGCGGACGGATGGAAAGAACAATAGGAAGACAACGAATGGATGGATGGATGGATGGATGATGGAAAGAACAGTAGATAGATAGATATAGACAGATGGAACATAGAAGAAGAAAGAAAGAAAGAAAAAAAAAGAAAGAAAGAAAAAAAAGAAAGAAAGAAAAAAGAAAGAAAGAAAAAAGAAGAACAATGGATAATTGATGGATGAATGGATGGATGGATGGAAAGAACAGTAGATATAGATAGATAGATAGAATGGCTAGACGATGGATGGACGAACAATAGAAAGAAAGAAAGAAAGAAAGAAAAAAGAAAGAAAGAAGAAAGAAGAAAAAAAGAAAGAAAGAAAACAACGGATGGATGGAGGATGGTAATGGATGATGATGGATGATGGATGGATGGGTGGTGTGGATGGATGGAAGAACAGTATATGATAGATAGATAGATAGATAATAGAAATAGATGATAGACGGAACAATAGAAAGAAAGAAAGAAAGAAAGAAAGAAAGAAAGAAAGAAAGAAAGAAAGAAAGAAAGAAGAAAAAGAAAGAACAACAACGGATGGATGGATGGATGGATGGATGGATGGATGGATGGATGGGATGGATGGGTGGATGGGTGGATGGATGGAAAGAACAGTAGATAGATAGATAGATAGATAGATAGACAGACGGATGGACGGACGGAACAATAGAAAGAAAGAAAGAAAGAAAGTACTCAAGGCTAGTGCTGTATCGTGAATAAGTCACAGCTGAAGGGGTTACTCCACTTCGTGTCGTGTCTAAAAACACCCTTCAGCCGTGACTTATTCACGATATAGCACAGCCTCGAGTACCTTATTGCTTTCTTAAGCATCTGTGGGGGTCTTCCGATATTTTGAGCATGAGGTGGGAAAATATAATGAATGCTCGCCATGCAATGGGGAAAAAAAGAAAAAAAAAATCCTGAAAAAGAGCCAAACTGAGTTTTAAAAGAAAAAAGTAAATTATTGTAGAATCAATCATACTACAATTTCACTATGATCTGGGAATGAGCGATATAACATGCTGGGACATCAGGAAGTGCATATGAAATGTTAAGCAACATATTCTACAGTTCAAGACTTTCGCCTGAAGGAAAGTGAATCAAAATGAATCATTAGCTCAGAGATTCCCATGCCTCTTACTTCACATTCAGAATTCCAAAGTGATGACATGCACAATAGCTCAGTCTGTTAGAAAACAGAACGATTGGACACGCTGCTCAGTTTGAAACGGCTGCGGCAGGAAGCATTACTCAGAGAAATTACGTGACTCTGTCTGTCATCATGACTTCCTACATTCTTCCGCAAGCGCTAAAAGATATAAAGCATGAGCATTTTAAAAGAAACAAAAATTTGCATTTTGAACTCTGAATCAAGCTCAGCAGTGGCAAATTGAAATCATCATGAGCATCCCGTCAGTGTCCAAATTAAAAAAAAAAATCCAATGAATATGATAATTCAGTGATAATAACAAAATTACCATGGCCTTATCAACTGATCCCCCTGTACCATTTTAAGAGCAAGACTAACTTTATAATACTTCAAAACAAAAGCTACTTGCGCAAGTTCTGACTTGCATCATCAAATCATTCATTGTTAGTATAAAACAAGCTTGAACATTTACATTTCACAACAGCATTTACCTCTATGACTGTTTCTTCATTAGCTTTTGCTTCTTTGTGGAAATAGTGGAAATATTCAGAAACTTTCCCAGCTAAATAATCAGGGATTTTTCTGTGGTTAATTTAATAATAACTAAACGTGTCCGTTTTGTATGCATTTAAATACATCAGCCCTTCTTTAGTTTTCCAGCCATCGCATGCTGCTAATGATGTCACGGACGGTGACCGGATCACTTGACCAATCGACTTTCCTTTACACTCCCCATCCTAAGCTTCTGTACAACTTATCCAATGTCAGTGTCAAAGGTCATGACCCAGTCACCGTGGCAACAGCAAGATTTACAGCAGCAGCGCACCAGTTTCCTGTTTGCACAGAGGTCTGTGCCAGTCAAACCAAAACAGCCCCTGCTAGGAGCGATGGTTTAGTCTTACAGGGGACAGAGACAGAAAGGCTCAGGTACGATCATCATGCTCTAGGCCTCTTTTCATCCCTTTTTCCAGCCAAGAAAAGTATTATGATTATAGTGAACTCAGAGAGCTGAGGAACTCTGATACTGCTACTGAAAACAAACGCATGCTTTTCATTTGTACACCATGACCATGCTTTTGGGATCCACAGCTACATTTAAAAAATTTTTAAATTGCTTTATGAGCCAAGCCCAAACAACAAACCCAAAACTGCTTATAATATGTGGACATGGCAACACTGCGAAGCAACCTTACAATACAAGATATGACTCAATGGTGTTTTAGATTCCATAGTGTCTATTATCATAATTTCAAGAGCGAGTCATCTTCCGTACACACATGGAACAATAATTTAGGTGATTCACTCCCGTATTTAAATGCGTTTGTCATTCCTAAACTTTTACAGTGTGTATGTAGCCTATTGACTCTGACACACACTCATGAGGGTCTACAGGGGTCCTCATTATGATTTCATTTTCTCTTTGCCAAAGTTTACCACATAGTAATAAACTGTATATACACCAATCAGGCATAACATTATGAGCACTGACAGGTGAAGTGAATAACACTGAGTATCTCTTCATCACGGCACCTGTTAGTGGGTGGGATATATTAGGCAGCAAGTGAACAGTTTGTTCTCAAAGTTGATGTGTTAGAAGCAGGAAAAATGGGCAAGCGTAAGGATTTGAGCGAGTTTGACAAGGGCCAAGAAGTTAATGCTGGTTCAGATGTCAGAATACACAGTGCATCACAGTTTGTTGCATATGGAGCTGCATAGACCAGTCAGGGTGCCCATGCTGACCCCAGTCCACCACTGAAAGAGCCAACAGTGGACACGTGAGCATCAGAACTGGACCCGGAGCAATGGAAAAGGTGGTCTGGTCTAATGAATCATGTTGTCTTTTACATCACGTGGATGGTCGGGTGCGTGTGCGTCACTTACCTGGGGAACACATGGCACCAGGATGCACTATGGGAAGAAGGCAAGCTGGCAGAGGCAGTGTGATGCTTCAGGCAATGTTCTTCTGGGAAACCTTGGGTCCGGCCATCCATGTGGATGTTACTTTGACACGTACCACCAACCTAAGCATTGTTGCAGACCATGTACACCCTTTCATGGAAACGGTATTCCCTAGTGGCTATGGCCTCTTTCAGCAGGATAATGCTCCTGCCACAAAGCAAACATGGTTCAGGAATGGTTTGAGGAGCACAACAATGAGTTTGAGGTGTTGATTGGCTCCAAATTCCCCAGATCTCAATCCAATCGATCATCTGTGGGGTGCTGACAAACAAGTCCGATCCATGGAGGCTCTACCTCAGAACTTACAGGACTTAAAGGATCTGCTGTTAATATCTTTGTGCAGATACCACAGCACACCTTCAGGGGTCTAGTGGAGTCCATGCCTCGACGGGTCAGGGCTGTTTTGGCAGCAAAAGGGGGACCAACACGACATTTGGAAGGTGGTCATAATGTTATGCCTGTTTGATGTAGCTACAGTATACATGACGCCAGTATACGCCACGTGAAGTATTTTAACAGTTTTGCTGCTACCCACTTAAACTCCATAAAAATCAATACAGAAATGCCACACACACGTTTGTTTTTGTGAATTGTGGGGACATTCCATAGGCGTAATGGTTTTTATACTGTACAAACCTTATTTTCCATCACCCTACACTACCCCAACCCCTAAACCTAACCATCACAGGAAACTGTGCACACTTTTACTTTCTCAAAAAAAAAAAAAAAAAACCTCATTCTGCATGATTTATAAGCCATTAAGTCACCCTCTCCTTGTAATACCTATGTCATACCCATGTCATCATACAAATTGTGTCCTGATATGTCACAAAAATGCGTATGCACACACACACACACACACACACAGAGTGCCCTCTGAACTCCCAGGGCAGCAGTCAATCAGCAGGCCTTCCTGTTTCTAAGGAACCCAGCGGAACCTCTGCTCATCGTTCGGCTGTCTGCCCCGATAGCACCAATGTCCATTATCCTCTGAACACTCGCTTTCAACACAAACACACACGTTTGACATTATGATTTTTATACTGTACAAACTGTATATTCTATTCCTTAACCCTAAACCTACATATCACAGAAAACGTTCTGCATTTTTACATTTGCAAAAAAAAAAAAAAAAAAAAAAAAAAAAAAACATCACTATGTATGATTTAAAAGCTGTTTTCCATCATGGGGACCAAAAATGTCCCCACAAGTTCAAGGATTTCGGATATTGCCATATTTGTGGTGACATTTTGTCCTCTTAACATAGGGTTTAGCTGAACCACACACAGACAAACACACACACACAAAGCCGCCACCACTTGAGCTGCCACAATTAAATAACGCTCAAAACGGACAGCTGCAGCATGTTGTTTATTTCTCCTTTGGAGTTCTAATATTCTTTTCAAATGATTATGATTGTAATTACCAGCGTTTTGTTTTGATCAACCTATGCTGTGCAGTATATGTGGAAAAGAAATTAAAATCAGAATGATGAAACATCAACAAACTTAAATTGTAACAGAATGTAAAACAAATTACCAAGTTCAGTAATGCCAAAGAAAAACCACAACATTTGACATTTTGCTCTTTGGATAAGGCGGATTACTAAAGCCATAACTAATGATAGTGAGCTTTGGAGATAAATCTCAATTCTTCGTGACTAGTGTATTTACAATGGCCCTAGAAGTACTTGGACACTTGAGATGTCTTTCATTAGATACAAAATATTTTTAGCATTTACTTTTAAAGAGATTTAGCACAAGCAGACTTTTTAAATAAAACATTTCACAAACGTTTGATAGGTTTTAAACTGTAAAACAATAGATATTCTGTTCAGTATTTGGACATGAGTGAAACATGTTCACAGTTAATGTGATGAACTACACCTGCTAGGACACCTGCATGAACTTGAGGTGAACTGACTTCATACTTCCATTAAAAAAATGACACTGACACCAGTTAAAGTCAATAAGTCAATGCAAAAATGTGAAGTTTGTTCTGAAAGCTCTTGCCACTTGGTTTGATGTTTAATGCAAAGACGTTCATGCATTTTTAAACGTGACTTAAGTGTCCAAATATTTTTGGGGCCACCTTCTTGTATAAATATGTTTATAATGTACTGTATGTGTCATGTGTCAGACACTTCCATGTTTTTTTTTCTAAAGTCAGTAAATGAAAAACTTGGTTTCCTTCCTGTTCTCTAAAGAAACTAGTAATTATGTCATTCCCAAAGGTGAAAGCTTATGCATACTACCATCGCAACCCTCATGGTGGAGTGAACCCTGTTCTGACAGCCCTTTTCCAGACATTTACATTTAGACAGGAAGAGCTGTCACGGACAGTCAGGAGTGAGCTGAAATTAGGGTTTTATTTACACTGTTCAGTGCAGCTGCAGGTGTCTTCAGCACCTTGATGGGGTTGGACTGCATTGCTTTATTTTTCTGGTGATCTAAAACTGCGTCTGTCATGTGTGTATGTGCTGTGCTTGCGTGTAATTTATCGCAGGTGTATGACTAAAACACATCAATGTACACTCCGCAGTTCTCCTACGTTCAACCAAAACACACTCAACTCATCAGTGTGCAGAACTTTGCCCTTAATGTCTTGCAGGTGTCTCACTTTGATACCTTGTTCACTAAAACATTTCCATATGGTGACTGAGCAGGAAGACTCCAGCTCATTCTAATTGCAAAACATCATTACACGCAGACACACACACACACACACACAGCTCACAACACTGCTGTCTGTCTGACGCATCTATACAAGGATTACGGCTTTCATGTTCACAATATGATTCACGATTTTCCAGGAAACCAGACCTTTCTTATTTAAGTCATCTTTGAAGAAGTACTTTGATAAATGATCACAGCTAACAATTTTGTTACACTTTTCTAGCGCTTTCATTAATTTACAAAAAAGTTATTTGCATAAAGTTCTGGAAACGTTTAAAACGTTAACCATTTTTAATGTTTAAGATTAAGAGTCTGTGTCTTGATTGTACAAATATTTTATTTACATTTGTGTGGGAACAGTTGTTTAAGAACATCGAGGTAACCTTTACAGAACTCAAGCAAAAGAAAGTTACTTTGGTAGATGAATATTAGAAACCATTTGACATTACCAATATAATTACTGCACGTTTTATCAACATGCAAACAAAAACAATTTTAATAAAATGCATGCAAAAACTTTTTTGGCCAGATGTAAATAAATTTTAGTATTGTTGAATGTAAATGCAAATTATATTCAAATACATGCAAATACCACAAACACTCTTATTAATAAAATGTATTATAAAAGTCATGATAGCAATATGTGCCTATACAGTATATGGCTTTATTGGAGTTCTTTCTGGTTCTCGAATCTGACTGACTGAGAGCCGTGCAATATTCTGCCAGTATCAGCACTCAAACCGTTTCACTGCTTGTATCATTCCGCTTGCGGCAACTGTCATGGCAGTCAAGCAAATCCAGTTATTTTTACAAATACTACTGTTGTTGTGTCACGGAAGGTAGTTTTTAGGTGAGAATGTAGTTATTTAGACCTCAAATATGTGACTCATATATAAACATAGCGCCTGATTTGCAATTTGTTTTGACACTTTTACAGATGTGAGCTCCAGGCCATGAGCGCTCGTGTACCCGCAGAGAACAGTTTCATCTCAGCCAGTCCTTCGGGAATTTGCCGTCGGCTCTATGTAGATAGTGGTTAAACATGAGATATAATTCATTTTGGGTATATAAAACGGGCAATCTTTGGTTTTACTAATCTATTACTTGTTCCAGATGCAAATCGAGTTTATGAAATTAAGTTTCATAACTTTATATTTAGGCTATATTTAACATAAATCCTGTACTGGATTTATGCTTTTGTACATTTGACCGAATTGTTTGCTTGTGTTTATTTCCTATTGTCTAATAGCTATTGTTATTAATTAAAACATTATTGTTCAATATTATTTTTTTAATAAATAATATGCCATATTTGGTATTGAGAAAGTGTCTCGACTTTTGATTTCAACTTTAATGAAAGTTACATTATTATAGCATTAGATGGCAGGAAAGACAGTCTTTATGAGTGAGTCAGTAAAAAATTGAAAGTGACTGGTTGTAAACAAGCATTATTTCAGCACTGTCATGAAAAATCTTTTAAAAGGACAAAGACAAAGATATCACTTGGACATTCAAACTGATTTTTTATCTTTCTTATTTGTCAATGAATGCTATATCAAATGCCGGTAATACACTCGTTTAGTCGATCTCTCTGTCATAATACCATAATACTGCACATAATCCAATAAGCGACTCAGTGTTTCTTTGTTACTAGTTCTAAAGTGACGTTTTAGAATTAGTAACAATGGCTTGGGCTCAACTGTTAAACTGTCAACTTGAGATTTGGATCCATGCAATATCACACTTGTAGCTGTGCGATATAGCTGTATATACAGGGCTGATACAGCCTTAACACACGGCTACGAGTGTGATATTTCTTATGTAGACCATTTAATATGCTACAGCAGGAAGTCAGGGACTACATTATGACATCATTACATAAAAAAGAATAGTGGTTCATTGAAACAAATTGTTCAAAAGAACTGATTCGCAATCTTTCCATTTATTAAGTGAAGATATAAATGTTGCATATAGAGAACCAGCTTTAGTGCTTCCATGTAAGATTAAAGAACGGGAAAAGAGTCTGGACTGTTTGATCTTACATGTGGCATGACTTCATCTAACTGTCTCCAAAAGACCGCCATTGTCACTGAAATATCCATTTTGTTGTTTGTGCAGCTGAAAGGTGTTGATGAGACCTCCGTGTTTTGCCTGTACTTGTTTTGATCACCGCTGGTAGTCTTGTACAAGATGTTCCTGAATATTACTAGACCATGTTTACACTGTGGTAAACAGCTGGGTCTTATGAATAGAAGATGCAAGGCTTTCCGGCCCCGGCCCAATCAAATGACAGATTCATGGAAAGGAACTGAAATTATCAATTATAAAGGAGCACTGTGTGTACACTATGAGTACAGATGTCAACAGACTGATCTAGAGCAGTAAAACTTCCCATAAATGCTATTTACATGATTCCCAGCTTTATTTTCATAGGATGCGCAATGGATCAACATCTGTGGTGAAATTAGAAACATAAATTATGCATCTAACTTATGCTGTTAAAAAAAAATGAGACCTGTCAGGGATGATGGATTTTAAGTACATATTTATCACACAATTGTTTTTGTAGCCGATTGTGAAATTGAGCGTATTCGGGCAAAAACATGGACATAATCACGCAAGTAAGAAAAATAAACAGAAAGTTACATCTGAAATCATTTTCACTTTTAAAATGCCAGAATATAAGTCTCACTCTTGGATTTTAAACCTAAACAAAATATGCAATCTATCAGTGCAAGTTTTGTGTACATACAGTACTGCATGTGCTTTTTGGTGCGTTTGTTGTCCTGTTTTTTTGTTTTTTTTTAAATACAGTCTCTGGGTATTTCATTATAAAAACTAACACTGAACAGAGCGTTCTATCACATACTGTAGCAAACAAGATGCCAAAAATACATCTTAAATCCTTCCTCATACTATTATTGTTCATGTACTTTGCCCCAGTACCCCTTCACCTCCTTTAACTCTTCACCCTCATCCTGCATCCACAGGAAACCCTTTGCACACTACCATTCATCATCCATAACCTCATACAACAATTTTCACAACCCAAAACACTGCAGTCGAGTCTGATTCCAAACGTTATCTCACCTGGCCAGCTCTCAGACAATCAAAATAACAGAACTGATCCCATTTAGGTTTGGGTCTGCTGCTTAGATCTCCATGAATGGGAGATTTCATTGACCTATAGATAGTGACAGAGCAGTTGGTTTTCTCACAGGATGCGTCAGTCATTCTGTGGCTCTGAGGTTAAACCCTCAATACCACTAAGTGGAGGGTAGATGGTTAGAATTCCCAGTGTAACACCACGGATGTGGATGTCATGGTTGAATGATCTCATGTCTATGACCAATATGTCAAACTAAGTAAGGCACTTAGCCAGTGGCAGCTCATCAGGGGAGGCACAGCCTACCCAAAATTTTAAGGTGAAAATGGGAGAATTTAATGTTAATAAAATTCCCAGTTTCATTTCATGTCTCAAAATGCTTATTAGAGTGTTGAGAAAAAATACATCACAGAGGAGGCTAGCCTCCCATGGTATATCAATATACCAATCATCGTAGAGAAGTAAATGACTTGATACTACTGATAATGTACCAGCTACCTTAATTATAGAGAGTAGATATATTGAATATTTGATCATAAACAAATTTACCAAGCCGAACAGCAGCTACAAATTAAAAATGAAGGAAGACTCCACGACCACGCCCAAAGTTGGATATAGACTACAGCAATCAGCTTCACTAACAGCCGAATGTGCTTTTTTAACACAGACTTTTAAATAGACAGTAGGATGGATTTCAAGTGATAGGCTAGGTGAGTGAAATTATATTACATTGCTATGTGTCATTTGCAAAATTCACTTTTATAAGGTGTTTGAACTGAAATGTGTCCGCAGTGTGTGAGAACAACCAGCCTATAATGCTTGAAACCCACTCACTCATTTTTTTTTATAATTCCCATAAATCAGAAACAGTCTCTTCAAATGCGCTGAATCAGATTCCCCCCTACAATGATGTCATTATAGGGAGAAGCCCGGCCAATGGCCGGTGACAATCTGACCTATTAGCTTCGACACAGCATTGACTGAGAAGCACAGAGTCCGCTTGTATCCTCGTTGAAGCAGACTTCAGAAGTCAGAATTAGAAATTTCTGAACGTGAATGCACCAGGAGACAAGAGTATTGTCGTTATTTTTATCTCGCCATGCTCACAGTCTGCATAATTCATAAACACGCATTTATTATGCACATTACAGTCAGATGACAGATGAGGCTGAACACCACTACTGACCGTTTCTTACATTTTCAGTGCGTGAGATTGTCCTGTTTTGTTGTTGCTGGTATGCCGAAGTATGCTGCCCTTTTCTTGAAAGGGGTCTGGAGTACCAGCTCATTTGCATTTAAAGGGACACATATAAAAATGCCGCATTTTTTGCTCACCCCCCAAAAATAATAGATAAATAAAATAAATAAAAAAAATAATCTGTAGGGTATTTTGAGCTAAATTTTTTACGCTGACTAAATTTGATTGTAAAAATAAGTACAAAATATTTGAAAAAAACATGTGGACATTCAGTGTCTGTTTTTCAGTACATTGTTTCGGAAAGAGCATATTCATAATCTCACTAGGACATACAGTAACAGTAAAGTTTTTTTGTGCATTTGCGTCATTTTGTGCAGATGCAAGTACTGTTTTTGTGTATATACACTGTACGTGATTATCTCACATTTTTCAAATGCTTTTGGGTGAATTAATTATTCTGCTAACAAAGAGCTTCAGTTTAACAGTGGCATGATTTTTTTAAAGAGCAAACCTCACCCAGCAACCGATTTCATTGGTCAAAAGAAAAGTTCGGATTTCATGGACTCAGTTCAGACTTTAGATAAAGATAATGGATGGATCCGATCTTGTCAGACTATATATATCAGGATGTGCCATCAACTCTTTACTAAGGTAAAGGTTAGGGGTAGGATAGGGATAGTGGGTTAGTATTAGTTTCAGGGTCAATCTCCAACATTACCAACTATGATTTAAAACATTTATTTTATTACATGTTTATTACATGTCTTTTTATTTTTTAGATTTATTAAACTCATTTAATTATTGTCATGATACAAATTTTTTGTCTCATTTTCATTATGTTTGATAAAACAAAAAAACCTTATTAGTGAACATGTGTGTCAGTAATTTGGTTGCTTTCATCTAGTGCATCTTTGAGCATCATTAGTAGTCTTCTTACTGTACATTAAATGACACATGATATGCGGACAGTGTCCTCTCAGTTTCTCTAAGTGATGACCACAGCTGAAGAACACTAGTAGCATGTCCCTATGCCACAGTCTGAGTGACACATGGGCTGGGTAGTCAGCAACTCTGACTAACACTTCAGCATGCTGAAGCACCAGAAACACCCTCATCTTGACATAAAAGCATTAGGAGAGATTAATCAGAGTTGAGGGATGAAAAATCAGGATATCTGCCAGACATTTTGAAGGGTTTGGCAATGATGTTTATTTCCCAAACTAGCAGGGTGTGGAGACATTTGAGTTACCAAACTGATTGCAGTATTCTGCTCTACACGGAGAACAAACCATGTGCTTTGCTTAATTTACTCTGAATTTGAAACATTGTAGCATAAAGCAGGATTCCCACAAGAATCGCCAAAGTCTGGAAACAAGGAACACATTTTTAATGTTTGAGAAAAAGAATAGTCATCTTGCAAGAATGTGAAAGTTTTTATTTATTTATTTTTTTACATTGGAAATTTTTCTCCAATCCTCATTTAATGTACATATATAACTTTAAGTAAGCCAATTTGTATATAATTTGTATATAATTTGTATAAAATTTATTCTAGTTTAAATTCATAGTAAATGCAATTAGTTGAACTTTAGAGTGATTTTTGACCCTCTTATGTACATATTTATATGTAATTAATTTCATAATTACTTGAAATATGGTTAAAGTGTTCTGTCCAATGTACTATACACTATACATGATAGCTTTGATGTCCTCTAGTATAAACAGTGTGCTATGCTGAGCCTGCAGCCAGTGTCCCATCGCCTCCTCTTCTATCTCTGCAACTATTAACACACTCTCGCATTACTGTCTTCCCTCTGGCTGTCTTTAGTAGGTTTACAGTAGGGGCCTTTAATGCAGGAGACCGGAGCTAAAAGAGCCAATGTTACAAGACACCGAAGCAGCCCACATGTGGCACAGGTATCAGTTAGAGGGCAAAGAGGAATAATATTAGTTTGCACCTGTCAGAGAGAGAAAGTTTTTCAAAGTCAGCAAGGAGCCATCTATCATATCAGAGCCACTGAGTCTAGTCCACTGACAGGAAGGCAGAGAAGAGTTAACCGAGGCAGCGAGGGTGGGCTGATTACGCTGACCTCATGTGTGTGAGCTTGTGGAAGCTGCAGGGGCCTCATGAAATCGATCGTGTTTATACCGTTCTCTGGCTGGCATGTGGAAAGTGGGCCTCTTGTATTACGAAGTATGATCAAACTGCTTTATGCAGAAAGGAAAACAGGAAAAAAATGCAGCTTCTTTCACACAAACAAAGAAACACACAAAATCAATTTTTATGTAAATTCATATTCCAGTTACACATTTTTTAGTTAAATAAATAAACATTACTTACACCCAGAGCTTGACATTAACTTTTTTGACATTACTAGCCACTCTGCATTTTCACTGGCCACAATTTTGACATCGAGGCATGGGGAAAACTGCCATATAGATAGTTTTAACATTGTCTCATAATTTGGAAGCAGGTATATTAGCCTGCTGCAACTTTACCACCTGACGCATGGATCCATTATACTGTAACACATGCGTTTTCTTTCTTAACTTTTTACGTTCACTTAAAATATAACTAACTGTGTTTACATGAATACTCCCCAAGACTGGCATTTTGACATTATTTTGTGTGTATTTGACTATTTAAGTGCAATAAGCAGAGAAAAAGAACTCAATTTAGTACTGAGAGGTGGCTTTATGTGTGCGCACTTTGAGAGTGAGCACAAAATCTGCAGGAATGAGTAAAATTATGTGCAATATGCACAATCCCACACCGAAATTCAAACCCTGTAACACCAACAATATTTCATCCGGAGCAAATGAAATGAGCAGGTTTGTGTGTCGACTCGCTGTAGATGAGAGAGAGAAAGAGCAGCTGGTATTGTGTGTCTATTCTGCGGAAAATGAGTAATTGAAGTGTTTCAGGTATTTCAGTATCGATATGTATTTTGACAACACTACATAATACATATGCACTTATTTTATTATTTTAGATGCCTTTTTAAAACTTCAGTTGAAAAATGTATATATTATATATAAAATTCAACCCACCAAAGTAGCTAGTAGGAGTGTCTGCGTTACACACGACTGACACTAGAGACTATGGTACTTAGCCTCTTTGTCAGAGTGCATGCCTCCCATGCCAGAGACCTGGGTTCGAAACCTGCACAGAGCAGGTTGAGTAGGGCCTGAGGGGTTACATGTGTAAACTGAAAATTCACAGTTGCATGTCGTAAAAGAGCAATAAGAACACTTATTTCTTCAAAAATAAATGTGCTATATAAATAGAAATGTTTATATTAGGTGTATTTAACTACTGTAACATTTAAATTAATCATTTGATACAACAGACTTATTGTGTACATACATGTTTTTACATTGTACTTATATTTTTTTTTAAAATACCTGCATGTAATTACAGCTGTAATTAAATCTGTTGACCCTTCCCTTATGCCTTAACCCACTCTTTAACCTACCCATACCATTAAACCTGTCCTAACCTTACCTCTTCCCCACCTCAATAGCAGCACAAGTGTTTTGCACAACTACATACAACATGAACACAATAAGTACACTGCTTAATTTTTTATGCAAGTACACAGTAGTTAAGGACTTATATAAAGTGTGACCAGATGTCAATTTTCTTTTTGTGTTCTACAGTATTGACTTTTCCTAGTAAATGGAAAAGTCAATACTGTAGAACACTAGAAATTTTCAGCTGAAATCTGTCTCTAAACAGCTCAGTGTGATAGCTTGACAATTCTTGCCATTCTTGCATAGTGCAGAAAACAGTAGAAAACATGAAATTTGTAAATAAAAAAATATTTCCGTGATGAAAATGCGTCTTAACATTTTGACCAGTGTGGCTCACACAATGACAAAAACACTTATTTTGGTGGCATTGGCCAATTTACTGGCACATTAACTAGGTTTTGAAGCATGAATTAAATGTTGTGACAATTGCACTTACAGTTTAGAGAATGTTAAGATTGTTTCAAAAAATGTGCCAAAGCGATTGAGAAAAACTGTAATGCAATACAGTTAACGACAACCGTCAGTGGTCTCCCAGTGGCAGTTTAGTTTTAAATGATTAATTTACAACAAAACATGCATTCATCACTGAAAACATTATTTTTGTCTTAAACTTCATAATGAACTCAAACAAGATCAGTACTTTTTTTTTTTTGTCAGTTCTTTTTCGTGAATTGGAATGTGAATTGGGGGTAATTGGAGGACACAAAGGATACACTTGATGTGTCCTTAAAAATGAGCTGAATGAAGGACACCAAATGAAGGCTGCCTTCCAAGAATCCTTCAAATTGAGGTGGCCTTCGGCACCGCTTCACGATGTGGCAGCTGAGATATGCAGCCTTAATAGGACACACCCTTCCATTTGAGAAGCACACGCGATGGAGGCAATGTCCTCCTCCCACATGACTTTCCCCATTTATTCTCAATAATACCCACCAAACCCCCAACATGCTTTAGGAGGGTCTGTTAAAAATCAATGGGCTCAGGGGAGGCACTGCCTCCATTGCCTCCTCGGAAACACCCCTGATAACAATACAGTTATTTTTCCTGGTTATAGACGCACTGTACACTTCCTACTTTACAATACATTTCCTCATCATTTCCAAACCTGTATACCTGTCAAATCTCAAATTTGAAGGTTTTATTTCTTGTTGAAATTAAATTGATAAAGTACTAGAACTTTTAGGCACTATACCAAACCATGAGTTATCAGTATTCAGATTTAGAGGAAGCATGAAGACCCGAACCATTTTAATGAAACTGAAAGACAAATGAAAGTCCCAATATCTTCCTAAGCTGATGACCCAAGCAGCGAACGAAATTTAAACCAACATTCTACAGGGTTCATCTTAGTCCACTGCTCGCAGGGGGAGATGCCATGTTTGTTGATTCATTTACTCAGCGGAAAAAAACAATAAATCTCGCTAACAAGAAAAGACCTCCTCGCTGGTCATCCAATTTCTCTGCACCCCTGGAGTCTGAGGGGCCAGAACAGCCCTCAGGCACATGTTTTGGTCCAGCTACTCTTAACTTGCATTGTGAATTATGAGAAGGGGATGTGGCAGGGATTGTGCGAATACTGAAACAGCTCCAGTTTGAAGACTATCTTCTTTTGTTGGTGTTCATGGAATTAGATCTTTACAGTTGAAGTGAGACTTTTTTGCCGTTAAAAAAATCTCGCGGTTGCACTTTATTTTACAGTACGTGCACTTACTTGTACTTACAGTATACTTAATCAAGGAAAGTACTGGCTAATATAAGGTAAGTACATGGTTTAAGGTTAGGTTTAGGGGTAGGTTCAGGGTTAGTACCTAGTTATTACCCAGTTATTACAATTACTATCATAGGTACATAGTAAGTACATGGGGAACAGGACTGTAAAATAAAGTGCTACCAATCTTGCTTACCCCAAAAATTTGAATGGTTTAGTGTATTGTTGCAGTAACATTCATTTTATTTACTCTCCCCTATAAATCATGAGGGCGGCACAGTAGTCTCAGCCTCAGTCGTCATGCCCACGGACCATTGGCTGAACGTCTGATGCATATAGCACACAAAATTGGAAACACTTCAGCAGTTTCAAAGACGTCATCTGAATTCGACAGGATTTCTGAGACGTGTGTGTCACGTTCTGCCTGGAAACAAAGTCGTTGTGATGCCAAACCCCCTCATGGAAGAAGCAAACTGTTGTGTTTACAACTGTGACAATGATCGCTTATCAAGGATTTTCAAAAGTATGTGAAGTGTGTAAAGTTTGCAGCAGAGACTAAAATACATCCCAGAGTACACACCGGTCTGTTATTGTTGGGATATCGACATTACATTTTCACACCCCTAAACATGATGCTGAACAAAACAAACTGTGATTGGTTGCTTTACATGTCAGTCAGACGGCCTATGGGCAGTCCTTGGCCAATGAAAGCTGCAATAGAGTCCAGACCTTCTGCTGTCAGTGTGAAGGTCTAGCTATGTGAGACTAGCAGCGCAGTGGCTCAGTGGTAGCACTGCAAGGAGGTCACCAGTTTGAGTCCCGGCAGAGTCTGGAGGCCTTTAAGTGTGGTGTTTGAATGTTCTTCCTGTGTCTGCATGGGTTTTCCACCCCCTGGATCTAGATCCAACTCCTCCCACTTTACATATCCCTTAACCAACCCATCTCCGCCCACTGGATCTCGTGTGTTCTGCTACTGAACTTCGTGACCAGAAAAATCAACAATATGCACCAGACATTATAACGCTAGTCAAATGTCTGGATTAAAGGATTAGTTCACTTTCAAATGAAAATTAGCCCAAGCTTTACTCACCCTCAAGCCATCCTAGGTGTATATGACTTTCTTCTTTCTGATGGACATTATCGGAGAAATATTAATAAATATCCTGACGCATCCATCCACATCCATCCATCATAAGTGTATTCCACACGGCTCCAGGGGGTTAATAAAGGCCTTCTGAAGCGAAGCAATGCATTTGTTTTAAAAAAATATCCATATTTAACAAGTTATGAAATAAAAAAATCTAGCTTCCACCAGACCGCCTTCCGTCTTCAAATTACGAAAAAAAAACGTAAGTTGAATAGGGAAGGCATAGGACGTAGCGTAAGCTTTTTGAACTGCTAGAGTTTTACACTTTCTTCATGAATAGAATATCGAAGGTGGTCTGGCGGAAGCTAGATATTTTATTTCATAACATGTTGTTCATAATTTATTTATCTTTTTACACTAACATATTGCTTCGCTTCAGAAGGCCTTTATTAACCCTCTAGAGCAGTGTGGAGTACGTTTATGATGGATGGATGTGGATGGAGACACTTTCTTCAGCTCATACTTGTTTACTTGTCATTATTAAGCTCAGATGCATCAGGATATTTATTAATATTTCTCAGATTGTGTTGATAAGAAAGAAGAAAGTCATATACACATATACATGGCTTGAGGATGAGTAAAGCTTGGGGTAATTTTCATTTGAACGTGAACTAATCCTTTAAGAGACACATTATTAATGATATAGAAATGCTGAGTCTTAAACCAAGGCTTCTTTGGCTATAAAACATGTTTATCTTTGGAGAGCATTATACTCAATATGCCATCTTTTCAGGATCTACTGTATCCATCAGTTGAGAGAAAAACAAAAACTGAAATCAATCCTCATGAAGCTCAAATCTAAACCATCTGAAGCACCAAAGCCATTTTCTTGATCTTTAGACTACAAGTATTGTCTGGCATTGTTTGAAAGGGTAAAATGTTGGTCTAGAACAGAAGCCCAACCAACACGTGACTCTGCACCTGCATTTTCCATGATTGGAGAAAAACAAAAACAACATCTGAGGCTCTGACAAGAACTTCTCATTTCGAAAATAAAATACAGGCGCCCCAAAGTTTCAAAATCTTAAAATCCCTCAAAATCTCCCTGCTTTGAGTCACAAGATGAGTATTACCAAAACAGGACACATCATTTGCTCATCAGCACATTCAAAAAACACAGGCCCATCTGAAAAACTATTGTTTTGGATATCTCCGGTGGGGCATTTGCTTCAACAAGTCTTGAAACATGTGCTTCTCAAACGTGAACCATATGTCGGTGTTCAGAATGGCTGTATTTATCTAAAATGAGAAACAGGGATGCCATGGAACCCGCTGGCATGTTGGTGCCTTCAGGGCAGGTCCATACTAATGTTTTTATTTTAAAAGCATCTGAAATGCCCCTTAGTATGCACAGAGAGGAGAGAGGGAGCCTTTTTGGGAGAGCGTGAAAAATCTAAATGTACTGAAGAATTGGATTTCTAACATTTGGTCATCTTTTAGGTTAGTGGAACATGCATTTTGCATTAAATGATATATTTTGAACCTGGATTTGATGTGATTTACAGTTCAAGGACCAAAGCGGCTTTTAGCCTTCACAACCAAAATGTCACTCTGGTGTCATATTCAGCTCGTTTTAAAGGCTTATTTTACCCAAGACTGAACTTTTTAGGGTTTCATCATTTACTAATCCTCAAGTCCTGCATGGAAAAAAAGGGAAACCAAATATCTAAATATCAAAATATCAGTGTAACTGTATTATTCTAGTGTATGTATAAAAGCACTATATTACGTTTGAAGTACTTCTGTGTGTTTTGTATCATTCAAACACATGATAACATTGATATTTGTTGAGGAACTGAGAAATGTTAAAACTTGTTGATGCCACGGAGCCCTTCCTAAAATACAGACAAATTTATACTGTGAAAAATAAAAATAATATAATATGTGCAAAATATTATCTGAAAAATATTTATTTTTAATTTCTAACAAATCATCACAATTTATGTGTCAATAGAATAAATTAATTTGTGATTAATCCCATTATTTTTTTGTCCAGTCTTCAGAACACAGAACACATATTTTCGCAAAAATTTTACGCAGCACAACATTGATCATCAGAAATGTTTCTTGAGCAGCAAATCATCATATTAGAATGGTTTCTGAAGGATCATGTGACACTGACGACTGGGGTCCAATCAACACAGGATTGAATCAGACCTTTTGAACACTATGACAGAAAATCCCATGCCATTACATCATCACACACAGGGAAAACTCATTACATGGAACTTTGTGGTTGATTGCTCAGTGATGAACAAGTAAAAATGCCCACCGCAAAATCACAGCACAAGTCAAGCACTGACTCTCTGACTGCAGCACGGGTTAACTGAGTCGCTCTGTTGAGTGAAAATGACTTTACACAGGGAAATGAGTTTCCACTTTCTGTGGATGTGTTTGCTGTAATCAAAGGCAGCATAGTTCCCATAAAAAGAAGCAGGCGTACACACGGGGAACGTTTCGCCTAATCACCGTTTCTCTCCAACTGGCTTAGTGAATAATTGGACCACTGTTTACAGTTTATTTGGCCGATCTTGAGTGTGGATTAAACGACCTCTACAGCTATATGCCCAGAAATATGGATCTATAGATAGAGACCAAGAATAATAATCATGGAGCATAAAATTCTAGTTGGCTCTGGCACACAAGATTGTAAAGATCATTATTGTAAACAGTTTTGTTTTTGTTTTTTTTGCCTACACACATTAACCTACATTCAAAATGAACACACAACCATGTGCATACTATATTCGTGCCATTATATACATAAACACGACACGCTAACCATAATCAGCATATTACACAATCTAATCAAGACTTTAATTTCTCTTCCCCTTCAAACATTGTGTCCCCCAACATGCTCAAAACCCTTCATATTAACAGTAAAATCTTACTTTTGATATGCTTCTGCCATGGAATAAAAAGAAAAAAAGATAATTGCAAGACATAGAATTGCAAAATGTAAACTCACAATTCTGACTTTTTTAACTGTTGCAAGTTTATTTGACTGTGAGTTATAAACTCTGACTTTTTTTCCTCACACAGTTGCGAGCTTAAATCTCACAATTCTGACTTTATTCTTACAATTGCCAGTTTATAACTCGCAATTTGGACTTTTTTCTCAGAATTGAGATATAAACTGACAATTGTGAGTTAAAAAGTCTGAATTGTAAGATAAAAATGTCACAAATATACCTTTTTTATTGTGAGTTTATATCCCTCAATTCTGACTTTATTTCTCGCAACTGTGTTATAAAGTTGCAAAATATAAACTTGCAATTCTGAGTGGGGAAAAAAAGGCAGAATTGCAAGTTATAAACTCTGACTTTTTTCCTCTCACAATTGTCAGTTTATAACTCACAATTCTGATTTTTTTTTTTTTCTCAGAATTGTGAGATATACCTCTAATTTGTTTATTATGTGGCAGAAACAAGCTTTCATAAGACTTTATCTAAGGGAAAATTCATGCAGCCAAATGGCTTTTCTTAGGGTATGTACAACAAAGATGTACTAAAATTGGAATAGTTTTTTCTTTGCTTTTTTTTCTGCATACAGACGACAACATTGTCAAAATGATCCCCATCCACAAGGCTGTGTTATGCATGCCAGGCCAGTAGTTGGCGATGTCACTTTGTAAAGAAAAACTACGCTCCTACACAGCAAAATCTCCAGAGATAAATCAACTCTGCTCAGAGAACATATGGTCCCTCTCTATATAGTGTTAAAGTAACACTGAAGCAGAGTTAAAGTTAATGAGATAATATGCTGTTTGTGGAGTTGTTTAATCAGATCCTGATCAGTTGATTCAATCTAAGACTGTCAGTTGTAGTTATTGTGTTTCTCTTCAGTGATTCTGCTTGTTAACAGCAGGTGTTCATCACTAATGCTCAATCATAACTTAATTATCTCATTAACTTTAACTCTGCTTCAGTGTTACTTTAACACTATATAGAGAGGGACCATATGTAATCTGAGCAGAGTTGATTTAACTCTGGGGATTTTGCTGTGTATAGACTGAACATGTAATATGCCTGCACATGACGTCACTGTTTTCACAAAAAAAATGTTTTTGTATTTTACACAGAGACGATAATGGTATTGTATTCAAAAATTTGCACTTTGAAATCCTATTTTTAAATACTTGGATTTTCAAGCCACTAAAACGCTGTTGTTGTGTAAATGAATGGCCAAAACACATAAAAAGTTTTCCATTTTTAGTTGGAAATGATGTGTAAACGGCACCTTATTCTGTTAAGTGTGCTTATTTGATAACAGATGATTTGCGTTTTCATTTTTCCACTTCTTCATTCACTCCACACATTTGGCGGGGACATCTTTTGTAAACAAGTATCTAATGGAATAATGATGGTGCAATTAAGAGTGTGAGAAAGCAAAGAGCAGAGAGAGCATGAGAAAGAAATGTGTGGACATGAAGCATGAATTCCCTGTGCATGATGGGTAGTTTTATGAGACAGCATGTCTGGAGAACAATTGCGAAATTGTACATGATGGACCCAGTGGGGCAAATGGAGTGGATGGCATAATGTAATGGTGTAGATAATTCCTCCCATCCATCATGGTCTGTCGCTCTACTGCTGTAATGGCAGGCTGGTGTACGGTACAGTTGGGAGCAATATCACTTAAACTACAACATATGCTTCAGAGCCTCCAGATATACACTAGAGTTCATCATTTATAGCGCAAATGCTGATGTTGGGCAGGTCAGTTTCACACACAGCTTTCTGTATGTCACATCTTAATACTATATTAACACAGTAAACTAATGATAATACAAGTCAAGGTAACACGTGAGTGTCAATTAGCCTAATTACTTTAAATACACAGTAACAAGAATAAAGGAATATAAAAATGTGATCCAGATGGTCAGTAAAACTACTGAATTTGTTCCTGTTGCAGTAAAAATCTAAAATTGTGGAGCCTGCATAATGTTATACATATGTTTCTTGATCTGCTGTAACCCTAAACATGTATATTATAGTGGGAAGTTCACTGAAAAAATAAATATCTGAAAATCAAAAATATAAACGATCAATAGAACAAAGCAGCCATGCTAATGCATTGCACTGAAATAATAAAATCCTTTTGTTTTGAACAGCTGAAAGTCATTATGAGCCTAACTTATTTACATTGTTTCTGTCAAAGTCTTTGTGGTTGCAAAACTAAATATGACTTTGTACAAGAATGATGTATAAATGCTACACAACAAGCACAAGTACTTGAATATCAACTTGATTTTAAAACTAAAATATAAATAAAATATTTAAAATATAATATATATATATAAATATTATATATATACTATATATATTATGTGTGTGTGTGTTGTGTGTGTGTGTGTGTGTGTGTGTGTGTGTGTAATTTACTAAACAGTTTTACGGCTGTCACGGTTTGTATTGTCTGGATCTCTCTATCATTCACTCTTTGTCAATAAATGGATATTTGACAGATAGTTTATCACAGGGTTTCATCCACCACCACACTTTTATACAGCTACTTAGCATGTTTACTTAGCTTGCATCTAAATGGGCACTTCATTTTTTTTTTTTATTTTTTTTCAAATAACGTTAAATATACTGGTAACACTTTATTTTGATAATCCACTTTAGACAGGGTACTAATTATAAATAATCTTGCAACTACATGTCAAATACCAGTCATTCGAGTATTAGACTGTCTGCTTAAACACTTTTGATGGTCCCCCACAGACATTAACCTGAACCCTAACTTAACAGTCTACTAATTCTCTAATGAGAGTTAGATGACATGTAGTTGCAAAGTTACTTATAGTTTTAAAGTCTAAAATGGCCCATCGAATTAAAGTCTATATACTATTTTTATTTACCACAGAGTAACTCAAACCATAATCCTAGCCCATAAGAAAACTTTCATTTTATTTCTCTGTACAGTAAATGTAATAATAAAAAAAAAAAAAATGTAAACTGTATAGTTAAAATAATAGAAAAAATAATAATAATTAAAAGAATAGAAAAGTAATTAAATTACTGGAAAAACAAATAATTAAATTAATAAAGATAATAATTGAATGAATAGAAAAATAAAAAATGAATGATAGAAAATAAACAATTAAACAAATGAACAAACAATTAAATGAAGCAAAATGAATGAATGAATGAAATGAATGAATGAATGTGAATGAATGAGTGAATGAATGATGATGAATGAATTTAATAAAAAATAAACAATTAAATGAAAAGCAAAAAGAATGAATGAATGAACAGAAAAAAAGTACATGAAGAGCAAAATGAATGAATGAATGAAAAAATAACAATTAAATGAAGAGAAAAATGAATGAATGAATGAATGAATGAATGGAAAATAAACAATTAAATGAAGAGCAAAATGGAATGAATGAATGAATGAATGAATGAATGAAAATGAATGAATGAATGAAATGAATGAATGAAAAAATAACAAAAAGAGAAATGATGAATGATGAATGATGAATGAATGAATGAATGGAAAAATAAACAATTAAATGTAGAACAAATGAATGAATGAATGAATGAATGAATGAATGAATGAATGAATGGAAAAATAAACAATTAAATGAAGATGAATGAATGAATGAAAATGAAGAACGCAAAATGAATGAATGAATGAATTAACAGACAAATAAATAATTCAATGAACAACTAAATGAATGAATGAATGAATGAATGACTTCATCTTTCTGCATCTCTATGGTGCTTCAGCACTCCACTCACCCCAGCTCAAAGTCTCTGATGTCCTTTAAACACATGTGAGAGTCTAACACAAACACAAGGTAGACCACATTAAAAGCCTCTCCACACTCTTCATGTTTATGGCCCTCAAGTGTTTGGATGGTTTTTCCTTGTAAACATCATAAATTTTCCTCAAATCAAAGGTCATTGGTTGAGAAAAAAGTCAAACATGGACACTCATAAAATGCAGCCAAGATTTCCAGCAGCATAATATCTTGTGGAATGAACAGAGTGGATTACATACCACAGCCGACCACAGTGGTGAGAAAGCATTTATTGTTAAACATATTAAACTGAAATACTTAAAAATGTGTAATGAAGCTATAAGCGGAAAGGATGTTCATTACTGTGGTTTTACAACAGAGCTTTATTGGGCATTTCCCGTGACGGACTCAGAAACAAACAGCCAGGAGGATCCCAGCCTGCACAGTCCACAGCAGATAATATCTCAATATATTAGTCACATATGCTGATTATGTAGATTATGAAATTTCGATATATATGAAATAAAATTTATTTATATAGATTAGTTTATATATAGTGTTACATTTCAAGGTTAATGGTGCAATATTATATCTAAAAATATTATCTAAAAATATTTAGTAGTGTGTATGTTGTAACTAGGTCGTAACTAGGCTACGTTGTAACTTATGCACAACTGGTACAACCTGCCCTAGTCTGTCATTATATAATGAAGAGTATGATAGACTTATATGGTCTGTTTTCTGCTTGATTTTCTCATTTAAATTTCCTATCTTCAAATGGGTTCTGCAGTTCTACTGATCTACGAACATCTCAATCTATGGAATGCATGACTGAGCCAATCACTGCAGTGTTTATGATCATTCTGTCTTTCATCATCTAACGTTCTATAACATCATTTAGTCCAAAAATTCCTTTCACATTTCGTGTGACCTAGTGATTGTGTGTGTGTGTGTGTGTGTGTGTGTGTGTTAAAGGCCCATTACTCCATTCTATAAAGTGTGGTGTTGAAAAAATAGACTCTGAAATTGTTTTTCTAGTTTGTGCCAGCAAACACTAGTCATTAGAGCTGATAGGGTTTTTTCTTTCTTCACTGGAGCTCTGCCAGTTTGGCTACAGTGACCACAGCGATTAAAGCCCTAGTGATGTAATCCTTAGGGAGCCTCCCCGTTGGCTGGTGCTAAATCATAGATACCGTGGTGATGCTGTGGTTTGGCCTTGAACCTCTGTGGGCCTTGCATTTGGGGGAGTAGATTATGCACAAACGCTCTTATACAAAAACACTGACACATGATGAGGCCCTCACAGTATGACTGCCAGAAATCAGAAGAATGTAAAACATGGATGGATGGATGGGATGGATGGATGGACGGACGGACGGACGGACGGACGGACGGACAGACGGACGAACGGACGAACGGACGGATGGAATGGATGGACGGACGGATGGTGGACGAACGGATGGATGGACAACTGAGTTCTGGATAACTGAGTTGCGAAATGGATGGATGGATGGATGGATGGATGGATGGATGGATTGGATGGATGGATGGATGGATGGATGGAGGATGGATGGATGGATGGATGGATGGATGGATGGATGGGATGGGATGGATGATGGGATGGATGGATGGATGATGGATGGATGGATGGATGGATGGATGATGGGGATGGATGGATGGAGGATTGATGGATGGATGGATGGATGGATGGAGGATGGATGGATGGGATGGATGGATGGATGGATGGATGGACACTGTGATGCTGATGGATATATGGATGGATGGATGGATGTGGTTGCGGAGGAGGAAATGGACGGACAGACAGCTGTGGATGGGAGGGATGGATGATGGATGGATGGATGGATGGATGGATTGTGGATGGATGGACGATGGACAACTGTGAGTTGCGGATGGATGGATGGATGGATGGATGGATGGATGATGGATGAGTTGATGGAGGATGGATGGATGAGTTGCGGATGGATGGTGGATGATGGATGGATGGATGGATGGACAACTGAGTCTGGATGGTGGATGGTGGATATATGGATGGATGGATGGAGTCTGGGATGGACATGGATGGAATGAGTTCTGATGGATGGATGGATGGACAACTGAGTTCTGGATGGATGGATGGATGGATGGATATATGGATGGATGGATGGACAACTGTGAATTGCGGATGGATGGATGGATGGTGGATGGATGGATGGATGGATGGATGGATGGAGGATGGATGGATGGATGGATGTGGATGGATGGATGATGATGAGTTCTGGATGGATGGATGGGGATGGATATATGGATGGATGGATGGACAACTGTGAGTTGCGGATGGATGACGGACAGACAGCTGTGGATGGATGGATGGATGGATGGATGGATGGATGGATGGACTGAATGTAAGTGAGTTTTGTGATAAAATCACATGCATACAGTATGTTTTGCCTTGCGGCTCTACTATTGAAATGAAAAACTATTTCATGATTTATGGAACAGCCCCATTCATTATCATTGAAATGGTGTAACCCAGAAAATGAGGGTCAACTCAAAATCAATCTTTACCACAAAAAGACAACAACTTTCCTTTTCTGTTAGATTGCTATTAGTTCATTGAAACATTATCATTAATCAAAAGCTTTTGGTTGTTGGCCAGACTCACTGGCCAAATTACAGAATGAAGGACTAATGAAAACTGCACTGAATTAACATTTACATTCTCTGTATTTACACTTCATCAATAAGACACACTGGGCCGCCTCATGTGTGTCTGTGTGTGTTCTATGCTAATATTGACTGTGTCAGTTTGCTGTGAGCTCTGTTAATGGTCTCTTCACATTGCGATGTGAGCCACATGGACCGAGAGGAAATGCTCGGATGGCTATCCTCCAGATAGACTCCATTTCTCCAAAACACCCGTGGCTTACGGCAACCTCTCTATTTAGGTAATCCTGCAACATTCCTTTGGTCTGCAATACCAAAATGTCAACTGTCATGACACATCAAATCTGGCGCATCCATCGATCCAGATTTCATATCACACTTTTTATCCTTTCATACATCCATTCATCCTCCTCAGATAAGACATACAGGTTTGAAATGACATGAGGGTCAATCAATGATGAACTGGGTGAACTATACTTTAAATTCTCAGTCTCTAAAACTAGGTTAAAAGCTGAAACTGAAAATATGTGACATCCGCAACATCCTATCTCTTTTTTCAGTGTGTGTTTGTTACTGCAGAGATCATGTCAGAGTTAAAGTCAGGCAGTCTAGACAGGAGGACATCATGCCTGTCTCAGGGGCATTGTGTCACAGACTGATTTTGTCAGCTAATCTCTTTTTGACACAGACAGTACATAAAAGTGTGCCACACTAAACTAGATGTGCACTGTGTAATCCTGCAGGAAGAGGCATGGTCCGTTCGGCACTGCAGGATCTCAGGAGTGAGTTAAGCTCATATCATTCTCATGGAGAGTTTCCAGATGTACAACAATGGAGCAGAAATTCTTGCTACGGCTTATTTTTTCTCTCTCACACACACATACTCACTCTAGAGAGCAAACTTAAATCCGCCTCCACGTCCAATAACCCGTAAAACCACTTTATGTTACTCTGAGATTTACACTTTTATGGTTTTTATTGAGAATCTCTGTTCTACAATAATGCTGTAACTGAAATGGATCACAAAACAATGAATACAGAACGAGTGAGACATTTTGGCTGATCCTCTCTTCTATTCTCTCTGCTTATTTTCACATGCTGTTTGTGTTGCTTTAGTGTCTGGTTCTCTACAGATAATATACCAGTTAATGCGCAAATATGCTCACAAACTCTGTGATGTATGGAAGCCCATTTCCACCAATATATATAAAAAAAAATGTTTTGGTAAATTATAATTATTACACAAAAAGTAAAAAGTATAATATACTGTCAATCATGAGCAGTGTTGGGGAAAGTTACTTTTAAAAGTAATGTGTTACGTTACTTTTTACATTACTGAAGGAAGAGCAAATTCACATCTGTATGGTTAATAAAGTGAGATTAAATACATAAAGTATACATGTTATTTATCATATTTTATTATTGTCTTTGCATAATATTCTGAGTTTGCATTTCACTGCAAACAATGGGAAAACTTGCGTTACTTATTTTAAAAAGTATCTCAGATATTTTGTAAATGTAAAAAATAATGTGTTACTTTACTAGCTACTTGAAAAAAGTAATCTGATTACATAATTTGTGTTACTTGTAATGCGTTACCCCTAACACTGATTATAAGATACAGTTGAAATTGTGATAAAAAGTCATTATGACAGGTAACGCTACAGGTAACGCTAATACACACTAAATGCACGTAGTCACAATGCTAATGTTATTAACATGAATAATTTGAGAACAAAGTATAAGTATTTTGGTCATACTTCCAAGACTACATTCTGTGATTCCAAAAGTACAGTATCCACCGGTGCGGTGACTGACAGCAAACATTAGATTCATTCTGTCCGAGGAGCCTTGCCGATGCACAACCCACGTAAAGATGATAATTCCGCAAATAACTGCAATTGCAGATTTCAAACAGAGATGGCGACAAAGAGGCAAAATTTATGGACTGCAGCTTTAAAAAAAAAATCATTTTCATTTAACACCATTGTATTTGGTTTCTCATTCAGATAATTGCCTTGTGTTAAACTGACTTGAAACTGTTGCATTTGGCTCAACTCAATATTTTCATTTTGAAAGAACATTTTTCAATTATGTAGGCCAAAAATAACATTTGATGCTTGTTCAGTTTACTTAAGTAAATGAAGTTAATCCAACACAATTTGCTATCCCTAACACTGAATATAAGATAGTTGAAATTGAGAAAAAGTCATTATGGCAAGTCAAAATCATGAGAAGTCATTATGTCAGGAGACATAATTATGACTATGGCATAATACATAATAATATTTTAATTTTCACTTCTCATAACTTTACATTATCTCATAATTTAGACTTTGTGTCAATTTCAAATTCTTCTCTAAAAATTATTTCGTATATCATTTTTACTCTTTATCTCATAATTATAACTTTTTATGTGATGATCATGATTTACCAAAGCATAATTTGTTTGTTTGTCTTATATAGCCTATAAGAAATGGTCTCCAATAGTGTTTGGCTGCAATTCCAGATCTTGTGGGTCAATTCTGAGTGCAAGATTGTAGAAGATACAACAGACCACGACTATCTGCCATGCTTTATTTGATCAAGACACATAAATCATCTCTTTAAAATGCTAAAAATGAGCTTCTATACTGCAAATCTCGATATATGGCCAGTTATAATGCTTATCTCCATTATTTGATTAATATTTGCTGATTCCATGATCAATAGAAAAATGTGAACAAGCATCCTTTTCAATAAAAATTCCTTATTGCACTGCATTAATTGTGCCAGACAAATAGCCTTAAAGAGATAGTTCACCCAAAAAACACAACATGTTCTCCAACCAATACACCTATATAGGTCGTTTGTCACTTCCCTGAAATACGACCCATAGGAGCGTTTACTAAAGTTGTGCCCCTATCGACAGCAAGACACTTTCATTGTAATGCATTGTTCCCTTTTATCTGCGTCATATTTTGGGTTTCATGTAGCTCAATTGGCAGAGCATTGCAATATACAACAATATGCAATCAAGTGATCAGCGATTGTGGGTTCGATCCCAGGGAATGCATGTGCTAATAAAGTGTATATGCACTATAAATCACTAAGGGTAGGTTTAGGGTTGGGGTGGGTGTAGTCGTTAATAAAAAAATGAGTTTTGCTAAATGGAAATAGGAGAAATTGTGTAAAAAGTCCACACATTGCATTTAAATGAACACGCATTTTGATTGGTAACGACCATTTCATGACAACAGACGTAACACGACAATGTCATTATTTTTATGCCAACTAGAGGGCGCATGACTTTAAAACGTAAATATAGGTTGTAATAAGGTGGTTGAAAAACGAACTATAGGGTTTTTTTTGTTTTGTTTGTTTTGTTTGTTTTTTGGAGAACAGTTTAAAAAAAACAAGTTATTTATCTGACTATCTTCTTTCAGACGAACACAGTCAGGGATATATTTAAAAATATCCTTAGTCCTCTAAGGTTTATAATGGTTGAGAATGAGTTTTAAAACAACAAACAAAACAAACAAAAAATGCATCAATCCTTAATCAAATTAATCCACATTATCCAGGGGGATAATAAAGGCCTTCTGAAGTGAAGGGATGCATTTTTGTAAGACAAATATCCATATTTAAAACTTTATAAATTCAAATAACTAGCTTCCGGTAGAGGACTAAGGATATTTTTAAATATATCTCTGATTGTGTTTGTCTGAAAGAAGATAGTCATATACACCTATAGGTGAGTAAATCATGGGATAATTTTCATTTATTTTGGTGAACTATCCATTTAACATACAAATACAAGATGCAGGTTTTTGAGCTGAAATATTGTGTGCAAAAGTGATGCAACAGTTTAGTGAATAAGCTCTTTGTTTCTTTTACCTCTTTCTTTTATTGCATCTTGCTCAGATGCATCCAGGGCGTGGGATATTTCCTGCACTTATCAATACCCCTTGGAATGTTACATGCACTCTGTTCCATTACAACACTGTCATTGTAAAAGTCACAGTATTTACGAAATTCTCAGGGATTGGCTTGCACAGTCTTTCTCTCTGCGTCCCACCCTTTTTATCTTTCCCAATGACACAAATAAGCATACAGTATACAAAAACAAAGTGTTTTTCCATAAGAAGAGAGTACAAAGGATGATGTAGTCTCTGGCACAGCTCTCTAGCTTGTAAAGAAACCACAAAATTTGAGCAAAATGGAAGATGAAGTGTTAAATTTGTTAGTAAGAAATATGAGTTGAAATCGTAGTGCTTTCTAACACATACACAATGTCAGTGGAGTGTGTGTAGAAGTGTGCTGCCAAACTTGCTCAGAGATGGTTTGAATAGTGAAGCAACTTTGGCTTAGTGGTTAAGCCACAGATTAAGCCTGATAGGTTGTAGGTTCGAACCCCAGAAGAGGTAATTGATGAGTTCCCAGCAAGGTTCTTTACCCAAAGTCACTCCTCAGTGTAAAAACATACTGCACATCATTTGAATTAAAGTGTCTGACAAATGAATTAAAGGGAATGTAAACAGATCTGTATTTCATCAATATAATAATTGTGCACTAGTGCTTATTCATATGAACAGTCCTATTCCTTGCCAAGATTGGAAAAAGTAAACACTTCACATTTCAGAACGCAATGCGGACCCGTGAGACGTCAAGGCAAGGCGTGTCTGAGGAAGCGGAGGAGGATGCTGGACATCCAGTCTCTTCCATTCACCAGCGACATATGACAATGATTCTTAGTTTAATTTCCTGTATAAACAAAAACAGTAACACATTGCACTATTATTTTTAACAGTGTGGGTGAGTGTTTTGTTCCTGTGCTTACAGTGAGATAGTACACACTCAGAAGTGGAAGTGGATCTGAGACGCATGTCGACTGATACCATCAGAGTCTGTGGATCACATGGCATGAGAGGAGAAAGATGTGTCTCCTGTGTATCCTCTGAGAAAGCAAGGGCAGTACTGCCTTACACACACACACACACACACACACGCACACACACAAAAAGAAAACATTTGACAGTAATCAAAAGATGGATGGATGGATGGATGGATGGATGGATGGATGGATGGATGGATGGATGGATATTCAACAGTGCAATTAGTTTACTGTACTAATTACTCCCTCAAAAAAGTATTGCATTACTTATTACTAATTACTCTCTAAATCCCATATAAACCTTGACTAGATGAATAATAAAAGGATAGACATGAAACTGCTCTTTTAAGTCTTTCAAATAAATATCAAAATTGCATAAATTATTCTTGAACTGACCAATGGGAGAAGGTTACATTAAAAACAAAGTTTTATCATTAGACATTCAATTTTGATGTTTTATCCACTTGTGGTTTTATGGAATTGTTCAGTAACTGTATTTAAATAACAGAAAAATTAAGAGTAATTAAGAGTAATAATTGAATAACTTTTTTTTTTCCTTGAAAGAGTAAAGTAATTCATTACTTACTAATGCATTACACCCAAACAAAACAATACAAAACATACAAATACTCAAAATACTGTCCAAATAACTGTCCGACAGCAATCCGAGCAGATAAAGTTTCAGATATAACATCTATTTTTGTACCTTACCTTTTACATTTTTGGTGTTTTATGAATTGGTTTGTTTTATAATATACTGGGAAAAAATGGTGTAGGAAACAATTTTCATTCAAAATTACTACTAAATTTCAATTAATTACAAAAGAAACAGCAAGTAACACATTGAATTAAACCTACAATTATGAAACAGAAAGACTGAAGTATTTTATTGTAAAACATATACTGCAATAATCTGTTTTATTTACAACTTCAAAAAAAATCTAGAAAACCCAGTAATATGATGTTTGTGATAACCTGTTCCATATAGAGGGACAACTTGCCACACTATTATACGTGTTCAATAAACTGCATTTGTTTTCATCTTATGTAGACAAGATTTTCAAAAATAAATCTACAATGTCAAAAATTCACTGGAAATGAGACAAATGAGTTTCCCATACATAGTAGTGGGCCAGTAATCAGTGCCACCCGATGATGAAACAGAAAAACTGGAAAGAATACAAAGATTTCTGGTCAAACATTTTTAACTTTCCCCCATGGCTGACAAACATAATATCTCAGAGCCAAGAGTAATGAATATCACATTGTACACATTATAGTACATACGTACCCAATGCAATACCAATAGCAGCCACATGGCGGAGCAGCACATTAAAAACATTCTCACACAAACACAGGTCTTGCTTTTTCTCTTCCACTGCCTTTAATCTTCTGTCCCTTAAAATAGTTATGTCATCCAACAGTGAACTGACAAAAAAAGAGAATGATATAAGCACAATGAGAGATCCAAATATTTGCTTTCTTTGTATGCAGCAGAAAACACAGCAGAGGAACTCATGTTTATGAGAAGCTGTAATCGGACCCCAAAGCTGTTTTGTCTGAGAAACTGTTTTTGTTTTGTTTCTCAGCGTGCCCAGTAGAGAAAAAGAAAAATACAAGCCTTAATTCATTTTAAAATCTTCACTTAAGAGTTCCAGTAGGTTTCTTTGAACAATGATGCTTCTAAAGTAATACTGAGGAGATTAAATGACTGATGCCAAAGACGGAAATGTGGAACATATGCAGCATGTGAATCTGGTTACACGTACTGTATGTGTGTATTTGTTTTCTGCACTTCATCCGTCTATGACACTATGGGAAGTTCACAAGTTTCTTACCAAAGCGTTCATATAACAGTAAACCACAAAGAAATCCAATTTTGTGACTGAAAACACCCTCACACACTGTATGCATCTAAGATCAATGCAATTTGCGTAATGAAACTAGACTTTTCACCCAAAATTGAAAATTGCAATCACTTTATCTTGTTCCAAACTTGAGCACAAAAGTAGACATTTAGCAGAATGCTCATGCTGCTCTTTTCCATACAATCAAAGCATATAGAGAATGGCCTCCATCAACATATCATAAAAGTGGTCCATATAATTCATGTACTATACTTTAGGTCTCTCAGAAGTATAGTAGTGGCACTTGATTCATAAATATATTCTTTCGAGTCAGATCTTTTCAGTGAACTGTTTAATTGATTCACAGATGATTCATTCTTAAATCAGAGTGATCCTGTTTTCAAATTCACTTATTCAATAATCTGGTCACTACAGATAACAGCTCACAAGACTCGACAACAACTTAACTTTTGGCTTGTTCTGATAGCTTTTTCTACTTTATTTACTTTTATGGTCCTGAAATGTATCTGCATACAAAATAAAACTGGAAAGTCTGAAACAGGTTTGGAACAGAATGAAGGTGAACAAATGATCACATATTCATTTTTGGGTGAACGTTGCCTTTTATAAATCACCTTTGTAACTGAACCCAAGGCACTGTTTAAAAGTAGGAGGGAAAGCAACTTTCACTGGTGATTCACTTACAATGAAGCCCTCCATGCGTAATCTTGAGTAATAGAGGAAATTACTGCATCTGTACATGCGTATGTGCTCACTTGTATTAGAAGTGTTCCAGAAAGGTTATATTGAGTTTGTCTGCCGTCTTCATGCGGCACAGGTGTTGTCTGCCTCTGGTCTTTGGACAAACTGTCTGCACAGATGTAATCCGATCCATACTGTGATTAGTGTGCACGTGTCTTTAAATGAGCAGCGAAAAACAGTGGATCGTCAAATTAACCGACAGTGAGAATAAGACAGAGAGAAAAACTGTCTGCCAGACTAGTCGGTGTTTAGC
>JAOTNS010001479.1:0-27390 GCA_028476615.1 Culter alburnus
AACTATCAGATTGGACTCGTTCAGAGGGAGACGAGAGATCACGCATCATGTTTGTTTTCTTTATTTTACAAAAAGCACAACATTTTGTGTGTACACAAATAAAAGAAAATATTCCACAGATTAAAATGGTGTATAACTCTTAATTGTATTTTGAGTCTCTTTCACACTGGTTAGAAAAAAAATGCGGTGATCACGCCGGCGTGACCGCCAACCCAGAGTGTAAACTCCTCAGGAAAGGAATCTTTCTGAGCCTTTTGTAGTAGGAGCTTCTCTGCTGAGATGTAACTGTCTGGATCATCTGTTGGCTGCATGGAAGATGTAGCCGCCCCATGAAGGGATGTCACTGTAGCCTTTAGTAGCTCAGTCCAGGTACTAAATTGGTCGACATCAGGAAGGGGAATGTATGAACTAGTGTATATATGCAGGCAAATTGCTGACTTTTTCAACTCTGCCTCTGGTTCAGGTTCATCTGCTGGCAAAGTGGGCCAATATGATTCTTGCTGATGCAGGAAATTTGGTCCATTAATCCATTGACAAGGTGGGGTTAAATCCTTTAACGACTGTCCTCTTGTTATGAAATCAGCAGGGTTGTTCGCTGAATCAACATACCTCCAGGAATCAAATCGGTAAGTGTCTGAATTTCGGCCACCCGTGTCCCGACAAAGACTTTGTATCTGCATGAGTCCGATTTAAGCCACTGGAGGACGGTCGATGAGTCTGACCAGAGAATGACATGATTAATGTCAACAGTTAGTTCAGCTTGAAGGATATTAGCCACCTGCGCGCCGGTAAGTGCCGCACTAAGCTCCAGCCGAGGGATCGTCATTTGCTTACGAGGTGCCACTCGTGAACGGGCTAACACAAATGAGACGTGCACATGTCCTTCATTGTTTTCTGTGCGCATGTAGGCCACTGAGCCATAAGCCCTCTCTGATGCATCGCAGAATATGTGCAAATCCCGATTAAGGATTTCTCCATCCCCCTCAAATGGAGTGTAACATCTTGGGATTGCGATCTGATTCAAACTTTGAAGCTCTTGTTGCCAGTCTTGCCATCTGGTTAACAGGCTCTCAGATGTGATTGGGTCATCCCACCCAAGATTGTTCTTCCACAAATCCTGGACCAGCACTTTGGCTCGGGTAGTAAATGGAATTAGATAACCCAGGGGGTCATATTGTGATGCCAAAACTCTGTAGACATTACGCAGAGTGGGTTCAAGGCATTCGGATTGACTAGGTTTGTAGCTGAATGAGTCTCTGAGGCAGTTCCATAGTAGCCCAAGTGTACCTTCCAGAAGGTCAGTACTCTTTTGTGATAGCCAGAGTTCACTATTCTGTGATCTTGCTTCAGAGGGAAGATGCTGGATTACCTCGGGTCTGTTGCTGGCCCATTGGCGGAGCTCGAATCCACCTGTGAGCAAAAGTTGCCGTAGGCTATGTAGACAGTTGTCTACATAAAAGGAACTTTTGACTGTTCTGACTAGAGCTGGGTCTACTTGCGGGTGGGTCTGAGCGATTTCCTGGAGTGCATATATGGCACAACATGGACTGCACGTTGTGCCAAATGGCAAGACTTGCCATTCGTAGATCTTAGGCTGTTCTGTCCTCTGCATGTCTCTCCACAGAAAGCGCATGATAGGCTTATCAATTGGCAAGAGGCGAACCTGGTGGAACCATGCCTTTCACATCTCCGCTGATGGCGACAGGGTATTCGCAGAACCTCAGCAAGACACCAAGTAAAGACGGACCAAGAACGGGCCCAGGCAGGAGGATGTCATTTAAAGCTTGGCCTTGGTATGAAAAAGAACAGTTGAAAACTATTCTGTCCTTGTGATTATGCGTCACCATATGGTGAGGGATGTACCATGACTCAGGAGACTGCTCGGCTTCTTGAGTTGATATCTCTGTCACATAGCCAGCTTCTTGCAGTTTCCTCATTTCAGAACAGTAAGACTCAGCTCGCCTAGGGTCTTTAACAAGTTTACGCTCAGTGCTTTGAAGGTTCGCCATTACTGCTTCTTTAGGGGCTTTAAGAAGTTCAGCATTGGGTCGTCTAAGCAAGGGAGTGGCATAACGCATAACTCCGCTGACTTCTACCCTTGTTGTATGTGTCTGGAGAAGAGCAAGGGCATACTAGTCTTGTTTGGAACGAGTGGCTGTCTTCTCATTAACATAGGGCAGAGTATCAATTTGCCAGAGGCGTTCCACGTTCTTTAATAACTCTGTATTCTGTGTGGTTGTGGTTATGTGGAAACACTGTGTGGGGGAAAGAGTGGTTTGACTGAGCCCAATGGGACCTTGGAGGGTCCAACCAAGTCTGGTACAGACAGCAATCGGTCCTTTGGCGGGTCCCATGCACACTGGCTGAACAGGAGTAATCAGGTGAGGCATGTCAGACCCCGATGAGCAATAGAGGTTGGGCTCGGTCTATCAAGGGCAATGGCAAGGACCTAATATGCTCATACTTGCGCTGAAGAACAGATACAGGGTAAGAATGTTCGGAAAGTCTCAAGTTATCTGCGGTGAAAGCATGATGAATCAGGTATTTCCGGCCTGGTTTGTGCAAGGGTGACACATGAAGGGAAACAGTGGCTCCATGCAGATTAACTACATCCTGATGAACAGTGCGTAGAGTGAGTGTTTCAGGTGAAGTAGGGAGATTCAGCTGGTCTACAGCCTGTGACAGAACAATACTACGCTCTGAACCATCATCCAGCACTGCGTATGTTTCCATGACTTTCTCTTGATTGTGCAGTAAGACCTTGATTATCTTCAACATTACCCTTTGAGATCGGTTGGGCCGGTCTAAATAGACCTGAGGGGTCGGAACATTGACCAACAGCACACTCTTGTGGATCTGTAAGGCTGCATCATGCAATATGGTCAGATGTAACTCTTTACAATTTATACAGGTTCTTTTTTCAGAGTACACTGTCTGGAGTATGCATTCGCCCACATTTCCAACAGCGCTTCTCTTTGGATATCCATTGTACTATTTTCTCTGTGGTCAGTATCTTGAACTTGGGACAGGCATTAAGGAAGTGGTCTTTGGTGTTACAGTATGGGCAGAAGGGTTGAAACTTAGAAGGGGTCTTAGATTTCGTCTGTCCCTGCAAGACTGAACTAGCCTCAGCTGAATACAAGATAGACGTGGATCTCTCTTTTGGGCGAGAAGGTACTGACCTTTGCTGCTCTTTCTTGACAGATCTGTCATTGTCAGCCTGATACAGGGTAGCTGCTTTATTGGAGATGCGCTTCGCCTGTGACTTCATCTGCAGCCATGCAGACAGATCAGGTAATGTATAGGTGCGATCTGTGCCAGTTTGCAGAATGCCTTCGGCTGAAACAGTACTCGACGAACCCATCGCGATATGATGGTGGCATCTTGCTTAACAAGCGATCAACATGAGAGCCACAGCGCAGCTCGTATCCATTTGGGCCCTCCAACGTTCTGAGCATCCCTACTAGTGTTTGGATGGATAATGAAAAGGAGTCAAACGCTTCTGCATCACCGAATTTGACTGCTGGTGCATTCAGTATGACACCTAATTCGGACTGTACCAGCTGACGAGGTTGGCCATATTTATCCTGGAGTGCTTGTAATGCGGTTGTGTATGGCCTGGGGTCATGCATGTATGCTTTGGCCAACTGGAGAGCGCTAGGAAGTTTTAAGTGACTTAAAAGGACCTGATATTTGTAATGTTCACTCAAATGAGGCTGGTTATTCATTACATTGTCTAAGGCCATCTTCAGTAGTGCAAAGTCACTTTCCCGGCCAGTGTCAAAGTATGGGATAGCTGGCTTGGGGACACCATAAGCTGAGGCAGCTAGCATTTCCAGACCAGGTGGTTGGGCTGCGGAGGGGTACAATGCTGCCTGACTATGAGAGGCGTCAGGTGGGGGAACAGGATATGGTAATGCTGTCCAAAGAGGGCTAGGATTCGTGGTTTGGTAGGACTGAGTATGTATGGGAGCCCCTAACGTCACAGGAACCGTAGGTCGGGCTGTAGGTAGAACACTAACAAAGGGTATCTGACTATAGGTGACAGAGGTGTCTGAGTAATGGTGCGGTCTGGCCACCGCAGCTGGGTTAAAGAGTAAAGGAGCAGCATAATCTGGCCTAGACATGAAGGTGGGCTGTGCAGTAACTAGCGAAGCCGATGACCTTGTAACTATGCTGGGCTGGGTTACTTCTGCAGCTGAGGTGACAGAAATGAACGGAGGTTCAGCTACTGAAGCAGTAATGTGTGCAGCGGGTAATACAGGGGAAGGCATTACTGATGTCGCAGGTATAAAGTTAACATGGCAAGGGGTAGAATGACTAGGCATTACATGGTCGGATGATTTAAGATCATCGGTAGCAGCAACTCTGTGCTGTCGAGCGCTTACCTCAAACAGAGGATCAACATCATGGCTGGACTGTGAATCAGGAACATTAACATCTTGAGATTCCTGTTTAAGAAGTGCACAAACATATTTAGCAGCCTCAAGCTCATTTTGAACCTTTTTGAGACGCCGCCGGGTCTCTACCTGCTTAGCGAGTAACTCTCTAGCCTTAGTGGCTTGTTCCTGTTTATACTGCGCTTCTCTAACCTGAGCATCAAGTCTCTCACACTCTTTATCAACAATGGAATCCTCTTCAATCTGCTGTTGAAGTTCTTCCAAGTCTAGAGTCTTTAGCCTTTCCTCCAACATGGCGGCTTGAAGATCAGAGAGTCCATGTCTGGGAGATCTGCGTTGTGCACTGTGATGGGATCTGGATGAAGTACTGGAAACCGTGCCAGAAGAAACGGATCTAGACGCATGTCTTGATGGTCTGGATGGTCTCTGCGAAGATGAATCAGCAGGAGGTGGCTCTGGATGTAGGTTTGGTGGGAGCTGGACATCATAATCGGCCAGATGGACAGGAAGGTGTCTCTCTCTTGGAGGACGAGGTCGAACAACAGGCTCAGTTGCACTGGGAGTTTCAGGATCCATCTTGATACACGCCTCCGGCTCGAAGGACCATATACGAGCGTATGGGACGCTCAAGGGGGTTCAGGTGTAGTGCACCAAAGATGGGGTGTGTGTGTTTCCGGTAAGAGAAACAGGAGAGGGAATCCCAGTTTAACTCGTTTAATCAAGGAGGTTTGTATATGTTACTTCACACATGTGGTCTATAATAAACAGAAAAGAAATAAGGAAAACAGTTGTAAATATATCAGAAAATTGACAAACATTCAGTTAAGTAATATTAATTAACATACATAGTTTAACTGCGTGCTGATTATATTAATACATAATTAAATAAACAATGAAAAAACAGATCGCATGATCGTTGCGAATGCTCAATATTACAAAGAAATTATGCAATGTCTTCAATTTCAACATTTTCAAAAAACACTGAACAAACTGGGCGATATGCAACCAGTAAGTGAACATCATATCCATACTTCACTGGAAAAACACTTATTTTCAAGATCAAAATCCGATATGAAAACACCCTGGTTTCACTTTGTGACGCAGTTTCAAATGCGCTCAATTCACGGGCAAATATCAACATTCAGAACGACAATATCAATCACAAAGTTAGAATACAGTTGAAAACTCACAGCAATCATTCACGCACAGGAGAAAACATATACAAAATGGAATAAACAGTCCAGCCAGCCTGATTCATATTCGTGATTTAGCTGCCGATCTGCACGTCCACGCCCCGAATGAGCTGCGTATATTACATACCACTAGGGGGCGAGTTAGGGCTTTCTCACACAGTGTTTTTGAAATCGACCATCACTATATAGTCATTATTCGTTTTTTGGCACTCCAAAAATATTCTTGTGGCTTTATAATATTAACCCATTTTAGCCCACGGCAACTATAGTTGCCGCGTGTATGGTTGTCATTTTCCTTTTGTAAGTTTTTTTTCTAGATGTTTGCCATGTTTTATTTCTCAAGACATGCAAGAAAACTATAAATAAAGGATTTCAAGAACAAAAAAAAAGGTATTCACTTCTTTCCTGTGACATGAGGCTGTCTCTTCCTACCCCTACTTCCAAAGCATAGTGAAGGCAAACCCTCCAAAGAAAAGTAATTTTTAATGTTAACATTAGAAATTTTTTGTTGACATATATATTCTACGTAATCATGAGGGTCTCTAGAATCATCCAAACAAACAACTTACAAGAGATCTATAGTTTTTTGTATACTTAGTCAAAGTCCAAGCGGCACTATAGTTGCCGGTGGGCAAATGCTTTGTAAGTACATATATCATGGGAAAATGGGGTATACTGTTTTAATGGGTTCAATAAATCAAGGTTAGTGGTCTTGTTTATGCTTTTGTGTATTAATAGTTATTTGTTATATATTATATATTGTTATTTGTTATTAATTAATTTTTTAATTAATTTATTTTTGTTTGTTTGTTATATGTGACCCTGGACTACAAAACCGTTCATAAGGGTCAATTCTTTGAATTAAGATTTATACATCATTGAAAGGTGAATAATATATAAGCTTTCCATTGATGTATGGTTTGTTTAGATAGGATATTTGGCCGAGACTCAACTATTTGAAAATCTGTAATCTGAAGTGCAAAAAATTGAAATATTGAGATAATTGCCTTAAAGTTGTCCAAATTAAGTCCTTAGCAATGTATATCCACTCACAAAAATATTTTTTATATATTTACAAAATATCTTCACAGAACCTGATCTTACTTTTATATCCTAATGATTTTTCCCATAAAGAAAAAAAAAAACAATAATTTTGACCCATACAATGTATTGTTGGCTATAGCTACAAATATACCCGTGCGACTTCTGACTGGCTTGGGGTCCAGGTCACATATAGATGTATTTTTTTCAAATTAATGATGTAATTTAACTTTTTGATTCACAATGCTCTGTTAGAGCAACTTAATGGCTGGACTTTGTTCGGCACTATGTTCACCACTTTAAGACTAATGGATTTGTTGTTTGTTGTGTTTCATATTCAAGAAATTATAAGCTAGATGCAACTTTTTTGGTTCACATTGAATGTTCTTCGACTTTGATTGATCGGTTGATCTGTGGAAAGCAGTTATTTGAGTTAGATGCATAAATGTTCTCTCCGTCATAATTTTACATTGAGGGTGCATACAATGTATTTGCCCACCGGCAACTATAGTGCCGCACATTCAAACACGTTTTTTAAGAAAAAAACAAAAACCTGGGAAATAATCAATGAACATGTTCACATAGGACACTATTAACAGGACTATATGCATGAAACCATGCAGAAAAATTTGGGCACAAATGGTTAATATTGAACCACTGTACTCACATGAACTGATTTAGATGTGTTTTTAGTACATATGGATATTGAGAGAGGAATGTCATGGCTGGCTATGCAGGCCTCACTGAGCCATCTGGATTTCATCAAAAATAGCTTAATTTGTGTGGAGGAGTAATAATGACATTATTTTCATTTTGAGTGAACTAACCCTTTAACTTTAGTTAATATCATAATGTTTATTTGCACAAGTGCCATATACTGTCAGGGAGTGAATTTGCACATTTTTACTCTGCACATCGCCAGTGAAAATCACTTGGGTATGAACACAAACGTCTTGAAAATATTCATCCTGGTGTGTAAAGGCTTTTACTTCCAATTTTTCCCCTAGCCAACAAACAACTAAACATCTAAAAGGACATAACACCACCCCATTACTTATTTATGGTGTGTATTGTGTCTCTTTGAGGTAAAAGAACATGAAACATGTTTGGGAATATTTGTAAGTGCTTTTAGCAAATAGTAAAAGTTAATAGTAAAAAAAAAAATAGTAAAAGTAATTATTTTTTTCTGTGTTTTCTGACATCTAGTGGAATCAAATGGAACTTAAAATAGGTAGCTGTGTCACACAAGGTTATACACTTTCAAAGACAGGATTTAAAAAAAAAAATACACAAGCACCTATTTTTGTGTTTATTTTGATATTTTGAACACATATAATATTTTTTATTACACTTTATTTTGTTTTTTAAGGTTTAATTTTGAAATGACACCAATATTTTTATTATGTGGGTAAGGGGAGCCATCAATCCAATTTCAGGTGGAATTCCAAAATAACCCAAACAGTTTAAGGGGTTTAGTAAGGTCTTATTTTCCTCTTCTGCAACTCCTTCTCAAGGATCTCTTGCCTTGTCACTGATTGGTGGTGTCTTTTTGGGTTAGGTTTCATTTTGGGAACTACATATGTGACCTGTGAACATATTGTTAATATACTGTAAACGCAAACTATTATACATTTTATAATCTTTGTGTAACAGAGTTGGAATTGTACTTTGTTAAAATTATCATATTTTCTTATTGTATTGTGAATTTTATCATTTTGAGAACACATTTTGCAGTCATTTTTATTCATTTTCTGTTTCAATCATAAACCTGCACATCGCCCCTTTTTGTACCTCCTTTGTTCCCGTAGTTCGCGTTCCCCCTTCCCCCCTCACAATGCTGCTGTGTATTGATGAGGGTAGGTTGTACAGAGAGTTGCTCCTGAGAATATTTCAATTTCTCTTGTTGTAATGCAAATGTTTTTCATCTCACGAAAACTATGTTATATTATTATGGTATTTTTGATTGGTTTTTATCGCTAAGTCAAGTTGTGGCAATTTTATGGAGTTTAACATAAGTGCTGAACGCACATTACAAGTTGCCATTTTGTATTTGTGTTACTTTTATTTTTCACTGAAAACCTTGTTATTTTTGTATATATAGGGGTCAGATGTGCACTGCAGTCTGAAGACAATATATATGTGTTTAATTGTCTTCTTCAGGTACGTCTATTGTCCATCATGCTGTTTTCATATTTACTAGCTAAACGCACATTTTCATTTGTCCACCGGGTGGCTGGTGTATTTCTTTTTTTTTACATATACATTCTTGTATGTAGTTTGAAGTTAAGTGAAAAATGTGTTCATTTTGTTGCAGCTGGAAAAAAAAGTGTTTTCCTGTAAATTTTAATGTATCCTTAGCATGTAAATGTGGATAAATTGTAAAATTTGTGAAATGCCCTTACATGCATATTCATGAAAATAATTAATTCCCCCTGACAATGCTGCTGTGTATTGATGAGGGGGTCAGATGTGCACTGCAGTCTGAAGACAATATATATGTGTTTAATTGTCTTCTTCAGGATCAAATAAAAAGTGGAAAGCAGCTCTTGGTGTCGTCTTGGTGTTCAAGAAGAAGAAGACTCGTTACACTGGTGCCGTGACTCCTTGGATTTTCAGATCAGCTTGATGCCGGTCGCCGTGGATACTGTGCTGCTGTTCTAGTCTACACTTCAAGATCAAAGTGGGGTCAGAGAAAAAAAAAAAGGCAATACTAAAACATAGTTATTTGGTGTATATTGCTGAAAATTTTATGACGTTTAGTTGAACGCTTTTAAATTCAGTTGGTAATATTCTTTTGTTTTTCAAAGTGATTTATTGTTTTGTTTTATTAAGGTCTTAGAATTAATATACACAACGCAAGTACAGTTTCACACAAAAACCAAAAAAAAAAAAAAAAAGCAATGGATACCTATTCAGATCATCAATTACCAAAAGGAAGGGGAACTTGGTTAAATTGTGTTGTTGACAGTAGGGATGTGAGACATTCTAAGCCCATAGCTGATGATGACACAGATACAGGTTTGGGTCATAGCCCGAGTTGTACACCTGTTAGTGGGTTTAAGAGGGAATATCTTCGCACCTCCACACCAGCTACTGATGTTGACGCTATGCACCATCTCACAGACATGGTAGGACGGTTAGGAGCTCAGATTGGTGAATCCATTGTTGAAAAGCTAATGTCAGCTGGTGTAGTGAACATAGCTGGTGACCGTCAGTCTACTCCACTACCCAAACTACTCACAGTGAACCTACCAGATATGACTCATCTCATGTGACAGTCCATGTTAAATCAGACGGTGAATTCCCGACATTTAAAGGTGATGGCACTGACAAACATTCAGTCCAGGACTGGATTGATTTGACTAAAACTCATCTCAGAAAACATGTGATTAAGCCAGAGATGTAGTCAAGATTGCCTTGCGTAGTGATCCAGCGATTGATCTTAAAGAGACACCTGATAAAATCTATGATGTTCTCCTCCATTATTTCAGTGAAGCTTCCTCGTGTCTCCCACTCGCCGACTTTTATGCTACACTGCCCAAACACAAAGAAAATCCAGTTGACTACTGGATAAGACTGAATAAGGCGGCTGACTTGGCTCTTGAGGGTCTACGCAGACAGGGGAAGAAAACGGAGAACATAAATAATGAAGTCGCACTCATGTTTGTCAAGCATTGCCCTGATCCTGAGCTCTCTTGCACCCTAAAGTGTAAGCCGATTCATGAATGGACCTCGCGAGATGTCCAACTGAGGATTGATGATTATCAGAGAGAGCTAAGAGATAGTGGCAGAGCCATTGGGACTGCACAGCTTAAAAACCACGTCATTTCAGTGACTCCTAAGCAGCCCAATGTTCCTCCAGTGAATGTGGCAGTGCCTTCCCAAGTTCACACTCAGAATCCCTCTCTCCAAGCCCAGTACTCAGTGTGCCCTTCCAATTGCCCTCTTCCTATCTGTGTTCCTACTCAGGGTGAGCCCATTCACAGTCTGAGCCACCCTTCTGCACCAGCTGTGGCACAAAATCTCCAGTCACAATCAGATGAGAGACTTCTGACCCGTATGGTTGACATCTTTCAGGACATGATGGATAAATTGCAACAGCGTAACACCCGCCATCTATCTGGCGGTGGCAGATTTCGACGCACCCCTCGTGAAAGACACCCCAATCAGGCAGTTTGTAAGGTCTGTAATGACGCAAGCCACAACACCATTTCTCACTGCATGTCTGAAAGGTTGTGTTTTGCCTGTTTTAGAGCGGGTCACACCAGACTAAATTGTCCAATCAGTAGCTCCTCTCCATCCCAGTCTGGGGGAAACTAGATGACCTGTATTTGGAGGGAGGCAGTACAGGTCTCAACAATTACTCCCACACTGATGACACTTCTGATGCTGAATCAGTTTACATATCTGCAAGAGACTCATCCCATGATTCTGAAATTGTTTATCAAAATATTCACAGAGTCTGCAGTAGTGAGAGCCTTTTCTACACACCTGTGTTACTGGGTGGGACGATGAAAATTGGTGGCATGTTGGACACTGGCTCTATGGCTTGCAGTATGAGTGAAGAGGCCGAGATGAAAATGAAAGAGGCTGGAGTAATAAATGACCTGCACAAGGTTGATGTGAATGTGGTCCTCGTTGGATGTGGTGGGCTTTACGTTAAACCCAAGTATGCTTTTGATGTGGAGATGGAGGTGTATGGCTGTAAGATTGTAGTTCCCACGCTCGTTGTCCAGGGCCAGCGGGATGAACTAATATTGGGAACCAATGTTATAAAACATATCCTGAAGCAGTCTAAGCTGTGTGAGTCTTACTGGAGAACAGTGTCAAGTCCTTGCCCAGAAAAGGATCATGAGATGGAACAGTTCTTGTCTATGCTATCAGGTCTCAAGCCCTGGAAGGGAGATGAAGCTCCTCAGAAGGTCGGTACTGTCAGGTGCAACTCTGCTGTCTGCCTTCAGTCTGGCCGTGAATACCTTATTTGGGGGAAACTACCTAAAAATACGGTCATTTCTCCAGGCAGCACTGTGATGACAGAGCCAACATCGTCCCGCTCAGCTCCCAGAGGTATTATGGTGTCTAGAGTAGTGACTCCATTGTGGGGAGACAAGTGGGTCCCACTAAAAGTCGTCAATGGTTCTGACAGGCCTGTGTTGTTGAGACGTAATGCAAAGTTGGCAGATGTTTACTCCTGCATGGCGATTGAGGATATGGACATAACTGAGTTTCCAGAGGGTCCTTGGGCAAGCTTTTCACATTCGCTGATGCCTCAACCTCTCGCTGGTTTGAAGTCCACCGAAGAAAAGCTCAGGTCAGTTGGTCTAAGTAACATTGACATTGAGTCATGCGAGGTGTCTGAGGTATATAAGGGGAAGATAACTGACCTTGTTTTGCAGTATGAGGATATATTTTCACGTCATCATCTCGACTGTGGAGAGGCAGAGGGTTTTGTACACCGCATTCATCTTTCAGATAAAAGACCGTTCAGACTACCTTATAGGAGAGTGCCCCCTGGACATTATCTGAAACTGCGCCAGGTGTTAAGTGAGATGGAGGAAAAAGAAATAATCAGGAAATCAACCAGCGAATATGCATCACCTCTCGTTCTTGTGTGGAAGAAGAATGGGGATCTCCGTATATGTACGGATTTTCGCTGGCTAAATAAAAGGACTCTGAAGGATGCTCACCCTCTTCCCCATCAGGCAGACTGCCTAGCTGCGTTAGGAGGCAACAGTCTATTCAGCACAATGGATTTAACGTCTGGATTTTACAATATGCCACTTCATGAGGAAGACAGGAAGTACTCAGCTTTTACAACTCCAATGGGCCTTTATGAGTACAACCGTCTCCCTCAGGGCCTATGTAATAGTCCAGGGAGTTTCATGCGGATGATGATGAGCATTTTTGGAGACCAGAACTATCTGAGTTTGCTGTGCTATTTAGATGACTTGTTGGTGTTCGCCCCAGATGAGGAGAGTGCCTTGTTACGCCTGAAGATGGTGTTTGAGAGATTGCGTAGCCACAATCTGAAGTTGGCTCCAAAAAAATGTTTCTTCCTCAGAAGGTCAGTGAGGTTTCTTGGCCACATAGTTGATGAAAAGGGTGTTTCAACAGACCACAGTAAAGTTGAGAACATCACTAATTTGACCAGTACTGACCTCATGGATCCTGATGGTGTGACCCCATCACAGAAGAGGATTAGGTCCTTTCTTGGGATGATAAATTATTATCAGCACTTTGTGCCTGGATACTCTGCCATGGCCAAGCCACTCTTTGACCTGTTGAAGGGTGGGAAGAGAAAAAGGACAGGTCAGAAAGACAGGACAACGGGCAGAAAGTTGTGTGCAGCAGACTGGACACCACAACAGGAACAGGCCTTTGACCACCTTAAGGCTTCGCTGGTCAACTCTATGATTCTGGCCCATCCCGACTTCACTCGTCCCTTTATGTTGTCAACGGATGCATCCTTGGAAGGCATAGGTGCTGTCCTGTCCCAATTACAGGATGGAGACACGCGAGCCAGACCGATTGCGTTTGCCAGCAAGTCACTAAATCAAGCCCAGAGGAACTACCCAGCTCACCGCTTGGAGTTTCTGGCTTTGAAATGGTCAATTTGTGACAAGTTCAGTCACTGGCTCAAAGGTCACAAATTCACAGTCTGGACTGACAACAACCCGTTGACTCATATACTTACAAAGCCGAAGCTGGATTGTTGTGAGCAACGCTGGGTTGCCAAGTTGGCAAGTTACGACTTTGACATCAAGTATATCTCAGGACGGCAGAACATTGTAGCCGATGCCTTGAGCCGTGTGCCTTTTGTCAAGGAGAGTGTTGGCCAAAGACTTCTTACTGAGCCCTATGCAAACCTTCTGAGTGATGTTAAAGATGTGTCATGTGATTCTGTTAAAAATGCCTTCAGGTCATCCAGTGGTCAAGTGAAACTCGTCACAGTGAGTAATGATGTTCAGCCCGCATGTGACTCACCTCATGTATGGGCTCAGTCTATTGGAACGGACGACGTGTCTGCGGTACTGCAATCACATATGGTTTGGGAAGCTGGTCCCAGGGTCCGTGCAGTTCAAACATTGCAGCTCCTCCCTCAGTTGATACCACCTGGAATTAACACCTTGCCTGCATATACCGAAAAAGACCTTCGTGACAAGCAGCTGGATGATAGAACTCTCTCTCGTGTCCTGTATTATGTTGAGAGACAATGGAGGCCTTCTAGGAGAACAAGAGCTAAGGAGTCTGTCTCTGTCACAAGATACCTGAAACACTGGGACAAACTCGCTGTGAGCAATGGTGTCCTGTACAGAGTTTCAAAGGACCCTAAGACTAGAGCAAAACGTTCCCAATATGTTGTTCCTGACTCTCTCAAAGGTGAAGCCCTGAAAGGAGTTCACGATGAAGCCGGTCATCAGGCCCAGTCCAGGACCCTTAGTTTAGTTAGGGAGAGGTTCTTTTGGACAAACATTGACAGAGATGTGAGAGACTATGTTCGCCATTGCCAGCGATGCATTGTCAGTAAGACAGCTGAACCTGAAGGGAGAGCTCCTCTGGAAAGCATAACAACCACTAGACCACTGGAGCTCGTTTGTATTGATTTTTGGTCAGCTGAAAACTCCTGTAACAAGTCCATAGATGTCCTAGTAATAACGGACCACTTTACGAGAATGGCTCAGGCATTTCCCTGTAAAGATCAGACAGCCAAGCAGGTAGCAAAAGTTCTCTGGGACAAATATTTTGTGTCTTTGGATTCCCGGAAAGGATCCACAGTGATCAAGGGACTAATTTTGAGAGTCGGCTGATAAGTGAGCTTCTCAAGATCTCGGGTGTCAGGAAATCACACACTACCCCCTATCATCCGATGGGGAACGGTAGTGTGGAACGATTTAATAGAACCTTAGGCTGCATGATCCGCGCACTGTCTCCTGAAGCTAAGGTTGACTGGCCACGACGTTTACAAACATTGACATTCATGTACAACTGCACAACCCATGAGACAACGGGCTACCCACCCTTTACCTCATGTTCGGCCGTGTTCCCCGCCTGCCTGTTGATGTCTTGTTTCGTACTGTCCTGCATGATTCTAATGTGACGAGCTATGACAAGTATGTGGCGTCTCTCGCCGACGACCTAAAGGAAGCATTGGTAATCGCTCAGGAACATGCTGTGAAGGAGCAGAGAAGACATGCTCGACTGTACAACAGGAAAGTGAAGGGATCCAGTATTGAAGTCGGGGATAGAGTGCTTTTGGCCAACAAAACAGAGAGAGGTAAAAAGAAACTCGCTGATAAGTGGGAATCGACCATTTACACGGTTGTGGACATGAACGCTGATACACACGTACAGGATCTGTGACACAGCCACTGGCCGGGAGAAAGTGGTTCATAGGAACTTGCTCATGCTTGTTAACTTCCTTCCTGTGGACAATGAAATCGATATGTCTGACTTACCTCCATCAATGTCTGCCCCTGAATCTTCACCTCCAGGTACTGCTGATGCGGGCGATGTATCTGAAACTCTTCTTGAGAGAGAGAGTGGGACTGGATGTAGATCTGGTAAAAACTATGATGTTGACAGTCTACACAACTCACCTGCATGCTCGAGAGATGATGAGAGCCTCATGCCTGATGCAGAGCTTGTGGATTCTGAGAGGAGAACCATAGAATGGATTACACAGTTTTCTACCAAGTTTGTCTCAAGTGGATGTCAATGATGTAGCGAGCGAGACCTCTAGACTGCAAGAGGTTTTTACCTCACCTGGCAGCATCATGATTGAACAGTCTGTGACCTGTGACTCTGTAACCATGACTGATATTGCTGTTGACATAAGACAATCAGAAGTCACACCTGAGAATATAACACAAAACGCAATGCACCTCACACTCTACACACTGCTGATCAGGCCTCACTTCAGCTCAGTAATTTTTCCAATGCACAACCACAGGTCAGGTCTAGATTTGGTCGACTAGTCAAGCCTGTTAATAGACTTATACAATCTATGTCAAGACAGGATGTTGTTCAGGATAATTTCAGTGTTAAATCTGTTTGCAAGTCTATTTTCAGTCTCTTGTTGAGTAAATTCCAGATCTGTGGCCCCAGTTTTTTTTTTTTTTTTTTTTTTTGGAGGGGTGCATGACTGCATTGTGTAATTAAATAGAATGTTTTGTCTCTTTCATGAGTTTATTCTACACTGAAAATTTGGGTCTTGTGGGGTGTACAAGGCACCCTGTTTTCCAGTAGCTGGATTGGGAGATAGCGCTGCTCTCATACCACTTCATTCTTATGGATACTGTAGATGTTGGATTTGTGTTAATGACCCTTTCATTGTAAATGTAATTGGTGAAGTTGTGTCCAATATGTACTATGTAGATGTAGCTCAAATTTGATAAAATTCAGTGCAGGTGAATGTAACAGAGTTGGAATTGTACTTTGTTAAAATATCATATTTTTATGTATTGTGAATTTTATCATTTTGAGAACACATTTTGCAGTCATTTTTATTCATTTTCTGTTTCAATCATAAACCTGCACATCGCCCCTTTTTGTACCTCCTTTGTTCCCGTAGTTCGCGTTCCCCCTTCCCCCTCACAATGCTGCTGTGTATTGATGAGGGTAGGTTGTACAGAGAGTTGCTCCTGAGAATATTTCAATTTCTCTTGTTGTAATGCAAATGTTTTTCATCTCACGAAAACTATGTTATATTATTATGGTATTTTTGATTGGTTTTTATCGCTAAGTCAAGTTGTGGCAATTTTATGGAGTTTAACATAAGTGCTGAACGCACATTACAAGTCGCCATTTTGTATTTGTGTTACTTTTATTTTTCACTGAAAACCTTGTTATTTTTGTATATATAGGGGTCAGATGTGCACTGCAGTCTGAAGACAATATATATGTGTTTAATTGTCTTCTTCAGGTACGTCTATTGTCCATCATGCTGTTTTCATATTTACTAGCTAAACGCACATTTTCATTTGTCCACCGGGTGGCTCTGGTGTATTTCTTTTTTTTTTACATATACATTCTTGTATGTAGTTTGAAGTTATAAGTGAAAAATGTGTTCATTTTGTTGCAACTGGAAAAAAAAGTGTTTTCCTGTAAATTTTAATGTATCCTTAGCATGTAAATGTGGATAAATTGTAAAATTTGTGAAATGCCCTTACATGCATATTCATGAAAATAATTAATTCCCCCTGACAATGCTGCTGTGTATTGATGAGGGGGTCAGATGTGCACTGCAGTCTGAAGACAATATATATATGTGTTTAATTGTCTTCTTCAGGATCAAATAAAATAGTGGAAAGCAGCTCTTGGTGTCGTCTTGGTGTTCAAGAAGAAGAAGACTCGTTACACATGCATCTCGCGGTGATCACCGTTGATCGGTTCTGCGCAGAATTTGCTCATCTCAAACAAGCCTAGTGTCCGACTTCACGTCTCCGTTTTCAGCTCCTCCCCGCCTGCACGCGGCTAATCTCGCCGATCGGTTGCATCCAGCCGCAGCCGATGTCGAACACACCTATTGTTGCAGTTTGGCGAGGGAGAAAAAACTGCTTCCCCGTCCGCCCATCTCAAGATTCTGAAACACTCGATCAGATTACACACATTTTATAAAAAAAAAAAAATACGGAAAAAATTCGTTAGATTTAAAGACGGTGTGATGTGAACGCACATGAACCACCGCAATCCAGGCACTTTTTGTGACCTACCTCCATTACAATCCTCCTGGCATCCTTTTCATTGATGGTGATGTCAAAAAAAACTCTGGGGTTGGCCATGATGAAAAAAACTATTTGTATTAGAAGCTGATCACCGAATGAATCCTACAAAATGCTGCAGCTCATCGGGAAGTAGGATGTGTGCGAAAAACGGGTTATATAGAAGCAGCCAGCAAACCCTTTTTTCAAGTGGAACCTATGAAGCCGTGGAACCGCTGAGTGACGTGCGCGTTAGCCAATTAGAAGCGGCGCGGATGAATTAGCGCTCAGAGGGAGTGCGTTTGATTCAGTGCCAGGGGCGGACTGGGACAAAAAGTCAGCCCTGGCACTGTAACCACACCAGCCCACATTACCACACCCACGGACACGCGCATTCCCAGGTGAAAAAAGTACACTTCCATAATGTACTTAAAGTGCTCTATTTTCACACACTAATTTTGTACTTTAATATACGAAAAAATTCTTCTTTAGTACTTCTTAATATAATGTTAAGAACATCTTAGTGTACTCAACTGTGCTATTTTGAGACACTAGTTACCACTTGTAGTACTTGAACCCCATAACACTACAAATACAGAGATGTTAAAATCACATTTTAGTTCTAATTCATGGTGTCTCAAAATAGCACACTTGAGTAGGCTATAGATATTCTTAAGAAGTACTAAAGAAGAATTTTATTAAAAAATACAATGGAAGTACAAAATTAAGAACAATCTATTAAGTATAAAATTAGCTTCGCGAAAATAGAGCACTTTAAGGAAGTGTAGTTTTTCACCTGGGTTGCTAGGCTATACGTTTTTGACCATTGCAAGTAGCATACAGCAGTTTGTTTACCCTAAATCCCACCTTATCTGCTGATATTTCAGTCATGTAATTCAGTAACAGGCTAGCTAACACTTGTAACCAATTATCACTAAGCAATGATATTTTAAAATATACGGGGGTTATGCTATGCTTGCTGAACCATATAGTGTTTTTGAACCATACTGTAGCAAATTGTAGTATAATGTATAGTATTTGCTACACTTTGTTAATGAATGCTATAGCATACTGCATGAACTGATAAACTATAGTTTTTACTACACTAAACTCTATAATATACCCTACAGTTGTAGAAAACTTAGTACAGTAGGCTATTAAGTAATTTGTTTATATTACTATAGTTGTTATATTATTACAGCAACTATAGAATTACCACAACAAATTAATTCAAGTACTTTACTGTAGTATAAATTACAACACTATTTTTTCACCTGGGAATAAAGAAAAAAATCCTTATTTTAGAATATATATCTGAGAATGTATACATTGTGATTCTGTTGACTGTCTATTATGTGTCAGCTCAGCTGATTTTTGTATTGATGGGGAGAGGGAAGTTTATAAGTGAGATTAAAAAAAACTATGCTTAAAAAAAAACATACTTATGGAGGACCAAATTACTCAAAATGAAATAATGAAATAAATAATGAACTCAGTAAAACAATTTAATGGAACAGTATGTTCTGAAATAATTAAATAATCAATTTATTTAATTATTAATTCAATTATTAAATAAATCAATAAATAAATGTATCTATTTTTTAATTCCATGAAAACACAACATTTATTAATATATTTCACAATATCCTCTTTCACACACTATTATTGTGTTCAAATATATAATTTTTCAAAATTAAATGTGCTTTTTCAAAAAGCTGTTTCCCTAATAATATGCTGTTTTTTTTTGTTTTTTTTCTTTTTTTTTTTTACGAATGACGCCTATTTGAAGAATCATGCATTTCCAAAGCACGATTTTCCCAAAGATTCTTTTCATAATAATAGAGGCCATTTCACAAATGCCAATCAACAGGCAGTGGGCGGTGATTGGCGCTAATTGGCTAATCCTTTTGGATGAATTAACCTAATTAGGTCTGGCATGGTGAACTGAACGTTCGATATGCACAAAGAATATACACTATGTTCTAAGCTCTTTGATATGCATCGGCACTGTGGCTCTGTGTGCAGGGCAGGCTGATCGGCGTATGACATCAACGAAAGCATAATGAGTCGCATGCTTTCCAAACGCATTCTGCGATCGGCTTGTACAGCGCCGATGCATCTCGAACAAGCCCTGGGAATGAATATGGCTGTAGGACTTGATCTGAATCCGTGTATCATTCGTTCATTCATTTTTCTATATAAAACCAAAAATCAAAAAACAAAAATAAAGTTTTTTTTTTATTTTCCTTTTTAAATCCAAAATGAAAAAACGGAAAACGACTCGTTTTTCGATTTTGTGCTCAAATTAAAAATGGAAAAAAACGGATAACGAGCCCTCAAATTACATTTTGGTTTTCTCACTGGATGCAAGTGGCTTACCGGAAGTGATCGTTACGCGCGCGGGGAAAGCGTCAAAGCGAGTGACATGGCCGGACTGAAGTAGTTAACAATACATATACTAAAATACAATAGTTAGAAAGATATGAGACGAAATAATTAATAAATATAAATGTGCATAAACATATAGGCCTACAACAAATAAATGCAATGTAAAAGCTAAGGAAACTGAGAGCATTTTTTTGTGATTTCAACGTATCGAATAGAGCAGTGGTCACCAACCTTTTTAAGCCCATTATCCCTGACCTCGACCTTTATGAAAGACAAGATCTACTTGATAGAAAAAGACAGCCCAGATTGTATTTAGTATTTTTTCCGTGGCCAATTTAGATTCTGATTTATTTATTTATTTTTACAAGCAAATTGGCCGATTCTCATACTGGTTGCAGATATTTATTATTATTATTATAAACAAAAATACATAGCCATTTCAAATTAGAGGGAACCACTGCTTTTTAATCACAATCCAAACAAAGATGCTATCACATTGCATGAGCAGTTGTTTTTTTATTTGAATTAATTGAGATTTAATTTCAAGATTTAAAGCAAAAAACACAATGGTCTGACTTTATCTTTGTGAAATTATATGCTACACAAAAAAAGCTTGAAACAAAAACAGCAGGCTGAATGAGACGCAAATTCACTCTCTGACAGCAGGTGGCGCTTATGGAGCAGCAGTGATACAGTAGTTGCGTCCCAAATGACGCACTATACACTATGCACTTATACACTATGTACTTGTGCACTATGCACTCATCCATGTAGTGCGTGAATTGTATAAGGTTATTTTGTCATTTAACAACGGAGTACGATCCTCCCTTCCCCTCCACTACGTAATTAAAACTGCGACAGTTGAGTGCACGAAGTGTCCAACATTCCACACTTCGTTTTTTCTGTTAATTTAGTGCATCATCCGGGTATTTAAAGTGTACTTTTTCTTTTTGGAATTTTCAGTGTGAACGCACTACTCGCACTATTTATACTTAAAAACGTCATAGAATAGTGCATAAGTACGCGAATTGGGACGCACCTAGTGTTTCCTTGGTTACCGCTGTGTAAACAAAGCTGAACTGCGCTAATAATTAGCTACTTTATTCGGATTTTTTTCTGAAGACAGTAATTCCTTTTAGAGATGCATTCATATAACCCTTCACCCCTAATTCAATATTTATGTTTTCTTCCTATATTTCGAGCATCGTGAACAGTGAGCTGCTCTGCCTGCTACAGAATTGTCTCCTCTTTGCGTCCGTCTTCAGCGTCTCTGGCCTCTTGTTTACGGCCGTTTACAGACTCGGGCATGATGTGGGCTATTTACCTTTATTACTGTCCCAATAGCTCCCGAAAATAACAAAAAAAAAAAAAAAAAAAAAAAAATACATTACAAAGACTGGAGAAATGTAATGTATTTTTGCACTCATATTTCTGTTGTTTTCGCGAGCTACTGGAACAGTGATAAAGATCGACCGGTCGATCGCGATCGACGGGTTGGCGACCACTGCTTTAGAACAACGCTACAGGGCTTTTATTTTGAAACGCACTTTTGTAGGCGGGAAATCTGCAATCTGTTTTGCATCTCATGTATATATATATATATATATATATATATATATATATATATATATATATACCACACACACATGGGCGACATTTGACTCTCGAGTTAGGGGGGGCAATATTTTTTTGTTTTGTTTTTTTGTTTTGCAGGTAAACGTCTTTTTTTGTACCTGCATCAGCAAATTATTCGCAGAAGTTTAAGTTGCTTGTTCTTTTATTTACTAATACTACTCATTTATCTACTCATTTATTTAATAATTCACTAAATTTTATTATCACGGGAAATAACGCGGACGATATCTGAATCAGTGTCCGTCATTTTGCGAGCAACTGGTAATAAAGAAAAATGTCACGTCGCAATTTAAAAAATATTACCATTTTAAACCAAGAAGGCAAGCCAGTTGATATCACACAAACAATGTGCAAACTTTGCGTGAGAGTTATGCAGGTGAAGTCCTTGCCATAAATATATGTAGGGCAGATTCTAGGTCTTAGCGCTAGTTTATGATAACCATTTTGAAAGCTTTATATTCTAATCGCTGAACACATCAGACACACTTTTGGTAGAATTCGAATGCCTTTGCGTTATTCAGCCTGAGGGTGGCGCTCTAATGATGATTGACAGACTTTAGTACACACAACACACAGAATCATAGAATTGTAGTATTTCTGCTTCCGAATTTTGTTTTAGAATAGTTATGTAGGAATTAGAGTGAGGAAAAAGTCATGTATATTTTCAGACAAACATAAACAACAGAAAACTACTATAAAAGCTATTAACATGAGCACGTTTAAATTAAAGGTACGCTACTCGACATAGGAAGAACAGACATGCCAAACAGTTACTGACCTGATGCAGACACATATCTGAAGCGTGACTGATATCGTCTTGGTCTGGAGCGAGGTATGTTTAACGTGGAAATAAGCGGGGCAGCCAGAAATCTGCCACAATGGCTCTCTATGAGAGGGTGCTGCAGTTCCATTTTACACCACAGATTTACATAGGAAAGTTGTGTGGCGCTGTAGAGCTGGGATGGGCCCTGAGACCGGCTGCCCCCCTTAGTAATATGAATACATGCCTGTCGAATCCATGTGCTACATTAATATATCCTGCTCACTTTACGACTCAAATCTGAAAAATATTTGTTGCAAAATGCTGAACACATTTATAATTTATTATTAATTCAGTGTACATAGCGGTAGGCTATATTTTAGGATGAATATTTTGGTGAGGGTCTACCACCTGCCCATACAGAGCCGCAGCTGCAACAGAAACTGAAAGTAAAAACTGACTGAGCTTTTGCCATCTGTCGCTGCGTTAACGGCATATATTCTGTTAATTTATTTTCTTGATATTTCTCTTGTGGTCCATAGTGAGGAAAAAAAAAAATACGAAAATATTTCGTGTTAAACTAGTTGTTTTTTAAATGTTCTACTTTCACAATCACATATTTTCAGTGTATGCAAATTACAAATATTGTGAGTTTCACTAACAATCTTGCTTCCAAGATTAAACAACATATCTGACAAATCTGTATAGAAGACTTGCATTAAACAGACAGTTCACCCAAAAACTTAAAATTCTGTAATTTACTCGCCCTCATGTAGTTCCTAACCTATATGAATAAGATCTTGCTTCCATTGTCCTTTGATTCACATTTTCATGCATATCGTGTAAGAGTAGACAGTGACTGGATTTTACTCAAACCTGGAGATGAGTTGGATCACACATCACTTGACACATTTGATAACCTGTATGTTGGATTGAGACATTTTGTATAAATGCTTGCTGATCTTTGGCAAGGTCATATGAAAAGGATGTTTAGTGTACAAGTATTAATAGAGAGAATTGTTGCCAAAAATTAAACTTGTCATTTACTCACCCTCATGTTGTTCCAAACCTACGTGAATTCTTTCTTCATTTGAACACAAAAGATATTTTGAAGAATGTTGGTAACCAGACAGTTGATGGTAGCCATTGACTTGCATTGTATTTTTTTTTTTTTCCTTCTAATATGGAAGTCGGTGGCTACCATCAAATGTCTGGTTACCAACATTCTTCAAAATATCTTTTGTGTTCAAATGAAGAGAATTCATATTGTCGTTTTTCATACGGTTAACAATACATTAGCACTCGGAGTGGTAGGATGAATTTCAGCAATCAACAGCACGGCTTTGACCTGTGAATGAAGACCCTGAAATGGTTTTGTTAGAGACAACATATATTTACACACCACCCCGTCCAGTCCTCTTTGGGGTGACAAAACCTGTGAAAATTCATTTGGTGTGAGGGTTATCCAGGGCTGTTCAGGGCTTGAACCCATGATATTCCCTCATTTGGCAATATCATACATAATTTAATTTTATTGTTATGTTATTTTCTTTGTTGATTAAATAAGTAAATAATTTCTTATTTTTACACAATAATATAAACACTCATCCCACCTTCAACATGTTAACAAACACAAAACATTACATTTAGAACAGAATCAGTTCCACTCAGTGGAACTCGTCATGACATGCTGGAAAGAAAAGAAAAGTTGTGTGTGGTAAACAGGACGAGTTTGCTTGTTCTGCCTTCCCAAGAAATTTCCTGTGCAGGTATGGCATTGTTTCATCCTGCCACAATAACCAGGTCAGGATTATTAGCCACAATTCATCCATGACCATTATTTCATTAGGCATAATTCATATAATGTGCCCATTTTAGAAAATTTTAATACAGCCGTTTATGGCATTTTTCTTTGCTGCACCATTACTCACACACACACACTCACACACTTTCACACTTTTGTGTCTCTGGCCAGAGTATAATTTTTTTTTTTTTTTTTTTTTTTTTTTGGTCACTGCATCTGCAAACAGTGAATTGAATGGGGAACATATATACTGTTAAGGGTAGAATACCACCAAGTCAAATCGAATAAAACTCTTTCGACGATGTTGGAAATTATGAAACAGGCACTGTGGAATTCCCCGCTCAACACTGTCCAGGTTTTTTTTTTTTTTTTTGGAATGATTCAGCCTAGGCATGCCACAGTTAAGAGGAAAACATTCTTAAATATATTTTATCATTCATCTATGTAATAAAAAAGTATCCTTTTTTTTTTTAGTTGCTCATGAGCTGTATTAAAAAAAAAACTGGAGATCTCATAATTTTGGATCCATGATTAACCATAATCATAATCTCTGATGCCAGCATTTGTGATATAATCATTTTACAGTTTGGGATTTTTTTTTCTTTTAATAAATAACCAAGATGGAGTGACTATTATCATGTCTACCATCCATATTCTATTTAGAGAACTCTGTAACACACGTCTGTCCTGAGAGCTGTGTCTAAACTCTCTTCATTGCACAACATTCTCTAAGTCTAAACCCAGTTTTAACTGAACGTGAGTCAAGCAGAAACTTAACTTCCATTTCATAAAGGGTTGGACTGGTGCTTATTAACAGAAAAATGCAGTAGGTTAACAAAAGAAAGAACTGCTATGAGACTATTACCAATTTGTAAGTTGTGATGACAAGTCTAATTTTGAGGCATTTTCTGCAGCGATCACAGTATAGGCAGTACCTGCATCCACGCACGAGGAAGAGATGGATGTCCCCCCACTCGTATGGTCAGTTAGTCAGTTGAGCCTGTTTGGCAGTTTTAGTGTCTTTCTTCATCCAGAACCTTGGGTCTCTCAGTCTGTAATGAGGACCGGGTGGAGCATGAGGTTGGCTCTTGTTTGTGTTGGGACAGCTTGTTCTGGAAATTGTACACTCAGAGAATGGCATAAATCAAATTGACCCCACATAAATTGTCATCACAATCGAACATGAGCAATATGCTCTGCTTTTACTTATTTTAAGAGTCTCATCCAATTGACAACAGCAGTTCTGTTTTTTATTTTAATAAAGCAAGCAAGTTCTTCTTTGCAAAATGCAGAAAAGAGCAAACTATTCTAAATTATCTGAACACATTATAAATAATCCTCACAAATTCATCAAAATCGAACAAAACAAAGGTAAAAATGTTATTTTCTTACTCAAATCAATTTAATTTTAACTTAGTCACTCAATCTTGTTCTCATTCAACACAATGCAAAAGTTATTTCCATTAACACATACTAAAATTCTCTACAATAGATAAAATTTCAAGCTGTCCACCAGGGATTATGAATACATATTTCAGACATCTTCAGATGACAAATAACAGGATATAAAAAAAAACTATATTTTTTTCATGTATATAGTATTTTTCTTTACCCTTTACCCTATCTGAGACAATGCATAAAATAACAAAACAAAAACTACTCAGCAGAATTATCTAAATACAGTTGTACATATTGTATACTAAAATTTGGAAAACAATACTTTGAAGATAGCAGCACACTCAATCTAACACAGCTGAGACAGAACAGAGCAGAACAGGAATTTGGTTCAAAACTAACTTCACCTCATCAAAGTGACTTGGAGGAAATATGGCAAATAGCCATTAGTTGAATTTGTAAGCCTTTTTACAATCCAATCCAATCTCCATTATAAGACGGACATCCACATACAAAAATAATTGCTGATGTGCTGCTCTGCTTTGACACCCACTCTGACAAGATCGAGTTATGTAGGAAATTTAAAAAGTTATTTAGCATTTTAGGTTTTAGTGCTTTGCAAGGACTTCAATACACAAAAGAACAGGTCAATATAACTTCATATATTAGATAAAACACTCAAAATACTCACTTTGTGGCTAAACACAATGTTATATTTTTTTTATGCAATAAATCCTAAAAATGTGCACAATTTAAATTTATGCTTTCTGGACTTTCCACAAACAATTTCAATTTTCTCTTGGTTTTAATTTTAAATATTACTATATTATTTATTTGCTTAATAATTCAGCAAGGCCAGTCTACTGTTATCGAAATTGCAGAGCCCTATTTAGAAGCTTCCACCTTGAACACGAGTTGACTTCACAGACTTTCAATAATCCTACCGACACAGTCTCACCCGAAAAATACACAGGGTATTGATATCAAACAACAATTATCATCCTCGCAGTATGATACACAAATGACTTCAAACAAACGAAAAAAAGAACAAAAGCACATCCGTCTACTCATGATGCTCCCTGTATTGTTAATATACAAACTGCACTTCGCTAATGGTGCCCAAAGAGCGATGATAAGTAATAAAATCAGACAAGACAGGAATCAACAGCAGACTCATCTCCCCTCCACCGTTTCTCTGCCGAGAAAGCGAGCGCAGAATGGAAAACATCTCAGGTTACGTATGTAACCATAGTTCCCTGAGAACCAGGGAACGAGACTCTGCGTTCAATCACGCTTTGGGGAACGTCACGTGACCCAGGTGTCTGAAAGCAACTATCCAATAACTCCAATCCTTATTGGCCGGCGACAGCCTATGACGTCATATGGCGCGACCCGGAAGTATAAAAGGAGCGCCTGGAGAAACAGAAGACATCCATCGTCTTGAGGGACTGTTCTGCAGGTAGGCAGCCCGAAGCATGGCAAGGAAACGCAGAGTCTCGTTCCCTGGTTCTCAGGGAACTATGGTTACATACATAACCTGAGACGTTCCCTTTCGAAAGGGAACTTCAACTCTGCGTTCAATCACGCTTTGGGGAACGATGTACCCACGCCGCCATGCTTGAGGAGAGTGCATGCCAAATAATATGGCTGACAAACGTCAAGCAGTTTCGAAGGAAACGCTTAGCAACTCACCCTCGGGTCACACCAGGCTGTCAGTGACAGCATTCCCTATGGCCAACAGCCCAAGCTGAGCCTACAGAAGGCCTTCCAGAGAGAGAAAAGGCCTAATAAGGCCGCTAGAGGCATCTGAGACCAACTTTTCCGCAGACAAAGTGGTTTCTTTAAGGGAATGAGGCCAGGGAACCGAAGGGAACCCCGTCCAGTCACTAGAGGGGAACGAAGTCACCCCCAACGCCACCAGGGAGGCCGACCTGGTCTGTCATAGGACAAACTTAGTCTTGGCCAACCCTGTCTGAGTACAGAATCTCCATAACGCATTCTTCATAGAAGAGAGCAGGTAAGAGTCACTGCAGAAAGGCAGGAGCAAATCAGAACCACACGTAGAGAAGGGCAT
>JAOTNS010001480.1:0-51644 GCA_028476615.1 Culter alburnus
GTTGAAGACCAGTCTCGCTGCAGCATTCTGGATCAGTTGCAGAGGCTTGATAGTGCATGCTGGAAGGCCAGCCAAGAGAGCATTACAGTAGTCCAGTCTGGATAGAACAAGAGCTTGGACAAGAATTTGTGGGAATGCTCCGATAGGAAGGGTCTAATCTTCCTGATGTTACAAGGCAAATCTGCAGGACCGGGTTTGTGCAACATGATCTGTGAAGGTTAGACAATCATCCATCACCACTCCAAGGTTTCTGGCTGTCCTGGAAGGAGTGATGGTTGAAGACCCAAGCTGAACTGAAAAGTTGTGATGAAGTGTTGGGTTGGCACCAATCACAAGCAGTTCTGTTTTTGCAAGGTTGAGTTGAAGGTGGTGGTCCTTCATCCAGGCAGAAATGGCTGTCAGGCAGGCTGCAATGCGACCAGCAACCGTCGGATCATCTGGTTGGAATGAGAGGTAGAGTTGTGTGTCATCAGCATAACAGTGATAGGAGAAACCATGATCCTGAATGACCGATCCTAGTGATGATGTGTAGATGGAGAAGAGAAGTGGTCCAAGCACAGAGCCCTGAGGTACCCCAGTAGCAAGATGATGTGACTTGGACACCTCACCTCTCCAAGATACCCTGAAGGACCTACCTGAGAGGTAAGACTCGAACCACTGGAGTGCGGTTCCCGAGATGCCCTTCGACATGAGTGTTGACAGGAGGATCTGGTGGTTCACTGTGTCAAAAGCAGCAGACAGATCCAGCAATATGATCCAGCAATTTATCAATATGACTTTTGATTTCATATATTAATGTACTCCTACTCCATATATTAATCCTCATCATATTTTCAAGTATTTACTTGTTATTGTACCCTTATGGTTATTCTTATTTCTTCAAGTGTTCCAGTGTGACAGGTCACGTTGACACATTTGAGGTTAGATATTGGACGTTTGCCAAGTACAGCAGAAGTAATGTTTTCGGAATTAGTTGCTCATTTGAACTCAATGTACTTTTATATCAAAATATGTCTGTTTCTATTTCTGCTGACATGTGATAATATAAGAGATCTACACAATTCCCTTAAGGGGGTCAAAACATCCCCTATATCTATTTTCATCTATGTTTGACATCTGACCAGTCTATGACATAATGGATAAATCCATTTGACCTTTTCTTATTAGACCAAAACGTAAGTTTGAGTGGGATGTAACTTTCCCCTATGCTTATGGTATAAAAATGGACTGAGTCTTTGATAGTTGAGCCTTTTCTTTGCTTTTCCTTTGCTTTTCTTTGCTCTTCTGCTTCTTCTCTTCTATCTCTCATTTCATTCTGCAAATGTCTTAATTTTGTTCCTTCTTTCTGTATATTCTGATCTTCATCTATTAGATACAATACTCTGGATTTTACAATACTCTAGATTTTGTAATTAATTATTAATTTGTTTGTCTCTATAATTTTTAGGATCTCATTTTCTCAAGTTTTTGCATCAATCACGATAATGAATATGCACAATATTGTTATCGTGGGCACTTGAAAATACCGTGAATGATTATTTATTACGAATTATTCAAATTTTTATTATGCATTTTAAGAATACTTTCCCCATCAACAGTATAAAAAGCACTACACCGCTGTATGCGGCGTCAAAGGGACACGCGCACTCAGATGTGAACAAGCCCAACATGAATGAGAAGCGCATGGCAGAACGAGTGAAGGACACGCGCTGAATGAAAGTGCACGTTCACTCTCTGACAGCAGAGGGCGCTGATGGAACAGCAGAATGCAGCGGTTACCCTGGAAACCCGTAAACAAAGCAGTATTTGTGCGCTACTGAACAGTATTTGAAATATTTCAAACAGCCATTCAGTTTTTGTATTCGCAATGTAAACATTTTTATATTTTAATCTGGATTACATGTCCTATAATGATTGAAAATGTTCTGATTATTTGTTATTGTTCAGCAACACTTACTGACATAAGGCTTCTTAACATGTTAATTCATTATTACCAAACTGACAATGAATAATACTTTTACTATAGCATTTTGTCAGGAAACACAGACTAGATGATGGCAAGTTTAAGACAGTAAGTACATTAAAAACAGACAATGAAGAAATGGTATGCATAAATAACCAGCAGGTGAGTGAAGACACAGACAGGGATCCAATAGCAGGTGAGGAGAACAAGACACACACAGTCATTGAGAATGATGATGATGAAGATGATAATGAACTTTCCGCTGTTTTCTTCAACAATTTTTGTTGGAAAAGAACTTTTTTATTTAACTTGCAACTTTGGCATTCAGTAGTGTACCATAAAAAAGTATAAATTTGATAATCACATTTAGGAGACTATCAGTAAGAGTTGCAGCCAATTGTGTTGAGCAGTCCTTCTTTTGCAGGAATTCAGTCACACAACTTGGCAAACTCTTTTCATATTGTATAGAGCTCCAGCAGTCACGTGACCCATTCTGTTTACGCCACCATGCTGGCAGGCAGCGACAGCCAGGAGCGAATATGAAATGAATGGCGCCAACATGAGTTTCAAGGCAACAGAGTTCACTGTGCACTTTAATTAAAAAGATATAGACTTGTACATAGCTAAACTTAATAGATTAAATATAACAGACAATTAAATATAATATAATATAATGCCCCTGGGGTGCTTTTAACGTCTATAGATAAAAATCTATATTTGTAACATCACACAACGAGGCAAAAAGAGTTCTTTCAAATGTTTATGTTAATACATAACTTTTAGACAGTATTAATGTCTAACAGCAATCTAAACTCATTTTACTGTGTTTTTTTAGATGGGGATGTAAGCATGAAGAGTTGGCGTGAAAATACTATGAAATGCAGCATTGCCTCTCACATACCGATGTCCTGGTAGAAACAGCTGGATTCTGCATTTCGCTCTCACATGCTTTTATTGGGGCCTCACCTGAAGGATATGTTTCCTGCAGCTGTTGTGATTCAGGCATCATAGAAATTAAGTGCCCATTTTGTGCCAAGGCCCTCTCTGTAAACTCTGCTCCAAACTTTTGCCTTGAAAACGATGAGTGTGGAAGCAGCAGACTAAAGCGGGACCATGCCTATTATTATCAAGTACAAATACAGTTATTTGTTACTGACAAACCTTACTGTGATTTTATACTTTGGACTGAAAGGGACAGTACTTCACCTTTTGTAGAACGAGTGACACCAGATGTGACATTTTTTGACATAGAACTGGCATGTGCTACAAACTTTTTTAAGAAATGCATCATGCCAGAGCTGATTGGCAAGTATTTCTCTGCTCCAAAACCAGCTGCAGCATTCGATAATGATGGTCAACAGTGGTGCTACTGTCATGAGCCAGAAGTAGGGGACATGTTGGTCTGTGCATCAGGTTTTTGTTCAGTTAAAAAGTTTCACCAATCTTGCCTTCACATTAAAAGATTTCCTAAACAGTGGTATGCCCAAGCTGCAGAAAAATAATCATTCACAAAAAGTAAAAAAATGAGTTTTAACAATAATTGGAAAGGAGTAAAATGGCCCCTGTTTCTTTTTCCCTTTCCTTCTCTCAGGTACTACTTTTGTCTGTCTAGCAGTGTATAAAACATCAGTATCTCTTCAAATAAATAAACTTTAAATAAACATACGTATATGTTCAAATGAATTTTACAAGCAACAAGAAAGTGTATATATAAATATATATATATATAATATATATATATATTATAATATATATAAAGTTTATTTAACTCGGTTACATATCTATTGTCTGTTACATAACATTACATTTGCTCAGATATCACTGAAAGGGTACAACAGATTCTGAGACATTTGTAAGAGCATACTTTCACCATTTTTGCAAGGTAAGATGCATCATTTTCTCTGTCAATGTCAGTGAAAACTATGGGTATAATGCTTTGCAAAGCTATGTATTTCTGACGGAGAACTCCTATAACTCCTTCAATATGTATCCTAAGAGACACTAAGAGTCTTGTACTCTCTAAGATCCAGTTGTTTTTTCCCCACGCGTGAATGCTGGAATCTTTAGTTCAGCCTGGTGAGTACGGATGGACTCTCTGACATTGAAACCTGTCTGCCAAAACCAGGTCTCCTGGGAGCAAATGGGTTAAAAAAATCACTTTGCTCTGTGATGAACTTATCACTTGTGCGGCCTCCCCATCCATTGGAAATAAAATAAATTGAGCCTTGTGGACAAATGGCAATCAAATATTTTATTGTATGGTGTGACTTGTATGCTGAATAACACTGAGCACTGGCTAATAAGTTTCTAGGTTTTTCTATAAATATTTCAAAACAATCAATAATGCATACTGTATTTTCAAAAGTAAATGCATATGGAAGAGATTTTCTTAACGATTCCCTGTCAGGCCATACAACTAGACTTGGCACTAGTCTACTGTACATTACATTAATACAGCGTTTGAAAATTCTTGAAACGGTGGTTGGATCGACGACAAAGTAATATGCCAAAAACTCAAAAGAGAAATTCCATTCGAAGCTTCATTAATGTTAGCATATACTGCTGAAATAATTTTAGGCTAGACTTAGGCATGAGATATGGAGCTACAATATGAAACAATGTCATCAGTAAAGAAAATGTTTGTAAACCTGTGAGGATATTGACCTTTTTATCATTGTTTTGTAAAGTTCTCTCATTCAGTGCAGTTCTGTTTATTTTCTCTTTTAACAACATATTTTCAGTCCTCAGAGCTTCACATTCCAATTCCAAAGACTTAAAAATCTTATAAATGTATGAGGTGGTGAAGGGGGTCTTTTACCCCACAGACAAACCGGCAAAAAGCGCAAAGTATTGATACAAATACTTTAGCTAAAATAATATGTTTTTAATAATGTCTAAGTTAATACTTGTTCAAAACAAACACTTTATCAAAGTTTAAACTATTTTCTGTTTATTTTGATAAATAAAAGAATTCATTTTTGTTCAATAAATATACTGCCTTTAAAATGTTAATATAAAAATATATTTTAAAAATACAGAAACAAAATAATTTTTATAAAGTAAAGATTCTGAAAGCATTAAAGAAGCTCCCATAATAATGTAATTTAGATTTACAATAGTAACAATAAATTATATTTTATTATATGATCATATTTTTAAATATATATTATAAATATGGTGATTATCTATGGTGGACACCCATCAAATGGAAAAGCTGGCAGCTGTTTATTATCATGTTAATTACTGTGCCTTTTTCCCCAACAGCAGGTGTGCTTTTTACCCCAAATACCATACTTCTACATATTCTTCTGTTATTGAAAAACTGTTGCTTGTATTACCTTGGACAAAACTGAACATCATTAAGAGGACCTTTGTCTCAAAATATAGTTAATAATTTTAGTGATTCTTATTTTCTGCTTAAATCTACATATTAAAAAGTAAAATCAAATATTAGATCAAATTAGCACAGAATCAACTGCTGTGATCCTGTCAAGGATCAGCCAAATTTCCACATTCATCTTGAAAAGCGGATGTTTTGGAAAGTGTTTTTGTGCCATCTAGTGGTTGAGAGGAAAATAAAATCAAAGGCTCATTTAGCCCCGTTGTGCTCTACTATCAGCTGCTCTCAGAGCAGGAGTACTCATTAGGTGGTTACTTTTTAGTATATTATGTACAGTACACTAAAAGTGTACACATAATACACTAAAAATAACACACAAAATAAAAAAAGTTAATACAATTAAATTAATTCAATTAAATTAAAAAATGAGTTAACAAATGAGTATTTAAGATAAATAATGCAATAATAACAATAATGTTATTGTTACAATATATGTTGGGTAATTCCATGTCAACTCACCCAGAGGTCCCCAGCTCAAATTTTTGATTTTGTTAATACTTTTTCTGTAGGAAGACAAACATAAATAGTGATGAAAGACAAAATATTAAATATCACAGATGTATATTTACTGTTTAATCCACTATTTTGTAGAGGGGGTCAAAATGACAATTTTCACCTGAGATTTGGAGCCAAATTACAGGGCTATAAAAATTACTTTGAAAGATGACAGCATCATTATTTTATTTTCACACAGAGATTGGTAGATCTATTAGTAAAATCTGTTGACTTTAGCAACAAAAGTCTCGGACTACTCCTTATCACCCGGCTGCCAACGTCCAGTGTGAATGTTTTAACTGCACTTTACACAATCTGTTGCGCACTCTGCCAGTGTCCAGGAAACGAGATTGGGTAGCTTGTCTTCCCCAGGTGGTGTTGAGTTATAATAGCACCCCTTACCAGGCCATAGGGGAATCGCCACACTTTTTGATGTTAAGTAGGGAGCCACGATTGCCCGTTGATTTGCTGCTGGGGAGAGAACCACAGCTAAGAGAGGGTAGTGTGCATGACTGGGCCACCTGGAACGAGGCTCCAGGTGGCCTTTGCAGGTGCACATGAATGGTTGCAGGTCATGGCTGATAGGTGCAAGGTCCATCATGATCAGCATGTCCAAGACGAACCACTGGTGGAGGGTCAGCTGCACTGTAAAAAAAATCCCAGTAAAATTTACGGTAAAAAAACGGCAGCTGTGGTTGCCAGAACTTTACCGTAAAAAATACAGTAGCAACGTAAAAAAAATCTGTTAAATTTACGGTAAAATAACATATTTCATTAACTAATATAATGTTAATTTACCAACCTAATGAAGTACTGATATCTGTTTTGTACCTTTATAATACACTGACAGTCACCAAACACAGTGGTGATAAAAGTCACATGATGAATCAAAGTTCATCACAAGCAGCTTTTCCACAAGCTGAGAAGGACAATACTAATATATAGAAGGTGCACACAGTGTCATTCACACACACACACTAAACATCATCATGGTAACATGCATGAAATTTTAAAAATGCAATAAACATTAATTTAACAACATTAGATGTAACATAAAACCCTAATGTACATAACTGATTAGAAAAAATCAGTTATGTACATTAGAAAAACTAAGAAGAAACAGAGTTATTTCAACGAAAATATATCAAATGTGAAGTGTCACGCAGGGAATTGTGGGAATGTCAATTTACGGTTTTTCACTGTAAATTTTTACAATGAATTGTTATTTTTCACTTCCAAAAACTGTGAATTTAACGGTATTTTACCGTAAAATTACATTAAATGTACCGTTAGATCTATTACAGTTATTCACCGTATATAGTACGGAAACTTTCTGTAAACCAATTGACAGTTTTTCACCGCAGCATTTTTACAGTCTTTTACTGTTAAAATCATGGTCATTTTTTACAGTGTGGTGTACCTCTGTGATTATGGGGTAAAATCCAGGACCTGTGGAGCCCAGTGGTTTATCAAGTGACGAGGGCACCCAAGGAGGGTGGTGTAGTGTACACCATTGCGCCCGTAGATGAGGTAAGGAATGTGCACCGTTCACTGTTAAAGAGTCGAGTCTGTAAGGACACAGTTGCTGCTAACCATGGCAGTCCTTCACATGACCCAGATTTGGACACATCCTCCTTGGCTGAGGAAGAGGATGAGGTAGATTTACTAGCTTTGGTGCAAGAGCGGGATCAAGTCGATGTTGAACCAGAACTTGGTGGGCAGGCATCCGAGATGGAACTTGGTCCACAGGAGTGGGTGAGTGTTACAGGACCAGTTCCTGCTATTGGGCCAGGGCGAGAGGTCCCAGCTAGGGACACAGCCAGTTCGCAGGAGTCTCAGCCTGAAGGCCTGTTTAGGGCCGATGGATGAGATGTGTAAATGTGGGCCAGCATCCAAATTTATACCACCTTCCCCGTTAAGTGGGAGAGACGAGTGGGGCCTCTCTGCAGCAAATGCATAGCATGGTGACAGGCATTTTTAGGCCTTGGGATTAGGTAATGATGACCAAGTAGCATGTTTATTCTTTAGTATACTAGTTGGTTTACATTGTTTTGGTTGGTTCATATGTGTTTTATTTGTCTGCATTTGCTTTGTTTGGTGTTTTTGTTTCATATGGTTTAACATTGTTTAGTGTCAATTTGCTTTATCTATATTTCTTTTGCTCTGCTTGACTTTGCTGTTTAGTTTGTATTTTTTGTTTCTTGTTTACTATGTTGGTATGTTTATATGAAATTGGAGTGAACATCCACCTCCAGTTGAGACATTTCTTAACCTTTCTTAACCAGGTGTCTTGATATTTCTGGTCTAATACCTAAATCTCTACCTTGGTCTGTTGTATTTTTCATTTAAGTGTTAAGCATCTGTACAATTACTACCATTATTTGTTTTGTTTTGAGATTATTTTGGTTAACTTTGTCTCTTGTTGCAGGAACCGAGGCTTCAGGCAGGCCGCTAGTTGGCCCTCGTGTGCGGTGGTGGAACTCTGTCACGGAGTGCAGTATGTTCATGTAACCCACCCAATTAATTGAGGTTGTTTCTATGTATTTTTTATGTATTTTTTTCTCTTTCCTAATGCATAAAATGTTCAGACATGTTTTTAATTTTATTTTTTATTTTATTTTTATAATTATTATTTTGTTTTCGTGATGGACGAAAATAAGTAAAAAAAAACGTGTCGATGGGTGTTGACGTCACATGCGCGGCAGCTCGTTGAAGAGAGAGATGTGAGCCACATGTGCGGCTATTATTAATCTTACCCATATTCATCATTATTTGTCTAAATGGATGTCTAAACTGTTTTATTGCATTAGATAAGTCACAATCATTCTTTGTTTTCATAAATATTGTTTAAATATATGTTTGTTCATATAATGAAATGCGGATGGTTAATAGTGTTCGTTAATCGGGTATAAAGTGTGCAATACTTACAATACTTGTAAAGTGTTTCTGCTGAATTTGTATACTTGTTAAACCTGTTTGCACATTTATGTTACAAAATAATGTTGTTAAAGTTTAAAAGTTATAAATGTTATATGCATTTCGGTGATGGACGCTGACATCACATGCGCGCCAGCTCGTTGAAGAGAGAGATGTGAGCCACGTGTGTGGCTATTATTAATCTTACCCATCTTCATCATTATTTGTCTAAATGGATGTCTGTTTTATTGCATCAGCGATTGGACGTTGCATCGCAAGTTTGAGGAGATCAGACTGTCTCAATGTTCGGTGGTCGTGTTGGAGTCACGCAGTGAGGGTGTCACATTTCCAGTCATTCCCGGACTACATTTCCCATAATCCTCCCTGTCAATCACCTGCACTCACTCCACCAATCAGCTAACACTAATCACCACACCCAGCTGCCACGCATTACCTGGACTATAAGCTAGTCACATCCTCACACTCATTGCGAGGTCTTGTTTACTGTGGTTTCAATTCTGAGCATCATTTATCTTGTCTGTCTGCCTGTTACTTATCCTGTCTGTTTCCCAGTTACGATTCTCTGCTGCCTGCCCATGGACTGTTTATTGTGTTACTGGATTGTGAATGATATCTGCCTGCCCTGATTCCCTGCCTGTTCCCTGCCATTTCTGTTTGCTCCTGTATGACCCCTGTCTGTCTGTACTACGCACCTGTCAATAAAAGCTTGTATATGGATCCTATCCTGAGTCCCGCCTTGTTACAGAGGGAGAGCCACGCTGGATTGCACTATGGAGTAATTGCATCATCTGAGGACTCAGCTTGTTTTTCTTCATCGTTTGTTCCTGCAAAGACTGTAGGCATTCACACATATACACAGACTGAACTGAGACATATCCACACAAATGGAACTGAGACATTTATATTCCACTCGGACTTAAGTAAACACATACAGATTTTTTTTTTATTTTTTTCCCTTTCTTTCTTTTCTTTGATTGTTGTTGATGAACAATATACTTTGTATTCACTTGGTGATTTGTGAAGGACAAAGAATGTTCTCATGTGATGTGTGCAGTGTTTAAGTGCATATTGAAATCGAATTGAAGCAAAAGAGGAAGACAAATAATCTAGAGAATACAGTTACAGTTCATTGAACTAATTAATGTGTTTCATTCATTCAATTCATTTAATTTAATTCATTTTACTATTCGTTTTTTATTTTATTTTATTTTATTCATCCAGTTAGTATTGTAGGTAATTAAGTTCATACAAGTGCAGACACATATTTAAAACACAGTTGTAATCATTTTGATTCAGTACATGGTGTGAGACCCCGAACCCAGGACTCCAAATACTACCATAAATAGAAATTAAATGTATTTGGTGAGCTCAGACCCAAGTAGATATGTTTCCTGCTTTTCTTTGATCTAGATTTTATAAAGGGGTTACAGAATAGAGAGAGAAAAATTTGGCGCCCAACATGGGGCTGGGCTTGTGTGACAAAATCAGGTTTTGGTCCAAACTATTATGAATAATTTTCTTAATTTAATTTTTTTTGCTTAAATTTTTTTTTCTTCACAATGGATCTGTGTAAGCGACATAATTTTGATCCTGAAAGATCTGTATTGCTTACAAATGTAGACCCAAAGACTACTCTCGTGGAAGTGGGGAGAGTCTTTGATCATCTTGATGAAGTGAGGAAAATTGAGTGGTTAGAAAATTGAGTGACAATTCTCAGGAGAGCTTCTTTGCAGATGAATGCAGATGACCAAAATGTATGGGGAGTTGTGTCACTAGATGGGAGACAGAGAACAAAGATGCGCAACATCACTCTAATGCCCCAACATCACTATACAGTGAATATTCAGATCAAACCTTGGATAATATGGCTGATCAGCTGTTGGCATAAATAGAGAACAAAAGGAACTCATTGCTTCTGAAAACATTCAAAGACGAAGGAGAGTGAAATAGCCGGCTGTGATATGGATGCTTGATCTCTCTTGATATCCTTCTTATAACGAGCGCAGCGCGACAATCAAGCAGCATCTGAATGCTGGAAGGTGTATTTTTAAAGATGCGGTCTAATCTGAAATGTATCCCTATTAGCTGGCATGGATCAGCTGAATGCTGATGCAAGCTTGACTGACGTGTCTGCCAGAACTGACGCTATAAGCTTGATAACGAAGCATGCATTTCTAAAAAGCAAAATGTCACAAATATATGACATCTAATCAAATTACCTCACCTTTTGCTGTCAAAACAGACTGTATCCACACAGGCAGCATATGAAAAGATGCTCTGCAATAATTGGGTCAATATCACTATAAAGTGCCTTTGATGTCATCAGAATCGCTCAGTCGTCATGAATATAATGCAAAACAATGAAATTCTGAGGTTTTATTATAAATGGCCAAACATTTACACACAAGAATAATGATAAGTCTCTTGAAATGTGTTTTTCTCATTTTTATACCATTTTCTTTGATTGGATATATGCTAACTTCAGTGTGTGAGTGTAAAAAGTGAATAAATGACATAAAATTCAAAAACTTTTTGAATGTTCTTATTGTCCTCAACAAGTTATTTGATAAAACAAGTAATTTTGATCATTTATATTCTATTTTTATAATAATATTATTAATATTAATTGTTGTCCACCCTGTCATTTTGGGGTAAACTCCCCTTTAAGAATCCACCTGATGTAGTCAGTGACATCATCACCTCCATTTGGTCTTCCTTCAATGGAGGTTAAAACATCTGCTGCAAGTACACTGAGAATCTACACTTATATTTCCTAATTTTCATCATATTTTGTTTGTAGATGGATATTGTCAAGCTTAGCATGTCCACCTTGTCATAGTGAAATATTAATTCATATAAAAACATTTCAGAAATTCAAAATATATATTTTAAACAGTACACTGTCAGCTTCAACAATGAATCACTTTGCTAACTGAAGTTATGTGTCCGTTAAATGCAAAATTTTTGCCAAAAATGTCCACCCTGTCATCAAGCCTTCTATGACAGGGTGTGGACATGATACATGACAGGGTGGACATGTGCATAGTTTTTGCCACATTCTGATAATGTTTTCACTAGAGCTGTTGATTTAATGTGTACATTTTGTGCGATTAATTATGGAAAAAATAATATGTTGAGATTAACACATTTAGCGCACCCTGCCCCGACCTAGACCACTACACCAGCTTACATTTCATGCAGTTGCATAGTGATGTAAGATGATGTAAGAACGACTCACTGTGTGATGAAGCCTGTTAGAATGTAGTGAGAATGTGCATTAATTTAAGATATGAAGATAAAAAATGTCCATCATATGATACAGTTAAGCAATCACTCAAGAAAAAGTGCTGTTTTCCTGAATATATTCTCACTTTGCAAATGTCATATTTATTTTATACAACAGTAAAATAAACAACAAGTTAATAAACACAATATCGTCATTGTCCACATCCACACAAACGGAACTGAGACGTTTATATTCCACTCAGACTTAAGTAAACACATACAGTTTTTTTTTCTTTTTTTCCCTTTCTTTCTTTTCTTTGATTGTTGTTGATGAACAATATACATATTCCAAGATGGCAGCACTGTGTCTGTGTCTGTCTTGTCTGATCTGCCAATCTATAGTTGTACATCTTGTATGTTTAAATGTTGCGTGTTTATTGTAAGAAGCCATTTTAAAATCAGACTCTGTCTTGCATTGAGTCTGGTTTAAAGTCAGACCGCGTTGGGTGAAGCGTGCTTACCTGTTGCACTATCCCGGGTCGCCATCCGTCATCACGTTTTCGCTTTGGAAAGCGGTTGCGTTAAACAACGGTGAATGGAAAGTTACGGCTGTTTCTTGAAGAACTCCCGGATATTAAACTAACTGGAGCTCACACATCATCGTGGCGGCGGGGATATCTGCAGTTAAGGTTGGTGATGTTTCCTTGCCCTGCCTGAGATCTCCAGCTGCTGTTTGCCCGTGGACGGGGCCTGTGTCTTCCGCACTGTCGCCTCAGCTGTCTGCTCTTTGTTGGGGTCGTGGAGCTGTCTGAGTGAGCTTGTTTCGGAGCTTGTCTGCACGATTTTCACTTTAACGCTGGTACCATGAAAATGCTCCTTTTTTGTGCGGTAATCTTTATGTTCGGACTATGGGACATACCAAGGAAGACGGAAGAAAAAACGATTCATTTGTTGCGTCTCCACATGTATCTGCCAACAAAATGTACGGACAATATCTTCATATTTCGGGCTGCTAGTAATTCTATAATTCATTTTACTATTAATTTGTTTTTGTTTTTTTATTCATCCAGTTAGTATTGTAGGTAATTAAGTTCATACAAGTGCAGACACACATTTAAAACACAGTTGTAATCGTTTTGATTCAGTACATGGTGTGAGACCACAAACCCAGGACTCCAAATACTACCATAAATAGAAATTAAATGTATTTGGTGAGCAGACCCAAGTAAATATTTATTCTCCTTTTTTTAAATCTAGATTTTATAAATGGGTTACAGAATAGAGAGAGAAAAATTTGGCGCCCAACGTGGGGCTGGGCTTATGTGACAAAATCAGGCTTTGGTCCAAACTATTCTGAATAATTTTCTTAATAATTTTTTTGTTATTATTATTATTTATTTTTTTCTCTTCGCAATGGATCTGTGTAAGCGACATAATTTTGATCCTGAAAGATCTGTATTGCTTACAAATGTAGACCCAAAGACTACTCTTGTGGAAGTGAGGAGAGTCTTTGATCATCTTGATGAAGTGAGGAAAATTGAGTGGTTAGGTGACAAATTCTCAGGAGAGCTTCTTTGTGAATTTCAGGAGGCTACTACCCCTTTAATAGCCGAAGAAGAATATATGAACGCAGATGACCAAAATGTATGGGGAGTTGTGTCACTAGATGGGAGCATCTGAATGCTGGTAGGTGTATTTTTAAAGATGCGGTCTAATCTGAAATGTATCCCTATTAGCTGGCATGGATCAGCTGAATGCTGATGCAAGCTTGACTGACGTGTCTGCCAGAACTGACGCTATAAGCTTGATAACGAAGCATGCATTTCTAAAAAGCAAAATGTCACAAATACATGACATCTAATCAAATTACCTCACCTTTTGCTGTCAAAACAGACTGTATCCACACAGGCAGCATATGAAAAGATGCTCTGCAATAATTGGGTCAATATCACTATAAAGTGCCTTTGATGTCCTCATCAGAATCACTCAGTCGTCATGAATATAATGCAAAACAATGAAATTCTGAGGTTTTATTATAAATGGCCAAACATTTACACACAAGAATAATGATAAGTCTCATATTGGGTTTTTGTCTCATATTTATATCATAAGATATAGTTAAGAAATCACATGAGAAAAAGTGCTGTTTTCCTGAATTATTATCTTTATTAAGGACACAGGTGCAAACACAAGTTCCATAGATAGAAAAGAAAAAGTTAAGAACACTGTAAACAAGTTACAATAATATTTACAGCATATTAATAAGAGAGTACAAGATGTCTTCAATCTCTGTTTACAAACAGGCAGGAGCACCAGTGACTCCACAGTTTTGAGGTGAACCTCACTGAGCTCATCTCAGGGCAAACCAGAGTCTGTACAATTACATTCGGGGACTTCACAAGTTGACACATGAATTTAAAGTAACAATGGCGCAAAGCAGCGGGAATTGAGCGAACTCCACACTCAACAAACATCTGACTGGCACTACTGTATCTTGCTACCTTCAGCAGCAGTCTCATAGAGTCGTTATATGCATCAGTTAGTCTCTGCAGACTGGACTTTTTGTAACTCCTTAGTTTGGGCCATGTACAAGGGAGAGCAGTATGACTGAAATAAAGCAGTTTTGACTTTTACAGAGCACATACCAAATCTCCTGACCAGTATATTTGATTGTCCGTATAATTTGCAACACTGCCTGTGCATATCTCGGTCATCAGTGAGGTCACTACAGATATAATGTCCAAGGTATTTTACCTCATCTGTGACATTAAGCGTACTGCCACAGAGAGTGAACTCATGAAAGGCTGATTTCATATCACTTTTGGTTCTTACAGTCATAACATAGTTTTTAGAGGCGTTATACTTAATGTCATTTTGTAAGCTATATTGGGATCAGATATTGAGGAGCTGCTGAAGTCCTGCACTGTATGGGCAAAGTCATCTGCGTACATGAGATGGTTAATGACAGAGCCTCCAACAACACATCCAGTATTACAGTTAGTGAGCTGTACAGAGAGATCATCCATGTATATGTTGAACAGCAGGGGGGATATTATACCTCCCTGCCGGACCCCATTGCTGACCCTGAAGGAGTCAGACACTGACTCACCCCATTTCACCTGCACGCTCTGCTGTGATTACCAAAATATGAGGATTCTAATGAGGTAACCAGGGACACCTCTGTTAGACAATTTCCTAAACAACTTCTCATGATTGATTCTATCAAATGCTTTAGATGCATCTAGGAAGCATGTGAACATTGTAGAGCCCTGACTATGATACTTGTCTAACATTTCCTTTAGTACATATATATATGTATCAGTACTATGTTCAAGTTTAAATCCAAACTGATTGGCAGCTGTATATAGGTACGGTTCAAGTCTGTCCAGGATGACTCTTTTAAGAACCATGGAGACAGAGCTGGCCAAGGCTATGGGACGATAATTATCCTTACTGTTTAGTTACTGTTTTGTTATTCTTCAGTTTTAAAACGGCATAAAAAACCTCTTCTGGAGTTACTATCACCCCCGCATTATTTTCTACAATTCCTGCAGTGGCAATACTACTCGTGACACAATTAAACAATTCACAATAATAGCTCATCCAAAGTTGACAGATATTATCTGTGCCAGTTACCCCATCAATGTTAGAAGGGAGAGAAGTCCTGCAATTGTTCATCATTCTGACTTCCTTCCAGATGTAATAAAAGTTATTTTTCAATTTACATGCCAGTGATTCTGCTCTCAAGCGATTCTCATTCCTCTTTATATAGCGTAATGCATATTTAAATTTAGCATTAGCATGCTTCTTTTGTTCAAATAGTGTCCCACTTCTGTGCTTCCCATCCTCAGCCCAGGCTTTAAACGCACTCTGGGACTCTGCATGAGCTTCTTCCACATAGGTGTTCCATCCTGGTTTACCACAGTGAGCTTGTTTTTACGTTGACACAGGGGCCTACTAGATGTTATCAACGTATCCAGAGTGTTATTGTATAGCAAGCAAAGTTGATTACAGTGTTCTTGATTTGTACAGTTCACATCACAACATATAATGGCTTCCTTAGGTATATTAATATGACCAAGGCACGCATAGGTCCACTGGGTATAGGCAGAAATGTCCTTGCCGGTTAGATTTGTCCAGTCCACTTTTATCACTACTAGCGCACATTTCAACAGGTATCACTTTTTGGATATAGTCCAAATTACAGTTCATAATGAATGGCATGTGATCAGATGTTGCCATGTCATATAAAATCTGCATATTAAGAATACTGGCATGTGCATCTGTAGTACTTAAACAATGATCAAGCCAAGACGTTGTGTGCCAGGCATCACTGACATAGCTAAATCTTCCTTCAGGCAAGAAAACCTGACTAGATAGTACAAGTCCATATTCAGCACAAAATACCTTTAAATGTTAAGCAAATAGTGATTTATCATCAGTAATATCAACATTCATATCTCCAACAATAAATATACATGTACAGTCAATGTCCTCAATAAATGTCAAAACACTTGCAAGGCAGTTTATGTACTTATCCTCATTTTCAGGACACTCATAGGGGGTATATATATTTAAAATCACAAATTTGCCACTACCACACTGCACTTCAAGGCCAATAGCCCAGTTAACTCCCAGTCTAAGCACCTTGACCATATTGTCATATTTCTTATGCCAGAGGACAGCAACCCCACCTGGTATTCTGCCTTTAACATGTTTAGTGTTTAAATCATTGGTGGACTCTCCTGCCCCCATGAAAGTATTTGTGTACACCATTGAGTCTTTCTAGGTCCTGTCTGGGCAAAAAGGTTTCTTGAATGCACATAACGTCGCATATTTCTAGGAGCTTATCCACAATAAAACGACGTGCACTGTCTCCATCACTATGACCAACACTCAGGCCGCGCACATTGTAAGAGACTACGGAGAAAGTCATAGCTGCTTATCATAACACGTGCATATTACGCATTAGACAAGCCACTTACAGCAGCAGTGTGTTCCCCATGGGCTGATGGTGTGTCCTGCACCAGCTCACGCTGACCATTACCATGCATATGGTAAGCTCAATAGTCAAGTCACCTTTATTTATATATAGCGCTTTTTACAATGTAGATTGTGTCAAAGCAGCTTTACATTGATAACTGGTACATTATGTTGGCTGCACAGCAGCTCTTAAAGAACAGTGTCAATGCAGGCAGATCAAAGCACTGTTGATTATCAAATGTCAAGTCAAATGTCAAGTGTCCCCAACTAAGCAAGCCAAAGGCGACAGCGGCAAGGAACCCAAACTCCAACAGGTGATATCAGGTGGCAAACAAGTGGCAAACAGGTGTTAAAATGGAGAAAAAAACCTTGGGAGAAACCAGGCTTAGTCGGGGGGGCCAGTTCTCCTCTGGCGAACAGTGTTACGACTTTGTGTTACGACTTTGTTACGACTCAGGTTGCTATCATAAGTCCGATAGGATCGCAACATTCAAAGAATTTATTTCAGTTCCATCCAGCTGAGGATCGTATTCATCATGCCGGAATGGACGGTCGTTGAGGAGCTGTGCCACTGGCAGGGCCGGATTACCATAAGGGCTAGGTGGGGCTGAAGCCCCAGGGCCCGCGGGTAGAGGGGGCCCGTGATTGGCTGGAGGAAATGAGATTGACAAGTCATAGGTGGTTGATTTGTGTCTAATAAAATAACAAGAAAAAATGATTGGAAAATGTGCCTGACTGATAAATCACCGTCCAATCAAAATCACTTTACATTTCGTGCCATGACATCGGGAAACGCCTCTTTGCGTTATGCTATCGCATGTAGACTAGAAAATGGGAAATTGGCCTTTATTGCTTGTTCAGCCTCGCTGGTGTTCAAATGATAAAAAAAAAAAGTGATAGTGGTGCGCAAAAAAGGAAAAATAAGCTTGAAAGGAAGAAAAAGGATGCTAATCTTACAGCAAAAATTCCAAAACTAACTAACTACTTCGGTTCACATAAAACATCCGAGCCAGTGGAAGACCCCGCGAGCAGCGGCAGCTCACAATTACCTTCACCCACCGACACCGTCACCGATCTGCGTGCTTTACACGTTGAAGAAGGTGAGATAGCAGCTGCAGCAAGTTATTATTCTTATAACGAGTTAAGCCCTATTCGGATGGTAATTGTTTCTCATGAAACCTAAGGTGTTTTCAACATTTACAGGGACGAGTCGATTGATTTTATTGCCGTTTGAATTCAGAATGTCAGTGTTTTTCTCTCATCATCATCACCCGTTTAAAAATCCCGAATTAACTTCCTACTGTTTTTTGATGAACACCAATGTCGTGTGATTTGTCTCCACTATCTGCCTTTGAAGCAAATTCTATCAGTTGCAGTTCTGGTGCCTCCATCCCTACAACTCGACCTCGACACATTCACATCACATGTTAACACAGCGGTAGAGTTACTCACGGGACACTGCACTTATTCGCAATCACAAAAGTTCTTTATTTGCATGTGCTTTAAAGCCCTGCCAGTTAAACATGTCATTCGTGTGCTGTTCTGAGATGCTCTTTTTCTGACCCCATACACCCGAAGCGTACACACACACTTAAGCCTGTCAAACAGCACCTGACTACTGGACTTCATCTTTCGCATCTGATTGCACTATAATACTGTCAAATACACAAAAAGGTTTAGATAAACTCAGCTGGTTATGTCTGAAGTGAGTTGAGAAAATCGGACGCGTACAGGTCTTAAAGTGACAGCATCCTAATAGTTAGCACGCGGACCCTTGTCCTTAAAGGGATAGTTCACCCAAAAATTAAAATCCTGTCATCACATACTCACTTTCAAGATGTTTTAAACCTGAATGAGTTTCTTTCTTCTGTTGAACACAAAAGAAAATATTTTGAAGAATGTGGGTAACCTAACAGTTGCTGGTCCCCATTAATTTCCATAGTAGGAAAATTTTCATTTTTGGGTGAACTATCTCTCTAAAGTATTCATGGTAAAGTAATCATTGAGGAAGTATGACTGAAGTATGACATGTTTTTGCTGCTTTTGGCAACCTGTTTGTTTGGAGTTCATATCTGGAGTTAATGCATTTGTTTTTAATGTGTTAAATAGCATGGAATATTTAGTGTGCTTGTGCTTATATAAAATGATTTGATAAAATGAGATTTCTAAAAATATAAAAATAATAACAATTAAAAAAAAATTCTTGTGGTACAAGACACTGTGGCATGGCAATCAGATGAAAGGGGACCCTTGGTGTTGCTATAGCCCCAGGGCCCAATGTGTTCTTAATCCGGGCCTGGCCACTGGTTGTCGTGTTGATGATGTCTTCACAATGGATGATCTAGTCGACTCGATCTCTGCTGATACTTCAGGGCTGCGTTGTGGTCGTGTCAAGGCGCAGGTCCTTGGTCTCACCTGGATACGGCCCGGATTCGGCTGACTACAGTAAACCTCGGGATAAACAGAAAGACTAATATTATCCTAGATGCCATTCTTCTTCTGATGTAATGAGTACATCTGGTGTTATAGGAAGTGTTCCCGGTTCCGGTTGACCTAATTTATGCAGCCTAATAATCCTTTAACAGATTTGAAAATATAAATTGATAATGTGTTATGTGTATGCCAGGTTAAAGAGATGCGTTTTTAGTCTAGATTTAAACTGACAAGAGTGTGTCTGCTTCCCGAACAATGCTAGGAAGATTGTTCCAGAGTTTAGGTGCCAAATAGGAGAAGGATCTACCGCCTCCAGTTGATTTTGATATTCTAGGTATTATCAGCTGGCCTGAATTCTGAGATCGCAATAAACGTGAAGGACTATAATGCATTAAGAGCTCGCTCAGGTACTGGGGAGCTAAACCATTTAGTGCTTTGTAAGTGATTAGCAAGATTTTAAAATCTATACGATGTTTAACAGGAAGCCAATGCAGTGATGACAGAACTGGGCTAATATGGTCATACTTCCTAGTTCTAGTGTAGTGATTTTGGATTAGCCTCACATGAGGGCACCACAAATGTAGTGATTTTTGGTCTTAAATATTAATATTAATATTAATATTTTGTATTAATATTAATATTGAGTCAGATGATTCCTTCCAATATTTCGGGGGGAACCAGTCAGGATTATCACCTTGACAATAAAGAACAATCATGAAAGATTGTTAACTGATTTAATATTTTATAAATTGGAGGAAGTTTATCATCTGACCAATCTGAAGGATTTAGTGAGATTCGGGCGAGCTTGTAGAGCCTCTGATTATCAACACAAGAATGACACAGTTTGCAATAAAATGAATTTATTAACAAAAAAGATATACAAGAGTAAAATATCACACTCACTAAATACTACAAAGGAAAATGACTAAACTACTAAGGAAAAATGACTAAACTACTAAGAAAATTGAATCAATAATCAAACAGAAACTACAAACTACAACACAAATGGATGTTAACAAAACTGAATGCCAAGTAGATGAGCAACGGATTGGACGAAGCAATGAATGGGTAATTAGCAGTCTATGAGGGGGTCAATTGTGGTCTTTCTGGATGCTGGTATTAAAAATAAGTAAATAAGCATTTACTCTGAATACAGATAACGTGTCTAATGTATCTATCTGTGTACGCTGACCCTAGAAAAACAGTCTCTACACAAATAGCAATCTCATTTAGCAACAACCTAATGCCAAGGCTTTTGGAAAAGGTTTGGTTAGCTTATATTTACGTTTCACTTGGTCGGGTGATCAGTCCGGGAATGGGAAACGTTGTCCACTGGTATCCTTCCGTGTGCAGTGGGAGACTGGATTGCTTTCCAACAGCTGCAGAGCTGCACTGAGTGCTGGAGGTCTTTGTGTAATCCAGAGAACTGTAGGTCAGATGGTGGTCGGTCCGTAGGATCTTCTGTAGGTTGGAGGTACTTGGGTTATGCAGGTCAGGTGTCAAAGTCCTCTGCAGAAGCACTTTGGCTGCTTGATCCATGCGGTGAAAGGTTTACTCGCAAGAGTCTCACCTTGGTCGTGCTGTTGTTCTTCCCTCGTCAGGTCAGAAACTCAGAACAAGGGTCTGTTCACTTAGGAAAACTTTTATTCCTTCTCGTTGGGGAGGGGATTACTAATCCCCACCTTTCCTGATGTGGTGATGTAATTGGGTCACAGCATTCCAGGTGTCCGTCCCTTAACACGCCCACCTTTCATCCTGTGAAACTTGTTGTATTGTTCCAAAATACACAGTTAAATAAGACGATGTCTTTAGGACCTTGGAAATGCTTTATTTCTTTTTCAAACCTTTCTCAAAGTCCTTGTGGCAGTTTTCTGAACTCGTAGAGTCCAAACTTGATGTGAATTGGTTGAGGTATCACACTTCTGTCTCAGTGGGTGTAGTTGCATTGGCTTTTATTCCAGGTGTGGTTTCTACTGTGTGTGCACAGTTTCCTGGATGAGTACAAGGACACATAGGACATGTTCCTTACAGTATTCCTGTCCATTTTTGGTGATTTCAAGCCAATATGTTTAGAAAATGTCTTCCTTTCTGAGCATTTCTTTGTTCTTGCTGTGCTCTAGCCAGAACCGGTTTGGCAGCCCTAGGAGTCCATGGTCATTCGCACCTTGAACTAAGTGAACAAAGGCAACTCGTGATGAGATTAGCCTATCATCAATGGGCCGTTGATGTCATCTTTCCTGTCTTCCACCTTTGGCAGTCCTAATTACAATAGTCGTTTACTTGACGTTGAGGGTCCGATCACATTCTTTTGATTAATCAAAGTGGGACAAAAAGAATGTCTGTTGTGAAGCTCTGGTGCCATCACGTCTGTTGTTCACTACACTAGTAAGAACTCTAGCTGCTGCATTTTGTACGAGCTGTAGTTTATTTATCAGGCAAGCAGAACAACAACCCAGTAATCTAGCCTTGAGGTCATGAACGCATGAACTAACTGTTCTGTATTTTTCATTGAGAGCATATGTCGTAGTTTAGATATATTTTTAAGATGGAAGAATGCGGTTTTACAGATGCTAGTAACATGGCCTTCAAATGAAAGATTGGTATCAAAGAGCACACCCAGGTTCCTAGCTGACGACGAAGACTTAACAGAGCAGCCATCAAGTGTTAGACAGTATTCTAGGTTATTCTGTGAAGAAGTTTTTGGTCCAAAAATTAGAATCTCTGTTTTTTCTGAATTTAGTAGTAGGAAATTAATGGTCATCCAATTTTTTATATCAGCTATGCATTCCGTTAATTTTGTGAATTGGTAAGTTTCGTCAGGGCACGAAAAAATAAGAATTACTTGTCTAACAGGGTGGAAAGTAGCATAAACAGGGTGGAACACCAATGTTAACAAGTTCTAGCAGTGGATGAGCTTTGTCCTGCATGGTTTAACTGCACCTATATAATATTGTGGTTTCTTATCACAATCAATCATGGTGGCAAAACAATTATCTGCTCAGATGGCTAGAGAATGCCCTTTTTTGAATAACAACAGTATATTTTAAATATTTGTTTAATTGCATCTTTTTTTTAATATAAATGAAGGCCAGTATCACTGATACTAATACTGGAACTGATGTTTCTATGAAAATAATGAAATTTATATTTTTTACATTATAGACATTCACATTACAGTATAACTGTGATCAATTTCAACATTTATTAGACTTTAAAAATAACTTTTAAGTTAAGAAAAATTGTTCTAAACAGTACCAAATTAGGGTCTTTGGCTTGTAACAATAGTACAACCCTTTTTGGTGCTAAATAGAGCCCCTTTTTATAAGGTTCTATAAAGAACTGTGCAGTTTATTTTCATTATTCAGTATCTTTATATTATTATTACAATTTGAATGTTACAATTTTAAGAAATAAATCATTTATATAATATAATACATACATATGTATAGAATTTGCTATATACATTAAATACTATTTATTCTATTAGAATTTCCACCCTGTTAGTTTCACATTCCACCCTGTTAGGTCTATAAATCTAACAGGGTGGAAAATTTTGAGCTAAGTTAGCCATAGCTCTTTGAGTGATCAACATTAAGCTAGCTAACCTTCTACAGATAAACAGAACTTTTATAACTATGTCAGATTTGTTTTCACATTTTTTTGATAGGACAAACATTCTCCATAATACAGCCTAACAGGGTGGAACTTTAAGGGTGGGACAAGCAGGATAACATTTCAAAAACTAAAAAAAAAGGTCTGAAGGTCTGAATTGAAATAGGCTATATTTTACGTTTTAATGGATCACACTACAAACATAATGATCCTATAATACATGATGCATTGCTGTGTCTGTTATCGCATTTCCCAAAAATTCCCACAATTCCCACTTTTGGACACTTTTGCTTTAACAGACATTAGACAACACTGCAAAATCAAGCTTGTTATATTCATATATTTATTGTCCAACATTCCCAATTTTTCTGATGCATGTCCTTTATTTAATTTTATATGTTGGTATTAATTCAGTGTTTATAAGCCTTTTAAAGAATTTTAACCCAAACTGACTGGGTTTCTAGAGCGCAAAGGTTTTGTGAAAAAAGTGGAAGACTTAAACACAAAGTGTGTAAAATAAACTGTTAAAAGGATTTGATGATCACTAGTGATAGTATTTTATTCTGTGTTGTCATCATTCAGGTTGGATTTCAGCTTTAATGTATGTTTTGTTTTATCAAAGCAGCTGATATTGCCATAGAAACTAGTGGACTGACGTCTCGCTTTCACCCCAAAATGTCGGAAAAAATGTCACCCCAAAATGTCGGGGGGGGGGGGGGTACCACCAATACAAACTATATGCATTATCAATCATAATTGACAATAGTGGTCCTGACAGAAGTTTATGAACATTTTAAATTTTATATAAAATATATTTTCAAAAAACATGTTCAACTCTAAAACTTCAATATCTGAACAAGTTCTGTGACACATTAGTATTATAAGAATCTTGTGTTTCTTCTCTTGAACACCCAATCAAATTACATCTGCAAATGCCCTGCTAGAAGGACAAAGGATTGTAAAACAAAGGATCGGAAGTGCCACCCATAATTCAAAATGCAGTAGGATCGTAAGGAAAAGGAGGATAACCCAGTCTTCTTAGACAATCCACCTTCCCTCATCCTGCACTCAGCAGGCACACTTATAAAACAGCATGTCATTTCAGTGTTTCAACATTTGCTTTATCTGATGATGAAGAAAAAAAAACTGTGTTGCTGTAGAGTTTGAAGAAAGGAAGTGAATTGTCATTTTCAGATATTGAGAAAATCCTGATAGTATCATGTACTGGAGTGTGTCTTACTCATCTCACTGGCATAAAAAACAGATTCAGTATTCCTCAAAATGAATAAAATCAGTGAAATGCAAAATCAGAATACTACACAATCCTCCAATAATTAAATATGTTAAATAAAACAAATATTTTTATACATTTAATCTCACTTATTTACCAATTGACTATATGCACAGAGCGTTCTTTAGAACTTCTGCATTAATATAAGCCAGCTGGAGTGTGTGTTGAGCATCAGTTTATAATCAAAATATAGTAAATTAAGATGGCGCCTGTGAATGTGGCATGCCGTCTGTCGCTCTCTATCATGTCCTGTATGTGGTTATTAATATGTTCTCTCTTGCCTTCTAACTACATTGAATCTCTCGTCTACGATCGTCAGACCCTTCTTGGCATTTGCAATAGCTACATGGATGTATTTGAAGCGAATGATCAGATTATTTTACTAGGTGATTTTAATGTCCATGTGTGTTGTCCATCGAAACAACTAACGTCAGAGTTCTTGAACATCATTGACTCTTTCAATCTAAGACAATGGGTTACACTCCCTACACATACCCAAGGTCACACTCTGGACTTAATTCTGTCTCTTGGCCTGCTGATAACTGACAATGAAGTGATTGAATCTCTCATATCGGATCACTTTCCTATCATATTTAAAATGTCTCTTCCTGCCATCTCCAATAAAGCAGCATCTGACACAAGACAGACCCGTGTTTACTCACCACCGTTCTGCGAGGATTTTACTAAGCTTTATAATGAAGCCAGCATTTCTATGTCACTTGAATCCTCATTAGCTGAACTAGATGCTGAACAACATTATCAGGTTTTAAACACTGTATGGCTGGATGTCTTGAATGTTGCTGCTCCTTTTAAGTCTTTTAAGCCAAAACCTAAATCCGAGCCATGGGTTGATCAAAATATTCGCTCTCTAAGACAATCATGTAGGAAAGCTGAAAGAAAATGGAAAAAGGACAAACTTCAAATTTCGTTCGATATTCTTAAAAACTTAAAAAAGTTTGACTTTGTATCAGTGTGCTGTTAAGAAAGCCAAGTCTCTCTACTTCTCTAATTTGATTGACAAACACCACCACACTCCTAAAATTCTTTTTCTCTGTTATAAATTCAGTGTTAAATCCTCCTGTAAACACTTTTCAAAATCCTACCTCTACACTCTGTGAAGGTTTCTTGAGACATTTTAGTGACAAAGCGATGAGTCTGAGGGCCCAGATACAAGCAACTGATCATGACATCTTGACGCTTGGTAATCCACCTGCCTTTTGGACTACTTTTAACGCTGTAAAACTTAAACCTTCCCTATGTCCCTTTGACACAATACACTCTCGTTATTTGAAGCAATTGATTGACATTATTGGACCGGGACTGGTGTCCCTATTAAACAAATGTCTGCATTCAGGGTCTGTCCCAGACATCTTAAAAATGGCCATGGTCAATCCAGTTTTAAAGAAACCTTCATTGGATGCATCTGTCTTAGCCAATTTCCAGCCTATATCTGTATTACCATTAATTTCTAAGGTGATGGAAAAAATTGTGTTTTTACAGCTCCAATCCTTTTTAGCTAATAATCACATTTATGAGACATTTCAGTCTGGGTTCAAAACAATGCACAGTACCGAAACTGCCCTTGTTAGAGTCCTCAATGACATCCTAATGGCTACTGATTCAGGCGATTCTGTTATTTTAGTTATGCTTGACCTGTCCTCAGCCTTCGATACTGTTGATCACGAGATTCTTGTCTCTCGCCTGGAATCCTGCGTCGGGCTACGGGGGGAGGTCTTAAGTTGGTTTAAATCTTTTTTAACTAATCGAAGCTTCTCAGTTAAAGTCGGTAATTTCACCTCCTCCTTAGGCAATCTAAGCTGCGGTGTTCGGCGTTTCTTTCCATTGTTACGCAGATGACATGCAAATCTATCTGCCTGTAACAAGAAAAGAAAAATCTGCTCTCCATACTCTATTAGCGTGTCTGGACGATGTTAAATCATGGCTTTCCAGTAATTTTCTTTTCCTGAACTCAAATAAAATGGAAGTCATTGTCTTCAGCCCCTCTGACTCCAGAACACAAAATCGAATTGATTTTGAGTCATTAAGTTCATTTATCTCTCCCCAAGTGAGGAATCTGGGAGTGGTTATTGACAACTGTTTGAAATTTGACAAACAAATAAGTACCGTTGTTGGTTCAAGTTTTTTCTATCTTCGCTCTCTCTCAAAAATCAAATCCTTCCTTTTGGAGGGCTCTTTAGAGACTGCAATCCATGCCTTCATTACATCACGAATGGACTATTGCAATTCCCTGTACTACGGGATCTCAAAGACCCAAATCTCTAGATTACAAGTAGTTCAAAATGCTGCAGCTAGATTTCTGAAGAGGCTAAATAAATCCGATCACATTACGCCCCTCCTGAGATCTCTACACTGGTTGCCTACCCAGTTTGGAATTGAGTATAAAATTCTACTACTTGTTTATAAATCTTTAAATAATCTAGCTCCTTCCTATCTGACCAACCTTCTTCACCCTTACACTCCTGTGAGAGGACTGAGATGGGAGGGAAAACTACTCTTAAAGATCCCCAGAACCCGTCTAAAGACAAGGGGAAATCGAGCTTTTGAAGTGGCTGGCCCCACGCTCTGGAACAATCTTCCAAACTCTGTCAGAATGGCTTCCAGTTTATCTGAGTTTAAATCATGCCTTAAAACTCATCTTTTCTCTCTCACATTTGGTATATAATATGTAGGTATTTGAGTGTATTTATGTATGTGTATATGTTTATGCATGTATGTGTACGTATGTGTATGTCTATATATGTGTATATAATGTGTATTTATGCATGTGTATGTATGCATATGTATATATCATGTATGTCATATGTATGTACATGTGTGTGTACGTGCATATATCTATATATATATGTAGGTGTGTATGTATGTGTATATATATGGATGTGTATATATATGTGTATATGTGGATATGTGTGTGTATATAGTGTCTATATTTCTCTGCCTTCTGTTTCTTTGTCTTTTAACTGTTTCTTTCATACTTTATGTACACTCCTCCTCTAATTGTTGTACAGCACTTTGGTCGGCCTCTGGCCATTTTTAAATGTGCTTTAGAAATAAACCAAAAAAAAAAAATTAAATAGTCAGGCATAGCATTAATTTAGTTATTCAAATGTAAGACAGCATAAAAATTAAATAAATAAAGATGTTTTCACACTTTTGTTTGAAAAAAGCATCAACAATTAAATATTTATTGTGCACTTTAGTTAAATTAATTTAAAAAAAAATGTGTTTTCACAGTGTGACTGACAGCTGCTGTGATTATAAAGAGAGAGCGGCGCTCGCTTTCTGTCTCATTCTTTCACAAGAAAAAGTTATTGTTTTTCATGAGATTTTCTGAGTACTTCATACTTCACATTGACAAAATGTATTTTTGAACCTAGTTATTTGATAATGTTTAATATTTAGTCAAAAACGAAACTAAGTAAAAAAAAAAAACTATTAGAGGAAATGGCTGATATTTGTGCAAATAAATTCTACTTTGCTGCCACCTGCTGGTTAAAGTAGTAATTATTGTGTTTTTTTATTTTTAAATAAGTGTTTTCTATCAAATGTTGAATTTCCTACATTTTGAAGCGTTCGGTTTTACAATGGGGACAATCTCAGAAGGATGAACAAGTAATGTTTGTGGTCATCACATTAAAAATAACATTTGAAGTGCTGGAAATAATAATGCATGTGCTTGTCTAATTACAGACACGGCGTTTTTAAACTGTCCCAATAGCTTTGTCTTTCAATCAATAAAACTGGTTTATTGGCAAATTAGGTAAATGTGAGAACTGCATTAATATATGAATACAACATTAAAAAGTCAACCATTGATGGTTTTGTCTTGATGTACAGCGACTACAGAATGAACAGCTAACAGTTCACCGGAAATGCCCAAGCTGGCTTAACCACAACCAGGAAGTAACAGTGTATATGGTCAATTAACTTGCTGCTGACCTTCGATGTGTCAGTTAATGGCTTTATTTTTTTTTTTTTTGTTTTTATTGGTAAAGTAAGTGTTAAACTTTCTTCTCCTGTGTCTCTAATGTGATCCAGAATGGCAGCACAGCTGAAAGGTTTATTTGAGCAGCGCCCTCTACTGTACAGATGTGCATATCCTTCAGCCTGAGGAGTAGTATTTGAATTTTGGTGTGAAAAGGCCTGAACATTTGTCAAAAATAGAACTTTTTATGTTGTTATTAAAAAAAAAAAAAGCAATTCCAGCCCAGACAATAAAAAATAATGTAATGCATTACTTTCCTTAAAAAATAACTAAGTAATGCAATTTGTAACTTTTTAAGGAAGTATTGCAATATTAGAATGCATTACTTAGCCTAAATATACATTTGAGTAAATCTACATTTTGAAATCATGAAATGTATATTATTACATTGTAAACAACTAACTAACTTTTTTTTTTTATGTTTCAGATGCTGCATGAGATCATGGACCACCGGTCTGGGCACAGATGGTCCTCACCCTCACACCTCAAGACACAGGCCAGAGGAAGGTGATGCTCTCAACACAAGAGACAAAATGTTTTAGTGATGCTCAGAATGATATAAATGTGGAGGATGTAGATCCTGTGATACATTGTTAAAAGACCACATACATATTATGTTATGTTATTTTGTCTTTATACCACATAGCAAAAATAGGAATTTTGAGGTAATGCAGTCTGTAAAACCTGTTTTTGCAAAGAAAGGACAATCCAAAGACACTTGTATACGCTAAAAGATCATTTTGCCTCCCTTCAGTTACATTTCAATAACTTCTGTTTAGACGATGATAGATACAAAATATTTATATTTTTAAGAGCTTATTACAGTATTTTAAATGCATACAATGTTATTTATGAAGTTTTACAGTCTGGTTTTGTTATTTTGAGGTATAGTGTATAGTGACACCAATATTTTATATTTCTTTTACTGTATGTGTGAAGGGTCAACATTTAAACTTGGGTATGTCAAATTTAGGCGGAAATCTAACCAGATCAACATCATATATTATCAGTCTAATCTTAAGGCCTTAGCCATGTTAAATAACAAAAGATCTTGAGTTTTTGTTGAAGTTCCTTTCCTTTCCTTTCCTTTCTTTTCCTTTTCCTTTTCCTTTTTCCTTTTCCTTTTCCTTTTCGGAGATCTTAATGCGGCTCCATGAATAAATTGGTGAATTGTACACATTTTCAGTGATCAGAAACCAAATGTGGGTCACTTTGTATGCAGCTGATACTTTCTTTCTTTTAAAGAGGATAAACTGAAGAACAAATAATGTTAAAACTAGAAATGTATCTCATTTTATTTCTATCATCTCAATTGCCTAACCTGTCTGAGTGCCATACAAGCTGTCATGCCTGTATCTCTTGAAGTATTAAAGATATCTTAATTTCCTTCTAGATTCTCATTCTTAATAAACTTTCCTTTTGAAATCTTTATATTTAAGGCCCTATATATTTCATTCCCATTGATATTGGGACCGCAATGTCCATGTTCAAATTGTTGAATTTACCTATTTTCAATGGTCAAGAACAATGTTGGTAACTTTTTAAACAGCTGATAGTTAGTGTGTTTAAAGAACAATGCGTGAAGAATAAATAACACTGAAAATAGAAATGTATCTTGTTTTCCTCTATCAAAACAACTGAATTCAACACACCTGTCTGAGCGCCAAACAAACATTTTTCTGAAGTTTACAGGTCTTTAATTCAAGAAGTGTTAAAGATATCTTAATGTCATTTTAGATTCTTGTTCTTATGAAACTTTTCTTCTGTAATCTTCATTTTTAAGGCCATATGGTTCAATCTCATAGATATAGTGTTACATGCCAGCCCGTTTTAGTCTAGGGGTAATGGCATGGCAGTAACAAAATTTTGGAGAGAGAGAGCACAGGAACCTCTCGTCTCCCACCCCAGCAACACACATCCAAAACCAATGATTCTTAGAGGATATTTATTCAATCAAATGTAAAAGATAAAAGGAAAAACATAAGCTTCAGGAGGGGGCAAAGGCCAACATAACAAACAAAAACATTTCTAACTCAGGTTTAATCATAACTTACCTATACATAGGCAAGTTCATTTGTTTTTTTTGTTTTTTTGGTTATCTTCCTGACTACAAATAACCAGGAGAAAAGCAATTTCAAACAAAAAAGGCACCCACCTCCCTACAGATTTGCTTAAAATAAATCTTAAATTCTATAGAAAACAAAGCCTATAAGTCTTCAACTACATTCACAGCAGCACCAATGGCTAACAATGATCATTGAGCAAAAACAGTGGCATTAGCTGGGGCAAGAGAAAAGAAGTCCATGTGGCAAGCAACCGTCTGCAACCCTCTCCCTCTCAGCTTGTTGTGAGACAGTGCTGGCTTTTATATGCTGGTTTTCTCTTGGTTGCAGCCAATCAGTGGCTCTGAGGTGAATGGGCAGTGAATCAGCCACAGGTGTACCCAATTACCTCCCTCAGCAAGGTAGTTGTGTACATGTCGGAAAAACAAAAAGAGAAACAAACACAAAAGCACACAAAACAATTAAATAAAATAAAGTCTCCAGACATAACAATCCCACCGTTAAATTTTACAACCCCTAGATTGTAAAAACAAGCAACTCACAAAACTCTAGTAGTAGTGCAACAAGCCTTTTGCATCTCAACTCAGTTTTGTTTTAACCAACCCCCTTAAATCTCTGCATCTGCAGTCCTGGAAAGTGCATCCGCCACCACATTCTCTTTACCATGGATGTGCTTGAGGTTAAGGTTATACTCCTGGACAATTAAAGCCCAGCGCATCAAACGTTGATTGGAGTTGGACATGCGGGAGAGAAAGACCAATGGGTTATGGTCAGTATACACATCGATAGGCATGGCGCTACTTCCCAAATAAACCTCGAAATGCTGGAGAGCCAGAAGCAAGGCAAGTGCCTCCTTCTCAATCGTGCTGTAGCGTTGTTGGCATTTTGAGAACTTCTTTGAGAAGTAGCAGATGGGGTGATCGATACCACAGGAGTCCTCCTGCAGCAGGACTGCTCCAGCACCGGTAGCACTGGCATCTATTTGGAGTTTGAAAGGCAAATCAAAATTAGGTGCAGACAACACTGGGGCATGGCAAAGGAGATCTTTTGCGGCCTTAAAAGCATTATCACACTCGGTGCTCCACTTAAAACTCTTGGTAGTACTGAGGAGGTCAGTAAGAGATGACACAACAGTAGAAAAATTACAATAAAAACCCCGGTAATACCCACTCATACCCAAAAATCTGCGTAGTTCACGCTTGTTACGGGGTGTAGGAAACTCAAGTATGGCAGTAACCTTGGCCTCAACTGGCTTAACACAACCCTGGCCAACTTGTTTTCCCAGATAGGTAAAGCTGTGGTAACCTATCTCACATTTGGCAAGATTCAAGGTTAGAGAGGCAGCAGCCAGGCGGCTGAACACTAACTCCAAAGACTTTACGTGATCTTCCCAGGTTTTGAATAGATTACTACATCATCTAGATAGGCATTGCAATTCGGCACTCCTGACAAGACCACCTGCATAAGGCGCTGGAAGGTGGCAGGTGCATTTCGCATTCCAAAAGCTAAAACCTGATATTGTAGAAAGTGTTCAGGAGTGACAAATGCAGATATCTCAGATGCACGTGGAGTTAGGGGCACTTGCCAATAACCCTTTAACAGGTCCAATTTTGTGACATATTTGGCCGAGCCTACTCTGTCAACACAGTCCTCCAGCCGAGGCAAAGGAAAAGAGTCAGGTTTTGTTAAGGAGTTAACCTTACGATAATCAGTACAGAAGCGATAGGAGCCGTCAGATTTAGGCACTAATAAACAGGGCGAACTCCATGGACTCTGACTATGCACAGCTAGTCCATGCTGCAACATGTACTCAACCTCAGATCCCATTATCTCACGCTTCTTAGGGTTTACTCTATAAGGATGTTGCTTGACTGGATGAGATTCACCTACATCAATGTCATGTTCTAACATGGTCGTTCTGCCAGGCACATCAGAAAAGAGTGAGGGGTAGTCACGAACCAACCTAATAATCTGGTCACTCTGTTCTCTTGTCAGATGTACAAGAAAGCTCGGCAAGTCATTCAATATGACAGAGTTTTGAAGGCGTTTAGCTGCAATTTCTACACCCTTTTCAACTGGTTCATCCTCCGGTATTACACTAGCAGTGACCACAGCAACAGGTGAAACAGAGGAGGAAGCAGGCTTCTCACCACGTTTAATAAACCGCTTCAACATATTTATGTGGCATAGGCGGGTCTTGCGTCTGTGGTTAGGAGTATGAATGACATAATTGGTGTCACTGAGCTTTTCTTTGACTTCATAGGGACCCGAAAATTTAGCTCGAAACACAGAACCTGGATCGGGTAAGAAGACAAGGACACTATCACCCGGTTGAAAACTACGATTCACACTTCTCTTATCGTAATGGGTCTTCATTTTTGACTGAGCTGCAACCAAATGTTCTCTAGCAAGTTTGCTGGCCTTATGCAATCGTTCACGAATAGTGCTAACATAGTCAATTACTGTCACAGGCAGAGAGTCTTTAGCTAATAATTCTCACTTAATAGCTTCAAAGGACCACGCACAGTGTGGCCGAAAACAAGATCAGCTGGACTAAACCCAAGACTCTCTTGCTCTGCTTCACGGGCAGCAAACATTAGGTAAGGAAGACCCTCAGCCCAATCTTTCCCATTGGCTATACAGTAGGAGCGCAACATTGATTTAAGGGTTTGATGAAATCTTTCAAGCGCGCCCTGTGACTCAGGGTGGTACGCGCTTGAAAGCTGATGTTTAACCCCTAACTCAACAAGAGCCTGTGTGAATGCCTTGGATGTAAAGTTTGACCCTTGGTCAGTTTGTACAACACGGGGTAGACCGAAGATAGTGCAGAACTTCACTAATTCCTTAATGACGACTTTGGCTTTAATCGAACGTAAAGGAATCGCCTCTGGGAAATGTGTTGCGGTACACATTATTGTTAGAATGTATTTGTGTCCTGACTTGGATTTGGGTACCGGTCCCACACAGTCAACAAGCAGGCGCTCAAAAGGCTCTTTCATAACCAGTATTGGCTGCAGAGGTGCGACTGGTATCTTTTTATTGGGCTTTCCCGCCAGTTGACATACAGGACAAGATCTACAAAAGTCAGATACATCAGATTTTAATCCGGGCCAATAAAAGTACCGTGAAACTCGACGAAAGGTTTTTGTGACACCCAAGTGTCCTGATAACACATGTTCGTGAGCCAAGTTCAATACCTGCCCTCGGTAATCAGTTGGCAATACAATTTGGGGCGATTCTTGTGAATCCTCATGAGCCTCACGCCTCCACTTACGCATGAGTACCGTATCTTCCCAAAAGTAAGCTACCTTAGCATTAGACACTTGACACAGGGGAACAGCAGCTTCTATGCAATGTACCAATGAGGGGTCTGATTTCTGTGCAGCAGCCAATTGCTCCTTACCAATCTTTAACCTGTTAGCCAGCACCCCCGCTTTTGGAAAATCCCAAAAAATGACATACCCAAACTAAAACAGATACAGTTCATGAACCCTTTGCACTAAAAGCATAAGTAAGGTCTCATTTGAAAGCAGACACTTTGCAGTTTATGGTAATCTCATAATTAATTATTGTCACAATGAAGAAAATAGTTAAAAATAGCTTTGAAATTTTGAAAAGTTATTAGAAATTTATTTTTATGAAATATATTTATGAAAATAAAAGTGAAGTTGGCCTTGTAGCAATCTAGAAATGCACTGCAGCTAAAGCCACGTGTCTGACCATGTTATATTTCAAATCTGAAGATGACAGGTTTAAAACTCTGAGTTTTATTACATGTTTTTCAAGACCATGTCATGAGACTTTATTTAGAAAGGACTCTAAAATGTTAACTGATGTTTATTGTCATCTATTCAAGTGTATTTTCTGTATTGTGTTTGTGGTGCAAACAGGCCCATTCAGATTCAGTCTCCCCTGAACACATTCACACCTCTTCAGCCATCTTATAGCTCTAATTATTCTTTCTTTTGTCTCTATTATAATTACTTACTGATGTTCTATTCAAGATGATTTAATCCCTCATTTCATTCACCAAACTTCTCACTTCACCTTCTTTCAAACTGTATCTAATGCCCTTCTTGGAAAAAAAGAGAAAAAAAACCTGAGCTTTACGATTAAAAATTATTTATTATTTATTAGCTTAGAACAGGTGCATCTGGGCTTGTTAGCATGTTAGCTTAGCACACCATCAAAACACGACAATTTATAAGATTAAAACCACGTTTTTTCTCCAAACTTACTAGTCGTTGTTTTAAAAAACCTTCTTTGATGTGATGTGGCTTTGGATCAAAAATCAGACAGAAAATATATCATTTTAGGCTATTCTGCACAATGAGAAAAGCTATCTTAGCATTGCATTATAAATATAATCTACTATTATGAATACCTGACATGGCGTGAAGAACACAGATAAACCACATATCGTCACAATCGTGTATTTATTACTTTCAAAAGTGACGTTCTGTATGTTTATATCAATGATTATAGCGATGTCTGGTAGCCTCTGTTAGTTCTGTGTATGTCACATGACTGCCTCTTGTTCAGCTGTATATTTGTGGACTAAAGGTGCACAGAGCGCCTCCGGCTTCGGGTATGGTTTGGACACACAGTAGTCAGTGTATACAGCGCTCATATGATGAAAACAGCGCGCTTTGGGTAAAAATGAATAAATAGACTCTTCTGTATAGAAATTTGACATAAACGTATGACAGTCCATCAATATTTATCCAAATGTGCATGCTTTTAAGCTAAAAGCCCCGAGGGATGTTATTTTGTGGAGTTTTTTCATGATGATCGTACAGAGTTTTTTTCTCAATGGCTGAAGCTGACGCTCATATTTCAATGAAAAGGTAACGACTCCGTTTCTCATATTCATAACTCCCGACGCATATTAACAAATAACGGTCACTATACAATGTTGAGTGTAAAATAAAGATTAAAAATTGAAGCTCGAGTCTTAGATCTTTTTAATGATGTATAGTTTGTCAAGGTAATTACATTAAATCTAACAGTAAATTTGAGCTAATTTAAACAAAGAAGCTTCGGTGCGTCGGCGTGCCAGTGCTGGGTAACAGGTTAAAGGAAATGTAACTGCACTCTCACAGTTAGGGCGAAGTTCTGACTCTAGGGGTATCTCATCTTCCACTAACTCATCAGGTGCCGCCAAAAATGATTCAGAGAGATCTACTATGTCTCTGAATTTAGACGATTGAGCACGGGTCACAACACATGCAGGAAAAGCTACAGGAAATTGACGTGCTAGGTCGGGTTTCTCACTCATGGTAGGGTTATGAACCACAATTGGACAGGGAAAAACGTCGCCCCCTGCGAGGTCATTTCCCAGGATAACGCCCACCCCCTCGACAGGTAACTGAGAACGTACCCCAAGTTTTACAGTACCTGTAACGAGTTCTGATTTCAAGTACACATTATGAAGAGGAACATTTATACACTGCATTCCAATTCCACGTATAAGCACGTCTGTACCAGAGTAAGTCTCAATAGACCGGGGCAATAACTAAAATAAATGACTGAACTGACCCAGTGTCTCTCAAAATGGTGACAGGTTTACACTCAGAATCAACTGAGTGAGACACTGAGCCAGTCAGGAGGAAAGGCTGATAGGAAGGAGCGGTTGTATGATTCTCTTTAGACACGGGGTGTACGAGTGCAACACTTTTAGATTTGGAAGCAGAATTCTTTTTGCTTCCATGCTTTACAGTCAGAAATTAAATGACTGGTATCAAAACAATAAAAGCAAGCTCGCTTATCACCGGAGGCATTTTTATGACGGACACTCAAATGGGCCTCACCTTTGCCATTGCGTGAGAAAACACGGGTCGCTTCCCTATCAGATACTTCGCAAACGGCAGGGGATACATTAACACGACGTGCAGGGGGAAACACATTCCGATGAGTCAACACAAACTCGTCGGCCAAAACCGCGGCATCGGAAAGGTTTGCAACTTTCTGCTCATTTAAATGGACAACAACATTTTCCGGAATACAACTTTTGAAGTCCTCCAGCAAGATAAGCTCTTGAAACTGATCAAGAGTCATAACCTTGCTGGAGAGACACCATCTCTCGAAAAGGGTTTTCTTCTCCCTCGCGAATTCAACAAATGTCTGTCTGGCTGTTTTCACATGTGATCTAAATTTTTGTCTGTATGCCTCAGGCACCAACTCAAACGCTCACAGAACGGCAGATTTTACTACATCATAGTCAAGAGACTGTTCTATTGGTAAGGTGGAGCAAACCTCTTGCGCTTTACCAGAAAGACTGCACTGCAACAGAAGAGCCCACACATCTTTTGGCCACCGTAAAATTTCATAGCCACCCGTTCAAAGGCAACAAAGTACGAATCCACTTCTGCCTCTCTAAACGGGGGTACGAGTTTAAGATACTTGCTAACATCAAAATCAGGCTCAGAAGTTGCATTATCAGTACTTTGAGGTATAATAGCAGCAGGTGAAACGACGGAAGACAAAGCAGCACTTTGAGGTACAACAGCGACAGGTGAAGTTGCAGGAGATATCATAGAGGGTAATCTTGAGCGAGGCATAGGAACTGGCTTTTGATTTAATTCCTGAGCACGCAAATCTAACTGACACATCCTAATATCCCTATCTGCTTGTGCCTCTATAGCACGAAGCCTGATTTTTTTGACCCTCACACTCCTGCTTTTTTTTATAAGGAGGTCCAACTCCTTCAACTTGACAGCTAACATAGACTCACCCAGAGACTCAGTCGCCAGACCAGGAAGAACCTCACTTGCCACAGCTTCTGCTGCAAGCCCAGGTTGTTCCTCAGCACTGATGGCAGAGTAATCTGGCAAAATTCCATCATCAATCAGCTTTTCTCGCAAGTGATCTTTAATAACTTGTTTGGTAGACTGCCTAGGAACCTCAACATTAAAGAAGTCTGCAATTACCAACAAATCTGCCTTCCTGCAGCGCTCAAAAACTTCTATGGTAGGAGAAAGGGTAAATGAAATCAAATCAAATTCCATAATTCTCAGTACCACAGGAGCTTTCTCCCTTACCAAAAAGAAAACAGCCAAACAGAACAAAAGAAAATGAGCAGATACTTACAATTACGCCACGGTAAACTTTCACTTGAAAGGACGAGCCCCCACTTGTTACATGCCAGCCCGTTTTAGTCTAGGGGTAATGGCATGGCAGTAACAAAATTTTGGAGAGAGAGAGAGCACAGGAACCTCTTGTCTCCCACCCCAGCAACACACATCCAAAACCAATGATTCTTAGAGGATATTTATTCAATCAAATGTAAAAGATAAAAGGAAAAACATAAGCTTCAGGAGGGGGCAAAGGCCAACATAACAAACAAAACATTTCTAACTCAGGTTTAATCATAAATTACCTATACATAACCAAAAAGAAAATAAATAACAAATGAACTTGCCTATCTTCCTGACTACAAATAACCAGGAGAAAAGCAATTTCAAACAAAAAAGGCACTGTTGTGGCAAAAAATCAACTCCGACTCTACTGCATAAGAGACAAACACGTCCAATTGTCTTTAAAGCTTTTATTTCTTGCAAGAAAGGTCAGACAGGTCATACAGAAACACAAGTAGCTGCAGAGTGTAAGACAAAGACGAAAGCTTCCCTCACTTTTAGGCCGAAGCCTCTGTCCTTTTACCATATTTGGAACATCGCTTAGTGGCTGTAACTTTCCACACATTGTTAGCACAGACATGTTTTTAACATACATCTTGCATTTCCCCATACCATATCTTGCTCTTTCTATTTATAACATCTATGTTAACACTATGTTAAACATTACCACTTAAGCCAACATCATATCATGTTCCATAAGCATCATATTTCACAAGAATACAGGTAAAAAGCATATGAAAAATTAAAATTTCCACAACAATTCCCTCTTCTTATCATTCATTGATAACTAATGATTACTTCTACTTCATTTCACATCACACTCTTAAGTTTGTGAAGAAAGTTAGAAAATGCTTAAGGCTTTTTCTGTGGGGATAGACCCTGTGTTTTAGCAAGCTAAATAGGATAGATAAAGAATGGGCTTTACCATGAAGTCAAATACCTCGGTCACATTTTACTATCACTTTGAGGATTGACCACTAATCATCCATATTCATCTTAAAGTATCTTATACAGTAAATTTAAGTTCTTACGTCACATTTATGCTCTTCATTTCTGATCTTCATACAAACAACAAATTCAGATACATCATCCAATCATAGAAATCCTTCATTTTACAGACATATAGCATGCAAATTTAGGTTCTATAACATCTTATCACAACAGATCCATTTTGTAGCCCATGATGTGTCATTGTCCAGCCTCAGTGGTGATTTGGAATTCCTTGAGCTGATTTCACCTGTACACAAACTTTAGACAAGATAGAAAACATTTCTTTGCAATAGTTCAACATATCATGTTCACACAATTCTGTTGATGCCACTCGTTGTTTAGCCCCTTCTATTCCCAAAAATGGGTTCTTCCAACCTAATTTAAAATTTTTCAGGCATGTTTTCAGCCATACATTCGTTAGTCACATCCCCCTTTTTTGATGCATTGTTCATCATCAATTGATCATAGTGGTTGGAGACATGTTTCTCTAAACAACATTTGCCATCAACACTAAACAACTAAAATCCATCTTCAATTCTGCAACCAGATTTTCTCCAGCTTTCTCTGTCTCTGAACATGCTCTGTAAAGGGTTAGAAAAATCATGGTTATTTTCAGATGACAGATTACACACAATCTCCTGTGTCTGCTCCAGAACTTCCTAAAGAAACAGAAACTTTTTTTTTTTTATTAGTTTGGACACAAACAGAAATTCAAACCACAGCACCCCAAAGATCGTCTAACACCCCAACCTAATAATGGGCACCTGTGTAGATAGTCACAATTCTTTCCACCTTGCCTTCTCCCTTGTATTCTGTCATAAAAGCTCCTAACTTCTCACTGTAACTCACATTGTCACTCTTTTCAACCCAGTCTGTAATCTCAACACACTCTCTGACAAACAGGACCACTTTATTCTTATGTTTAGCTCAAAATTTAGCAGGTACCTCAGCCAATGCTGGGTGTACTTCTGAAGCGCACTCATTTACTGCGCAATGATTTTTCTTTACTCTGTTTTTCAATTGGTATTACAATTCTTTTAGTCAGTCTACCCCCTCCAGTGAGGGTCAAAACTCATCTGCTTATACCAAATAGTTAAAGGACAGTAGCCCTGAAACCAACACTTCACATTCCATGGTCACAACTTATCCTTCGCCATTCCGGCCTGTTGTTTTGTCTCTGAAGACAGAGCCATCTACAAACAACACGTCCTCACAGTTATCAAATGGTTTATCTAGCAGGTCAAGTCATGGTGTACAGACTTGATCAAGGATAGTCAAATAACAATGATGTTTCTTCTCATCATCCTTCGTTCTATGAAGGTTACTGAGCTCTCTGGATAATTTTGTTTACTGCCAGTGTGTCACTGTTTCTCTGCCGTCAAATCTACATTTTACATTGTGATCACACATAACTGACAGTGTTTAAATTCAGACCCCAAGTTGAATTTTAGACAAGGGGTTTTAACCCATGGATGGCAATCTTCAATTTCACAATTCCAATTTTCCATAAATACTTAAACTTACTGATCCAGAGAGTAATTCAAATCAATATCATAAATGACAAAAGTAGTCATAATTACCACTAGTAGACAGAGCTGGATAAACAATCCACTTAAAGCTCGTCCCATGGTCTGTATCGTCTTTTCATCAGATTCAATCAAAATATCTGCTTTTCCAAATTTCTCGTTTCACTTAACCCATCTGTAACGATAAAACACTCATTCACACCGGTTAATGACATATACATAAAGTCCAGTCACTCTCACACTCACTCACACTAGACACATAGACTATAAACTGCTCACTTTCAAAGTTGCTTTTGGTGTTAAATCTAAAAACATCTTTAAACTTCACATTGTTCTGTAGATCTTTACTTAGTTCTTACATGATCTTTTATCCAGTCTCAAAACATATCTGTTCACTATAATTATTTTTCACAAAGTCAGCTGGGTTGTTTGGTAATAGTCTCATTGCTTTGTTTTGTTTAAACTTTAGCAGACTGATAACAGACAGGCAGAGTATTCTTGCCTCTACCCCAGCTGTCCTCTCTCTCTTACTGCACAAATAATCAATTCAGCAGCCTCTCAAGACTGTAACTTAGACTGAATTTAACATCAAATTACTATACATAACCCTTGGTCAAGTGTAAATGTTTTAACTTTCAAAAAAAAAAAAAAAAAAAGAATATACCACCATCTAAAATATGTTATGCTAGTAGCCATTTTGAGGGTATCTTTAGTTTAAATGCTGAATGCACTTAACTTTCTCTTGAATCTGCAAAATCAGTCTTCATCTTTAACACCACCATTGCCTTGGAATTATCCTCTGCCATGTCTAATGACCTGCAGGAATAAAAACTATGATAGAAACACATTAGTTCAAAATCACACAGCCTCATGAATTCAGGGATTCATCATACTGCTGAGTCCTAAACTTCTATACAGTTCTTGCCAACAGGGCAACCAACATCATGTCACTAAATTTTACTCTGGTCTCCCCAGAAATTACGGACAATCACCTCATGTTCTCAGTCGGCTCTTGAAAGCTCATTCCCATCAGCTCTATATCAATACTCTCCTTTTCCTCAGGGTCTTGTCCCCTGGCATAGTTGCTTGTCACAATGAAAAACAAGCCCTCTCAGGAATGCGGTTTCTGGTGAGTGGTATAGAGGAGCATTTTTGGGTCAGACTGCTGTTCTTCTCACAGGTCATTCCCCCTTCATGATGCTGCTGGCCTCACAGACATCCTGCTCAACTCTCATACCCATCTCACATAAACACCTCCCTCCAGGGTAGATGCCCAGTGGCGGCGGCAACCCCCTGCCTTAGGTTGTCCTCGTCTGGCCAAAGAGGATCTTACCCGTCATTGAGAAATCACCTCGTGCACACTGGTACCCGCTCTTTCCCATTCCAGATCTTTGACAGTTGTCTTCACCAGAATCAGGTGTTTTCTGGAGCTTAGGGAAGTTGCATTCAAGAGCCACCAGAGCCATTGGACTGCCTAATAGTGTTAAAACATGGAGACAGGTTAATAACAGCAGTATTTAATCACTAAAATCATTAGACTGTGCATTCTTGTGGTCAACAAGATCAAAGCTGTTGCTTTGTGGAGGTTCAATACCGCTTTCAAGAATTCAGGGCCTGAGAACCAGTTAGAGTCCCTGAGGATGTCAACAGACGTTGGTCTGGTGGCATGATCCGCCGGATTCTGTTCGGTGGCAACATACTGCCATTGTTGTGGATGACCGGCAACATAAACATGAAATCTTCTGGAGGTGTTATGGATATACCCGAGAACAATCCTGCTATCAGTGAAAAATCTCACGGCATGCATCTCAATGTCCATCTCACAGCAGATTGTGTCCGCCATCTCGGTTGCCAGGACAGCGGCACACAACTCTAAACGTGGAATGGTATGGGCCGGATGCAGTGCTAACTTCGCTTTGCCCATAATGAATCCTACGTGACACTGGTTTTCAACATTGGTGACACGCAGATAGGCTACTGCAGCGATAGCCTGAGTGGAAGCATCAGAGAATAAACAGAGTTCTCGACTTTGAGATGAGACAAAAGGGGTAGGCACATACCTTCTTTTGATGTGTAGCTTCTCTAGTTCCAGGAGAGACTCTTTCCACAACTTCCAGGACTCTTGCTTGTCTGATGGAAGAGGATCATCCCAATCATATTCTTTGGACGACAGTTCTCTAATGAGAGCTTTTCCTTGGACTATGATGGGAGCTACGAAGCCCAGTGGATCATAGAGGCTCTGAACTGTTGATAAGACGCCTCTTTTTGTGAACGGTTTCTCTTCATGGTACACTTGGAAACTGAAACTGTCACTCTCCAGAATCCATATCATTCCAAGGCTCCGCTGAAGTGGGAGAGGATCTGCACCAAAGTCGAGGTCTTTTAAGTCTTTTGCAAGGTCCTCGGGAGCAAATGCTGACATGACCTTGCTGCTATTGGAAGCGATTTTGTGAAGTTTTAAGTTCGATGCTGCTAACATTTTTTGAGTCCTCTTCAGGAGGCTGATAGCTTCTTCTTCTGTCGGAACTGACATCAATCCATCGTCCACATAGAAATTCCTCATGACGAACTCCTTACTGTCTGCGCCGTATTCATCCTGATGTTCTTGTGCAGTTCTCCTTAGACCATAAATGGCAACTGATGGTGAGGGGCTATTGCCAAATATGTGCACTTTCATTCTGTATTCGGCAATGTCATTGTTCAAATCGTTATCCTTGTACCAAAGGATCCGCAAGTAATCACGATGATCTTCTCGAACAACAAACGCGTAGAACATCTGTTGAATATCAGCGGTGACTGCGATGTTCTCTTTCCTGAAACGGATTAAGACACCAAGCAGATTATTGTTTAAGTCTGGTCCGCTGAGCAGCACGTCATTCAGAGACACACCATCATGTTTGGCACTTGAATCGAAAACCACTCTTATTTGATTTGGTTTTTGGGGATGGTAGACTCCGAACAGAGGTAAGTACCACCTTTCTTGGTGTTCCTCAAGTTCTGATGACAGTTCTGCGTGGTCATTCTCAAATACCTTTTCCATGAACTCCAGAAAGTGTTTTTTCATGTCTGTGCGTCTGTCTAGAGTTCGTCGGAGAGATAAAAGCCGTCGCAGAGCCACCTCTCTGTTGTTCGGAAGACGGCGGCGTGGTTTGCAGAATGGCAGCGGTGCTACCCAGTTGTTTGCCTGATCCATATAAACCTCTTTGTTCATGATGTCCAGAAATGTTTGATCATCCACTGACAGAGCTACCTTTTCATCATCCGGGTGGTTGTCGAAGACCGTGGCTCCAAGTTTTTCTGTCTCCTCACATTTTAATTCGCATTCCAGAATTCTTGGTTGGTGAGGGTTGTTTCTCTTAAGTGTCTCTTTCACTTGAATTTTGTTAGAACAGGGACTTAACATGGATGTCCGTCCATTTGGCAGTGTGTGTGTCTTATACACTCTGACACTGGGTGGTTTGTGAGCCCGGTCTAGACAAACGTCTCCTACTATAACCCACCCAAGATCGAGACGTTGGGCATAGGGGTCTTCATGATCTCCGTTATACTGCTGCCTCACTTTATGCACTTGTAAAATGTCTCTCCCTAGCAGGATAAGGATCTGCGCATTTTCATCGAGTGGTGGTATCTTATCTGCTACATGTCTCAGATGGGGAAAATGGCAAGCTATTTCGGGTGTGGGGATTTCGGTTCGGTCATCTGGAATCATTTCGCACTCAATAAGGGTTGGAAGCTTGATTTTGATCTTTCAATCATAGGATTCAACCACAAAGTTTGTTGCTCTCCTCCCTGAGGTTTCCATAACACCAGAGCAAGTCTTTAATGTATAGGGAGATGCTTTTTCATAGAGGTCAAAGTGGTTGAAGAACTCAGGGCGAGCAAGTGAACGATTGCTCTGGTCATCTAACACTGCATATGTCCTAATTACTTTTCCTGGATGATCTTCAGGGTAGACTTTCACTAAACATATTTTACAGCAGGATTTGGCGTTGGTGTTTCCCCCACAAACCTCTGTGCATTTTGATGTTACTGCAGGGAGAGTTTCAGGAGGAGTCTCATGAGTCTCCTCCTCCTCGCCTTGATCTGCTGGAACTTCTGAGAACCAGGGTGCTGGACCAGAATGTAAAGCTGATGTTTGAGTCTTGCTGCCACATTCTCTACATACTATTTCTTTATCACAGTCTTTCGCCCTATGTTTGGTCGAACTACAGCACCTGAAGCAGATGTTCTTCTCCCTGAGGTAGGTTTTACGTTCCTCTATCGGCTTGCTACGAAAGGTACGGCATTTTCTGAGTGCGTGGGGTTGTTATGCAAAGGGCATATGCGGTCTGGATCTATAGCACCTTTTTCGACACAGCCTGTAGGAGCTGCTTTAGCCTCAGAAAACACGCCAGTCTTCCTTACAGACACTGATGATTTGTTGTTGTATTTTGTGGGTCTCTTGGACTTGGTTGGACCTGAGTGTTGAGTTGAGATATCATAAAACTAGGGTCATTTCTGATTTTGGCTTCAGAACGAAAAATTGTGAAAAGAAGGTGAAAGGTGGATAGGAAACATGGTTGTGTTCCTTATACTTAGACCCTTGTGAAATCCACTTTTCTTGGAGACTAAATGGGAGCTTTTCTAATATGGGGTTCACTCCACGTAACGTATCAAGATATGCTAGACCAGGGAGGTATCCTCCTTCTTTTGCATATTCAAGTTCAAGCAAAAGGTCTCCAAGCTCTCTTAATCTCACATTGTCTCTGTTTGAGATTCTGGGGAATTCCTCTATCCTTTTCAGAAGTGAATGCTCAACTGCCTCTGGGGTTCCATAGGTCTCTTCTAGTCTTTGCCAAACCATGTTTAGCCCTGCAGCTGAGTTGTGGCTGTGTATGGCTCGTATTCTTTTTGCTTGTTCCTTAGACGCTGGCCCGAGCCATTTAATCAAGAGGTCTAACTCTTCTCTTGGGGTAAGGTGAGTTCCTCAATGACGCTTTGAAAGGAACTTTTCCATGCCCAAAAGCTTTCCGGGTGGTCATCGAACTCCGTTAAACCAGATGTAACCACTTCTCTTCGCATTAGGTATTTTGCAACATCTGGCGTAGCTGCTGTATGCTTCACAGAGCTGACAGGGTCCCACCTCTGCTGTGCAGGCTGTCTCAGGTTAGTTGCATCTACATGTGGATCTAAATATCTTTTCCTGTGTCTGCACAGAAGGAACGTTTCCAGAAATATGTTGAGTTGTGCCCACTGCTAGTTGAGGGTTCATATTTTTAGGAGCTATTTGTTGATGAGAATCTTCATTGTCGATTCTGAGGTTACTCATTTCTTGTTTGACTGTTTCCACGGCAGGTTGTGAAGATGTGTGCATAGATATGGGTTCTGATGCACTACAGCTGTGTTGCCAAACATACTCACTTGTCCGTTGTGCAGCGTTGGATGGCGAGAGTGGTAAGTCAATGTCATGGCGAGAGTCTAGCTCTGCTTTTTCCGCAGCAGCCACAAACACTGCTTCTTCTGCGGTGGCTGTAGCTGCCTCCTTTTCTTTCTTTAGAATGTGCATTTTTGCCTTTAATGTTGCTTCTTCGACCATCATCTCTGCTTCTTTCTGAGCGAATGAAACCTGCATGCGGGCAGCTTCGGCTCTGGCTCGAGCTCTGAGTGCAGCAGAGCTTGTTGTTGATGATTTACTACTTGCTTGGGCGATGGATCTAGTCACCAAGGACTGATGCATCTCTTCTGTGTTACTCCGTTCACCCATCCTGGTTGCTTGGATGAAGATGGGTCAGCAACGCTGAATCAGCGTAGAGAGTTGAACTGCTTCGTGATGAACTTATTGCATTCGTGTCTTCTTACTATTCTGCCCTCGCATGTACGACGTCTGCTTTGTACAGCTAGACAGATAAAACATCAATCCTCAACAAGACATCTGGAGTTTCTCTTCTTCATTGCTGTTAACTCTCTGTCTAGCTGTACAAAGCAGACGTCGTACATGCGAGGGCAGAATACTCAAAATACTTAATTGTTTTGAGTAGAACAAACCTAAATTTAACAAATTTGTTCAGTTAAATTTACTGTTATGAGTATTTAGAACATTCTTTTGAGTTCACAGAACTGATATATTTTAAGTCAACTGAACTGTTTTATTGTTTTTGAGTTGCATGAACATTTCTTTTAATTTAGACGAACTTACGTTTAACTGAAACTGGGCTGTGATTTCTATTTTTCAGCATGCTTTGCCCATGGCACTCAAAAGGGAGAGTAAATGCTAAAATTAAGTGTTATTTAATGTTTTTTGTTTTGTTTGTTTGTTTGTTTGTTTTTTGTGCAAAATTAATGGACAGGGGAGATTTAGTAGTGATTAATGTTTTGTTATGCTAATTTAGAAGAGTTTCTGTTAATGTGGGTTTTTGGAGAGTTTCCATCATGGTGATAAGTGGCACATGCGGCTTGGTTTGAGAGCAGGTATGTTACATGTTTTAAGTTACTGTACTCATTCAGTAAGTGTTATACCATGCTATTGTTAACATGTTAGCAAATTAGCAAGTTGGCATTTTCTGAATTTACTTATTAGGGTTTACAGTTAAGTAATATCTCATTTGATTTGAACTCAAAATAAAAAATAATTAACTAAATCTTTTATGTTCATTGCTATCAAAATGTATGAGTTAGCTAACTCAGTACTTCAAGTTAAGAGCAATTATCATGCATGAGTACTACAGACTTAAAACTCGATAGTTCTGCATACTTAAAATTTGGTCCATCATAACACAAAAAAAATTGATGTAACTGATTACCTCAAATTTTTTGAGTTAACCCAACTTATTCGGGTTTACAGTGAAGCTGTTAAAATGAACAAAATCCCATCCAACTAAAATATATTCTTATAATACACTTTTGAGAGCAAGTTAACAGGCCTCATTTATCAATCTACGGGTTTTAATGTGTGATTCATCAAACATTCGTATGCTGGCAATCCTATCGCACGAATGATCGAACAATGGTAAATGTGGCGGCTGAAAACAAATGTCATTTGAAATTCACAACCCTAAAAATTCCCATTTTACAAGCCTCACTCCTACTGTAGAGTTTACGACATGGAAAAACATAACCCGGCCGAGAAGAGGAACTAATCTCATGAAATTTAATTTTTGCCCATTTCTAGATTACTCTTTTGCCTGTGTTCCCTGCCTTGTTTTGTTTGTTTTGGACTACCTGCCTGTGTTTGACCTTGCCCGTACTCGTGTCTGGATTGTCCCTGTAATTAAAGCTGCATTTGGATCTCCAACCCTTTAAAGCCTCGTTTAAGCCCGGGTATACTTCGGCCGTCCGCGTTCGTGCACCGTCCGCATGACGTAATTTTCGTCATGCGGAGGGCTTGCGGCTGGTCGCACACCATGGCTGCGTGCAGGCCAAATTTCGAGTTACGCGTGCAACAGCGCATGCGCAAGCAGTATAGAAGAGTCCACTAGGTGGCAATACGCACAGTATTGAGCACAGTGTTCAGCCGTCAAAGAAGAGTGTGAAAAGACCGGTTAACAACACGTTTGAAAAAGAGAAAAAACACGACAACGGACAGCGAACTTGACCAGCGTTTGTGCGAAGAGATTAGAAAGTAACCACATTTGTACAATTCATGTTTGAAAGAGTACAAAGACGTGTTTAGGGCGGTAAATTCATGGAGGGGGATAAGTAAAATATGGGAAAGGATGCACTTCTTTTCTTCTCCGATCATGCCCAGTGAATGTCACGTTGATGACACGACTCAATGCTGCTCTCCGATGTCTGGTAGAGCATAGAAAAAAACTGTACTGCGCATGTGACGAACGCAGTCATCCGCGCGCATCCGTGGTGTAGTATACTTTGAAAGACGTGTGGACGTGACTGCGTGTGTGACGCGTCCGGGCGCGGAAAGTGAAGTATACCCGGGGCTTTAAGGTGCGTTCACGCGGCCTCGTAATTCCTGTAGTTACGAGATTCTAGCTTGTAAAAAGTGTTCACGTCCTCGTAGAGCTTGTAATTACAGCTTGTAAGCTGGGAGTTTTCTGATAGCTCCCACATGTACCAAGTGGCCGCTGTACCACCTGACCGCTGTAGATTCATTTAGGCGTGGATAGTGGTGCCATGGAAACGCATAATTCCTAGTCCAAGGACCAAAAGGACGTGAACAGCTCCGAATATAACGTCACGTGTTGTCATTTCAAGATACCGGTAAATACAAGGTGACGTGAACGCAGCTTTACACTGAACGCGTGTGCGGTGCGTTACGGCTTAATTACACTTAAAATTCCAGTTATGGACAACAAAAACAAAGAAATTTCAAGTTTTTCAACTTCGAATCTCTTGTCTTCAGTTTCTGGCCTCCTAGTGATGTGAAATATGAGCGGGAGTTTACTCAGGGTGATTATTTTGACTTTATTTTGTATTTGAGCTGCGCGTCTTGGATGCGGTGTCCGTCAAAAAAATAGGCGAGGCGCCTATCTTTAGCGAAGCTAAACGCACCGCGGCGCGGCTGGTGTAAACACGAGCATTGACTAGAGTGGCCACGTATCAGCTCCGGTAGCCGCGTCGCAGCCGTAATGCGCCGCACACGCATGCAGTGTGAAGCCTCGTTTACACTGCACGCGTCTGCGGTGCGTTACGGCTCCGGCAAGGTTTTGTTCCGTCCTCTGAGTGGTGTCAACTCACACCAGAAGCATTTCAGAAGCGAAGCGGCTGGATTCGCGAGACCACTAGATTTGCCTGTCCAACGTTGTTTTCGTTTATTTTTTTCATGTTTTAATGGCTAAATAGTTATATTTTGTCCGGTTTTATTGTGTTTATTGCTATGCCATACTTTATTTTGCTGTAGCCATACAGATGAAGTTAATACACTTAAAATTCCAGTTATGGACAACAAAAACAAAGAAATTTTTCAACTTCAAATCTCTTGTCGTCAGTTTCTGGCATCCTAGTGATGTGAAATATGAGCGGGAGTTTACACAGGGTGATTATTTTGACTTTATTTTGTATTTGAGCTGCGCGTCTTGGATGCGGCGTCCGTCAAAAATAGGCGAGGCGCCTATCTTTAGCGAAGCGGCGCGTTGAGCCGCTTCTGAGACGCTTCTCAAACGCACCGCGGCGCGGCTGGTGTAAACACAAGCATTGACTTCAGTGGCAGTGTATCAGCTCCGGTAGCCGCGTCGCAGCCGTAACGCGCCGCACACGCATGCAGTGTAAACGAGGCTTCAACGAGGCTTTAACGAGGCTTTACTGTAAACATTGGTTTATTTTTACAAAACCCTTGACCACTTCTAATATGATGTCTGAAAAGATTTTATCATTCAAAACTGTCAAGTAAATCTGTTAAATGAGCAATTAAATGATACTTTTACTTGAGTGTGTACACCATAATTAAGACTTTACCATGTTTGTTTTTCTGCCCGGGATCATCTTATAATGTTACTAAAAACAGTTTAACATTGGGATAGATATGCAGATCGGCAGGTGCGACACACAGGCAGGAAAAGCTCAAGGTTTAGCAAATTTACTGATATAATATTGTGAGTTCTTCTTTTTTCTTTTTTTTTTTAATGGAATAATGATGTGATGGGATGAGTGAAGTTTCTGACCTCTCAATGAAGTGATTTGTGAAATTGATATTTGTTCATATTTTTCATAATTTGGTTGTTGTTTGTTGATGCTGTTCAGTTAATAATGAAGGACAAAATAAATATTCAACAGCATGAGGACCTAATGGATATAAATTGCCCTCTTACAGTGTGTCACGACAAGATAAAAAAGCAGAGCTGAGATAAGATTAAAAAAAATGGCAACACTTTAGTTTAGGGTCTAATTCTCACTATTAACTAGTTGCTTATTATGATGCATATGACTAGAATATTGGCTGTTTATTAGTACCTATAAAGCACATATTAATGCCTTATTCTGCATGACCATATTCTATATCCCATAATCCTACCGAATACCTAAACTTAACTATCTTACTAACTATTAATAAGCAGTAATTAGGAGTTTATGAGGCAAAAGTCATAGTTAATAGTTAGTTGGTGAGAATTGGACCCTAATCTAAAGTGTGTCAGAAAATTCACAAGATGTCGCCATAATAATCTCATTTGATTCTGAAATGTTGCCATACCATGTAGCTACTACACATTCAACAATTCAACCAGCTCACCATAACTTGTTTTCATCACTTTTATTAATCATATGCATTGAGAATTCATTAGTCAAGTTGGCCAAAAACTGATTTGGGGGTTTGTTCAAATTTGGGCTATTGGAAATAATTTTGTCCAGGATAAAGAATGAACTTATAATTTTAAACTTTAGAGTTTTCAAACATCTTTGTCATGGCTGATGCACTTCATTCACAGTGGAAGGAGTACTCCGCCTCTGACTGGTCACCTGAAAGAAAAAGATTTCACATTCATACAACAATGGAAACCTGTACAGGGAAAAACTCTGAATAAACAATGTGCATCACATGATCAAAACATTCAACGCTGGCATATTAAATCTTACTTGTTTGGTAGTAATCATACACTTTGACCACAGCTGGCTTGAGATTCTTCACTGGAAGAACCCGTTTCATTTGTATCTGGTAATTCATTGGAATATTTCGTGGGATCTGCAGGAGGAAACAAACTCATCAGTCATGGACATTACAGATAATATGTTGATGAATCAATCTAATGAAATAAAATCATGTGAATGTTGCTGTTCTCTCACCTCCTTCAAATAAACTATGAGATGATCATTTTTAGAATCGACCCTTTCCACAAGTGATGCATGTATTCTGGAAGAACTTCCAAGCTGTGATGAATCACTCAAACTCACAAGTGATGTCTCAGCTGTGAATCCAGATAAGAGTTTAATATCCACAATGGCCATGTTAGTCCTTTCCTGTAGACCATCATATCTGGAAAAGAGAAAATGAAAAGATATGGTTCTTAAATGATAAATTTACAAATAAGCGAGAACAAAAGCCAGTTTTTGACAGATTAATCCCAGAGGGAGCATATAGAAGGAACAAAACAGGGCCGAGATACAAACCTTGAGGAACACCGGAAATGATGGGACGATGTTGTTGCAAAGATACTTACAGTCAATAGAATGTTCAAAAGGAACCATCAAATTAAAGTGTTACCAAAATATTCAGTAAAGATTTATTTGTCAGTAAATATTAAGTTCTAATCATGTTCTTGTCTTTTGACGAACACAAATGTTCTTACTTGACAGTGAACTTCAAAATGAAATTTTGTCCCAATGTTTTGCAGTCTCCCTCAATCTTAGCATCAATGCTCAATGTTTTAGCTTCAGTAGGAGTGGGAATGTTGTAGAACTGGGCCATCTGAGAGAGTCAACACAAACAAATACACATTCATAAATCATCTCACAGCAGAATAACCACAAAAGAGAGAAAGTGAGTATGAGTAAATGAAGCTGAACACACTACAGACCTGCACAGACACACAGGTCGAGCCCTTCACTTCAATGCTGTATTTGGCTGGAACGTTCTGCAGCTGCTTCTCCTGGTACAGTAACCTGTTGTCCTGATTGACATCAAAGTGGTGAGTGTCTCCTTCTGACTGTACAGTCACTGTTG
>JAOTNS010001481.1:0-37051 GCA_028476615.1 Culter alburnus
TTTCGGCCGATTCAAACTGTTGAACGCCGTTGGAGCTCGTCGGTCCGTCGGGCCATCTGATCATTCTGATTGGCTGCTCAGCTACTGCCGCCTGCTGTTTCTGAAAGATTTCATCTCACGCAGGCGCAGAACTGATGGCTGCTTGGCCGTCGGCTGTTTAGCGTCGGTTTGGTGTGTCAGGGCAACTTTGGACACAGACGCTGCCGACGTGAGCCAACCCCGCAGTCTGCTTTCGTCTCCACTAGTTCGTCGGCGTCGGCTTGGTGTGTTCTGGCCTTTACACGCAAAATCCTTACTTGTCACACAATTTCTGAAACCTGAAACTCAAACAGCAGAACCACAACACCAAATCTGCAAAACCAACACTAATTCTCGCCTTTGACTTTGTTTTCAATTTCATAAAAACACCTTTTGCAAAACACAACACACAATTCTTTATGTAACACGTGTAGAATATTATGGCAAATGTGTTTGCAATGTTTGCTTTTGAGATGTTTGTGATACTTTAAAGCAGTGTTTCATTTTGCAAGAGATGTGAAGCATTTTGCATTTTGTGTGTGCAATTCTTGGATTTGTGAGTAAAGTTTTGAAAAAAAAAAAAAAAAGAGTTTTGAAAATGTGTGTAAGCAGTTGAAAAAAACTATAAACCTTGTCTGTGAAACCGTGGGATACTATTATAGTCACAGGAAGTCAAATGATAAACTTCACACACTGGTACCCCCTCCTCACTCTCCAAGAACTGTATCATCCAGATTGAGTAAAAGAGCTGGCAAAATCATTCTGAACCCTTCACACCCATGCCACTTCCTCTTTGAACTGTTGCTGTCTGGTCGGCGCTACAGAGAACTTAGCACCACAACGCCCAGGCAAAGGAACAGGAACTTCTAATTTACATTCCTTGCATTTGTACACTGTACATACTATCTTTTTTGTATGCTGTGTATTTTTTTTTTATATATATATTTTTTTGTATATTATTTCCTATTTACTTATTCTATTTTTATTCTTTTTATTATCTGTGCTACACTGTCATTGTGGAAGTACAAACATACTGTCACAGACACGTCAGGTTCCAACTCACTCCCTTACCCACGCACTCAATCACCAGCATACTAATCATCGCCACCTGCACCTCATCAGCACCTCATCAGCACCAGCATAAAACCTCCACACTCACACACACTCACTGTCTGGTCTCGTTTGCACTATTATGAAACGTATGCTTACCTCAAGGACACCAAACACTATACTTACCTGCTCCAGTCATCTCCATCGTCTCCTTCGTCTCCTGTTCTCCTCGTGTGCCTGCCTGCCTGTGTGTGTGAGTGTCTCCGCCATCATTCTCCAACGTCTGCTTCCATCCTCATCTGAAATACAACACAAGGACAGTATCACCCTCTTATCTGCATTCAAGAACTGCTTTATCATCACTCCCTTACCTGTTGCTCTGCTGTGTTATCAATAAAACCACTATTTGTTACTTTTACATCTGCCTCCGGTGTCTCCATTGTAACAGAAGACCGGACCATAACAACAGTCACAGCATGAGCACCACCGACCCTTTCAGGAGCTCGTGGATGCATTCCGCCGAGCACTCACACCACCACCCGCTTCACAGCCGTCCACCAACGCTACCACTTCCGCATCCACCGTCACCGCTCCTTCTCCAGCATTCACCGCCAGTCCCATGGCCAATCCTACTCTGGATCGGCGGAGGAATGCAGCGGATTTCTTCTCCAATGTGAACTGGTCCTGGAGATGCAGCCGCACCTCTACCCCACTGACACGGCTAAAATTGCGTTCATCATCTCTCAACTGCAAGGTAAGGCCCTTCAATGGGCAGATTCTCTCACTTCCGTGAGGTCTTCGGCAAACCATTGGCAGATTCTTCGACTGGTGAGAAACTTTACAATCTAAAACAAGGAAATAACTCTGTTAATGAATATGCCTTGCAGTTCAGAACGCTAGCCGCCACCAGCGGATGGAATGAACAAGCCCTCATTACCACCTTTCGTCAAGGATTGGAGCCTAATGTGCGGTTGCATCTCGCTGCATACGAGGACTCCATAGGACGTGAACGCTTCATACAACTCGCCATCCGCGTGGGTTCTCGTATGCAGTCGTGTCTCCTCGAGCACCAGGGCCAGCCACTCTCCAACATCCTCCTCCGTCGATCCGAACCCGTCAGCTCCCCAGAACCAGCATGTGAACCTATGCAAGTTGACCATTCCCGTCTCACTCCCGCCGAAAGACAGAGAAGGCTGACCCTGAACTTGTGTCTATATTGTGGATCCCCGGGGCATGTCATCTCCACATGCCCAACTCGTCCTCCTCGACCAGTGGTGAGTGCAATCATTCCCTCCATTCAAAAAATGAAACCACTCACTACTATTGTAAACCTTACTGCTGCCAATGCCTCTATTCCAGTGGTGGCGCTCCTCAATTCAGGGTCAGCAGGAAACTTCATCTCCGGCGCCCTCTGTCGACAGCTCAAGCTCCAAACCTCCCCGTCTCCGCTTAACTATCAAATCCACTCCTTCACGGGCAAACCCCTAAGCCGTAAGACGGTCCGCCGCTGTGTGGGTCCCCTACAACTGAGAGTCGGAGTACTTCATAAGGAAGAACATCCATTTGCTGGTTCTGGAGGAATCCACCGCTGACGTGGTTCTAGGGCGCCCATGGCTTGAACAGCACAGCCCCACCATCTCCTGGCGCATGGGCGAAGTCCTGAAGTGGGGCGACCACTGTTTCTTCGACTGCTTCCCAGTACTTCCTGCTCCGAACTCTTCACTCTCCAAGACTCTCTCCATCAACGCCACCTCCATTGAAAGTCCTGTAGAGAAGCGATCCGTGGATGTTCCACCTGATTACGCCCCCTTCAGCGACGTCTTCTGCCCGCAACGCACCTCCAAGCTACCTCCACACCGGCCATGGGACTGTGCCATCGATCTGTTACCGGGTGAGCCAGTGCCCAGGGGACGCATTTACCCCCTGTCATTACCGGAGGAGAAGGCCATGGAGGAATATATCGAAGAGGCCCTTAACCAAGGTTACATCCGCCCGTCTACTTCCCCTGCTGCTTCAAGCTTCTTCTTTGTGGCTAAAAAGGACGGAGGCTTGCGGCCCTGCATCGATTTACCATGCCCTAAACAAGATCACCGTCAAGTTCCGCTACCCACTTCCCCTCGTCCCAGCGGCCCTGGAACATCTCCGTGGTGCCACTGTGTTCACTAAGTTGGACCTCCACAGCGCGTATAACCTCATCCGGATACGTGAGGGGGACGAGTGGAAGACCGCCTTCGTCACGCCCACCGGCCACTACGAATACCTCGTCATGCCGTATGGCCTGGTCAACGCCCCCTCGTATTCCAGGATTTCATACACGAGGTGCTCCGGGAGTTCCTCCACAAGTTCGTGTTGGTATACATAGATGACATCCTCATTTACTCCCGGAGCTTGGCCGAACATCGCCACCACGTTGCGGAGGTCCTCCAACGCTTACGGCAATACCATCTGTTCCTCAAAGCTGAAAAGTGCTCCTTTCATCAGTCTTCTGTCCAGTTCCTGGGGTATGTGATCGACCACAGTGGCTTCCGGATGGACGAGGGGAAGGTTTCCACTATTCAGACCTGGCCCACTCCTACCACCATTAAAGAACTCCAACGCTTCCTCGGATTCTCCAATTTCTACCGTCGTTTCATCAAGAATTACAGCACCATAGTCAGCCCTCTCACCAATCTACTACGTCACCAGCCCAAGTCTCTGTCCTGGTCCCAACAAGCCACCAACGCCTTTGAGACCCTCAAGAGAGCCTTCACCACCGCTCCCCTCCTCGTCCACCCTAACCCGGACTTGCCTTTCGTCGTGGAGGTCGACACCTCCACCACCGGAGTGGGAGCGGTCCTCTCGCAGCAGCAGGGGACGCCAAGTAGACTCCATCCATGTGCCTTCTTCTCCCGCAAGCTCAACCCGGCGGAGGTCAATTACGACATCGGTGACTGCGAACTCCTGGCCGTCAAGCTTGCCCTGGAAGAGTGGAGGCATTGGTTGGAGGGGGCTAATCATCCATTTCAAGTCCTCACAGATCACAAGAACATCGAATATCTGAAAGCTGCAAAAAGACTCAACCCTCGCCAAGCTCGCTGGGCCATGTTCTTTTCCAGATTCAATTTCTCCATTTCCTACCGTCCAGGTTCCAAGAACACTAAAGCCGATGCTCTGTCCCATCTCCCATGCTCCTGAAGAGAAAACCAAAACTCCAGAAACCATCCTACCTGAATCGATCTTTGTTAGCCCCATCCAGTGGTCAGAAGAGACCTTACCCTCCTCCAATGCCTCTTCACGAACTCCGCCGGGTTGCCCCCAAGGCTCGCAATACGTCACACGGGCACGACGCACTCCACTTCTGCACAACGCGCACTCTTCACTTGGCACTGGCCACCCGGGGGTCAATGAGACCCTCTCGTTGCTCAAACAACGCTTCTGGTGGCCCAACATGGCCAACGACGTCAGAAGGTACGTGCAGGGCTGCAGGGAGTGCGCCATTTCCAAGAGCCCACGCCATCTTCCCACCGGCAAGCTCAATCCTCTGCCCGTTCCTGAGAGACCCTGGTCACACCTGGGAGTGGACTTCGTCACGGATCTCCCCGAGTCCGATGGTCACACCTGCATCCTGGTAGTTGTAGATCGCTTCTCTAAAGCCTGCCGTCTGATCCCCCTGGAGGGTCTACCTACCGCCATGACCACAGCTGAATTAATGTTTAACCATGTCTTTCGCCATTATGGAATCCCCGAAGACATTGTTTCTGATAGAGGGCCCCAGTTTATCTCCCATGTCTGGAAGGCGTTCTTCTCCCTCCTGGGTGTGACCGTCAGCCTGTCATCTGGATACCATCCTCAGTCGAACGGGCAGACGGAAAGGAAGATCCAGGAGATAGGCCGCTTCCTGCGTACCTTCTGTCACGGCCACCAGAACTCCTGGAACCAGTACCTGGGTTGGGCCGAGTACGCACAAAACTCCCTCCGACAAGCCACTACTGGACTAACACCGTTTCAGTGCGTACTCGGTTACCAACCCCCGCTGTTCCCCTGGTATGGGGAACCTTCCAACGTTCCGGCAGTCGACTACTGGTTCCGGGAGAGCGAGAGGGTTTGGGACTTAGCTCATCACCAACTGCAGAGAGCCCTGCGCAGACGCAAGATGACAGCCGACCTTCGGCGCGCGCTCCGGCACTCCGGCGCTCCGGCGCTCCGACGCTCATATCTACCACCCGGGGCAGAAGGTCTGGCTGTCCACCAGGGACATCAGGATGCGTCTGCCCTGCAAGAAGCTGAGTCCCCGCTTCATTGGCCCATTCACCATCATCCGACAGATCAACCCTGTCACCTACCGTCTCCAACTCCCGGCACAGTATAAAAGAATTCATCCTACTTTCCATGTCTACTTTTTATTGTTCTCCATTGTAACACATACCTGGCAATAAAGATTTTTCTGATTTTCTGATATTTATATTTATGCTTTTGGCAGATGCTTTTATCCAAATATTATATTTAATTTAATACTGTATATGAACTCTTTCTTCTTTCTGAATCCATGAGCTTGGTGTTGGTATCATCATGATCTGTCTTAGCTATAGGGAAGAAAGTTCATTTTTTATTTACAGTTTTTCTCAATCGATTTTACACATTTCTAATGTACCTGCTCTCAAAACAGTTAACACAGTGATCTAAACACACTCTTACATTTGCCAAACAGTTCAACTTTACTGCACAATAAAACACTGCATAATGCATTTATTAAAAGTAAATACCAACATCAATACTAGGCGTATTTTAGAACATTTTCAGCTGTGGATGTACAAATACACTAGGAAAATACACATTCATTGTAATGTTTTTCCAACAGGTTTTCGTATATGGGTCTTTGATCATATAAAGCTTTAAAATGGTATTTTTAAAAATCTTTGAAAACTGATGTAATGCATATTTTTGAGTCATGAACAATTTATTAATTAAACATGTTTTAGTTGTTACATAACAAGTTTTAACAAGTTTTAGTTGTTACATAACATTTTGAAGTGTTTAAATTCTTTTTTTTTTTTACCTTTTTTGTCAGGTGGTACAATCAAATATTTGTAAATTTATATCTACCCATACATGAAATTAGCTGTTTTTATCAGTATTTGAGAGATATCTACAAACCCTTTTCACTCTACCACAATGATCTATTGGGGTCCTCTGGATGTTGGATTACAGTATCAAGTTTAACGTTATTACCTTGTCAGTTGACAATAAAATATTTTCACTTGTGCCACCTGACATTTGAGAATATACAAATTGCAGAGCAAAGTTTTTCAATTATGTCAACAACTTTGAAACTACAGTTCCCTTTCGATACTTCACTCGTACTGCGTATGGGGAAGGTCTCCTTTTCCCCCGTTACTGAAGCCTTTTTCAATAACGCAGTGTAACTGCATCGTCATTGGTTCACTCATAGACAAGTTGTTGAACCAATGACGGCGCGGCATAGCTGCGCGACCTATGGCGACAGAGCGCGCGAATATTCCCGCCGAAATGGGCGGGGTTTAGGGCTATATAAGCGGGCGTTTCGCCATAGGATTTCAGTTCTCTCTCCTTCAGCGACGACTTCACATCGCTCCTCGCTGATCTCCGGCTGAAGCCTTCGCCGCCTGGAAGAAGCTCGCCTGGAAAGAAGCTCTCGCCACCGTCGAAGAGGCTCCCGCAGCAGACTGCTGAGCTCGCCGAGGAAGAAGCGCCGGCGCCCTCGTCGACTGCCGCCTCGAGCGCCGTCTCGAGCCGCCCGCTTCCCGCTTCCGGCCGCCTGCCAGCCCGTCTCCTGCCGCCATCCGGCGCCTAAAAGAGCGATTTTCCCGCGGTTTATTGCCGCTCTAAAAGAGCTTTCCAACAGCGGTTTTCACTGCTCTAACGGACCTCGCCGCTCTAAAAGAGCCCCCTCAAACGCCGTTTTCACGGCGGCGGCGTTGTTACAAATGCCGCACCACTCGTGTGGCACATGCAGAGCCCCTCTGCATGACGACGACGGACACGGTGAGTGCGTCGGCTGCCTGGGCAGACCCCATGCAGAGGCCGCGCTCACCGGGACCTCGTGTTCTTACTGTGAGAACATGAGTCTCGCCTCTCTGCGCTCGCGGATCGCCTTCTTCAGTGAAGGCGATCTCGCCGCTCGCGCCCTCCCGTCTTCTTCCTCCCGCGAGCCGGCTAGGAAGAGACAGCGGGGCAGAGCGGCCCAGTGCACAGAGTTGGACGACGTCACGCCGGCTTCCCCACGTGCCTCACCCTCTCCCCCGAGAGAGCAGTCCCCTGTCCTGAGCTGCGTCCCTCGGCAGATTCGAGCGACCGCATCTCTTTTGGCGGTTCTGAGGACGAGCCGCTTGATGACTTCATGTCTCTCGTGGCCTCTGGAACTGAAGGTTGGGCCGGTGATTCTGACCCCGCCCGCCTTCCCTCGCTGGAGCCCATTGACTGCAAGCCGGGTATGGATGCCGAGCTCTTCCGCATCCTCTCGAAAGCAGTAGAGGTTTTGGACCTCGAATGGGCTCCGCCAGAGGAGCCATCACGGAGCAGGCTCGATGAGTGGTTCCTGCGGGTTTCCACCAGGCCCCTCGTCAACGCGCCGCACCGTTTTTCCCAGAGGTTCACAACGAGCTGACGAAGTCGTGGCGCGCCCCGTATTCTGCCCGCCTATGTACTACGCATTTTTCAGCTCTCACCTCTGTGGATGGCTCTGAAGAGAAGGGTTACGAGCATCTACCGCCCCTGGACGAAGCGGTGGTGGCTCACCTCTGTCCCCCCACGGCTGTGGGTTGGAAAACTAAGAGGGCCCTTCCATCCAAGCCCTGCAGGACCACTTCTGCTCTGGCTGGCAGAGCATATACGTCCGCTGGCCAGGCTGCCTCAGCGCTGCACGCCATGGCTATTCTCCAGGTGTTTCAAGCGAAGCTCCTCCGTTCTCTGGATGAGTCCGGCGTCGATGCACCTGCCTTCCGTGACCTCCGCAGCGCCACTGACTTAGCCCTGCATGCCACAAAGGCCACAGCTCAGGCCATTGGACGATCCATGGCCAGCCTGGTCGTGCTTGAGCGCCATTTGTGGCTCAACCTGACCGAGATTAAGGAGATGGACAAGACGGCCTTTTTGGATGCCCCGGTCTCTCCTTCTGGTCTCTTCGGGCCAGCAGTAGAGGGCTTTACGGAGCGTTTTACTGCAGCACAAAAGTCGTCTCAGGCTATGCGACACTTCCTGCCAAAACGCTCTAGCTCCACGTCTGCTTCCAGCCGCCCCAAGTCTGCGCCGGCTCAGCAGAACAAACCTGCCCCCTCTACCTCTCAGGCAGCACCACCGAAGGAACAGCGCCATCGTAAGCGCTCCTCCTTCCCGAGGCAACGTCAGGGACCCCCGCCTAAGATTACGCTGGACCCGACACCTCCTAAGCCCTCCTGATGTTTCAGGAAGGAAGAGGATGGGGCAAAGTCTCGCCACGGCCGGACCACCCCAAAAGCTCTTTCGTTCCACCCCCCCCGCCACCTCGTTCAGCTCCGGGCGTGGGAGATATGTTCAGTGTTGTGCTAACTGGGCCCAGTGCTGTGTCCATGCAAAACGCTATTCTTATGGTGAACACTATGTATATTCTACCTTCTCTAAGAAAGAGCGAAGTTCCTCTTCCACTTTCTCCGGTGCACGGGCCCCGATTGGCGGCCCGTCACCCGATACCATTCAACCCCTTGTCACGCGGGCCGAGGCCTGGCGGGCCATCCCCGGAGTGTCAAGCTGGGTTCTGGGAACCCGGTTTTCGACTCAGTCCATATGACGGCTGTAGTCTCTCCAGAGTGCGCTCTGGCCATTCAGCAGCTCGCGGCATCGGTCAGGAACAGAGCCTATTTCCCTCTGAAGTTTTTCCAGAGGATGCTAGGGCTGATGGCTTCCGCCTCCCTGGTTCTGCAGCTCGGCCTTCTTCGGATGCGGCCTCTGCAGTACTGGTTGAAGTTCCAGGTCCCTCCTCACGCCTGGCGGCACGGCCGCCTGCGTCTCAGGGTCAATCAGGCCTGTTTGGCAGCTCTGAAACCCTGGATGAACCCTGTATGGTTCAGCCAAGGGGTACCCCTACAGGCGGTGTCCAGAAGGACGGTGCTCTCAACGGATGCGTCCAACACAGGTTGGGGCGCTCTTTGCGAGGGCAGACCGGCCTTCGGCTCGTGGTCTCACGAGGAATGCCATCTGCATCAACTGCCTCGAGATGTTGGCAGTGATTCGAGCCCTTCATGCGTTCCAGGCACACCTGACAGGGCGCCACGTCTTAGTCCAGTCGGACAGCATGACAGTGGTGTCATACATAAATCACCAGGGTGGTCTTTCGTCCAGCCGTCTATGCGCTCTGGCGAAGCATCTTCTGGAATGGGCATCACCGAGGTTTCAGTCCCTCAGGGCGACTCACATACCCGGGAGAACAAACTTGGGAGCAGACATGCTATCTCGGAGCAATGTCCCCTCAGACGAGTGGATGCTCCACCCCCAGACGGTTCTCATGATCTGGGAGTTCTTCGGAAAGGCAGAGGTAGACCTCTTCGCTTCAGAAGGCAACTCTCACTGCCCAATTTATTTCTCGAAGGAGGAAGATGCGCTGGCCCATGTCTGGCCCAGCACCCTCCTTTACGCTTTTCCCCCGATCGCTCTGATCCCACAGGTCATCAGATGGATCAGGGAAGACAAGCACAGAGTCCTCCTGGTGGCCCCGCTCTGGAGGAGCCAAGTTTGGTCCTCAGAACTGTTCAGGCTTTCCACAAAAGCTCCGTGGCCGATCCCCCTGAGACGGGACCTCCTCTCTCAGGCGAACAGGACGATTTGGCATCCCCAGCCAGAACTCTGGGCTCTGCACCTCTGGTCCCTCGACGGGAGCCTGCTAACCTCCCCGGGGACGTGCTGAATACCATTTCTCAGGCGAGAGCCCCGTCCACGAGATGCCTGTACGCCCAGAAATGGTCGGTCTTTGTTGACTGGTGTTCTACACGCAACATAGACCCAGTGGAGTGTGACGTATCTCCGATACTGTCTTTCCTCCAGGAGCGTTTGGATCTGGGTCGCACACCTTCAACGCTCAAAGTTTACGTAGCAGCCATTGCAGCGTTTCACACTCCTATTGCTGGCCAGTCAGTGGGACGAAACAACCTCGTGGTGCGTTTCTTGAGAGGTTCTAGGCGATTAAATCCTCCTCGTCCTCTCACTGTTCCCACCTGGGACCTCTCTTTGGTCCTCAGAGCTCTTAAAGGGCCTCCCTTTGAGCCACTGCGTTCAGCTGACCTCAGGCCCCTGACGCTCAAAACCGCTTTGCTACTTGCACTAGCGTCGGTTAAGCGAGTTGGTGACTTGCAGGCCCTCTCCGTGAGCCCTGCATGCCTTGAGTTCGGGCCCAACAACTCCAAAGTCGTTTTGAAACCTAGGCATGGCTACGTCCCTAAGGTGCTCTCGACTCCATTCAGAGCACAGGTTATTTCCCTCTCAGCGCTTCCTCCCTCGTCGGACGAGCGAGAGTTGGAACTACTCTGCCCTGTCAGGGCATTAAGGACCTACGTTGATCGATCACAGCCTTTTCGGCAATCTGATCAGCTCTTTATCTGCTTTGGTGGCCGCACCAAGGGGTCTTCGGTCTCAAAGCAACGTCTTTTGCGTTGGTTAGTCGACGCTATTGCTCTTTGTTACTCCTCTATGGGCCTCGACTGCCCCATAGGAGTTAGAGCTCACTCTACTAGAGGAATGGCTTCCTCTTGGGCCTGGTCTAGTGGAGTTTCGATTAAAGACATCTGTGAGGCGGCCGGCTGGTCCTCGCCGTCCACTTTTGTCAGATTTTATCATTTGGACATCCCGACCTTACAAGCTCGGGTCCTTTCGATATGATCCAGCGGCCTCTATCGAGCTCCGCTTCATGCCACTCTGGGAGTTAACTCCCTTTTTGTAGTGTAACGAGGGTTCGACGGCTCCGGCCTTCTCACTTGCCTCCATACGCAGTACGAGTGAAGTATCGAAAGGGAACATACTCGGTTACTAACGTAACCTCGGTTCCCTGAGATACGGAACGAGTACTGCGTTACATGCCGTGCCACGAGGCTGCGGCTTCAGTGTCGTCGCTTCAGTCGAATGACCTGAAATCCTATGGCGAAACGCCCGCTTATATAGCCCTAAACCCCGGCCATTTCGGCGGGAATATTCGCGCGCTCTGTCGCCATAGGTCGCGCAGCTATGCCGCGCCGTCATTGGTTCAACAACTTGTCTATGAGTGAACCAATGACGATGCAGTTACACTGCGTTATTGAAAAAGGCTTCAGTAACGGGGAAAAAGGAGACCTTCCCCATACGCAGTACTCGTTCCGTATCTCAGGGAACCGAGGTTACGTTAGTAACCGAGTACAATATTTATATAATTTGTTTATATAAATATTCAAACATAGCAGTATGCCGAAGTATTTCATCTTGTATTTCTTATAAACAAAAAACAAAATTTGGGGGCTGAATCCAAAATCCCCCATACGCTCAGATAGGGCTCCCCAGGTCAACTAAACCACTAAATTAGAGTAATTCTGATTTCATTTCAAATCCACCTTTCCTCCCACCCCTGCTGTCTACATTCACTATATGTTTTCTTACAATTTCTCCTCTTGCTCTTTCCACTACACCAATGCCCTCCACTGTGCTCAGCTCTTCTCCAATCCTCCTTTTTTACTTCCTCTTCTCTCCCCATATACAGTATGATCTCCTTTTATATGTTCCACCCTTCCTTTCCTTCTCATTACACCCCTTCCTCTTCTCTTGCATATTTTCTTGCTCTCTGTATACTTTCCCTTTTATATTTTCCACTGTAAAAATGAATGTGATTTTAACAGTAAAATATTGTAAAAACACTATGGGAAAAAATGTAAATAGGTTAACAGTAAGTTCCCATATTATATACAGGGAAAAACTGTAAAAGCTCTTACCAGACATTTTATGTAATTTTCACAGTAAATTGCTGTAAATTTTACAATTTTTAGAAGTAAAAAAGACAAAATCAATGTATAATTTACAGTCAAAAACTGTATACTGATTTTTCCACAATTCCCTGTGTGACTCTCCACATTTGAAAATATTTTGTTTAAAAAATCATGTTTCTTAATAGTTTTTGTTATCAGTTGTACATTAGGGTTTTATGTTACACCTTCTGTTGTTTAATGAATGTCTATTGCATTATGTAAGTGTTGTGGGTTACCATGATGGTGTTTTGCATTTGCATGAATGACTGTCTGCACCTTCTTTATATTAGTATAAACTTCAACTCGTGGAAAAGTTATTTGTGATGAATGCTGATTCTTCATGTGGTTTTCTCTTTTACCACCTGCATTGTTATGGTGGTTGTCAGTATATGTTAAAGGTACACAACAGATTTAAGTAGTGTGCATTGTTGAATTTATTGGTTTACATTCAAATTTTCTTGTTTGTAAATTACAGTTTTATAGTGTAAAATGTACAGTTTGTTCTGTAAATGTGTTTACAGTTTTTCTGCATTTTTTACAAAATTATTCTGAAAACTACAGCTGCCAAAATTATTTTGTAAAAACTATGGAATCTTTTTTTACAGTGTCCCTATTACATAATGCAATTGTGATAAACGTGTAAACGGATAGGAAAACTGAATTTCCTGTGTTGTGTGTATCAATAATCAAGCAGATATCAGTTTGAGGCTAACTGAAAACATACCAAGTGCATTTGATAATATGACATATTCCAGAGTTTTGTTTGTTGTTTGGACAAATGATACATAAATGTTTGTGAATTGTGTAAAATCAATAAATTTTTTTTTTTTTTTCCTGATTTATTAAAGTTTTGGTTGGATGTATTAACTATTATGAAACTTTTGAGAACTTTGTGCTTAGTTTTGAGAAAATTATTCACATGATTTGCAATTTGTGTGAAATTAATGAAAACGTACAAACTGTTTAGAACAATTACAAAGTGTTCAATCACTGTGTTAACTGTTTTGAGAACAGTGATCAGAGTTTGGAGAAATGTGTAAAATCGATTGAGAAAAACTGTAAATGACAGTGTTGACAGTGTTTGATTCCCAGGGAATTAACAGATAATATGTAAACCTTGAATGCAATGTAAGCATCTTCGAACAAACGTGTCTGCCAAATGTGTAATTGTTGAATGAACATACGTAACCTTACTCGGTTACTACACATGTTAAATCTTAGAAATATATATTCTAATGCATATATATTGATAACTTCACTGTAGAAAATATTCCGTATTTGTTACAAAATAATTTTGGCAGCTGTGGATGTTTTGTACTGTTTTATACCTTTAACATATACTGACAACCACCATAATAATGCAGGTGATAAAAGAGAAAGCCACATGAAGAATCAGAGTTCATCACAAACAGCTTTTCCATGAGCTGTAGTTTATACTAATATAAAGAAGGTGCACAGAGTCATTCACGCAAACACGATACACCATCATGGTAACCCACAACACTTACATAATGCAATAAACATTCATTAAACAACAGAAGGTGTAACATAAAACCCTAATGCACATAACTAATAACAAAAACTATTAAAAAACATCATTTTTTAAACAAAATACTTTCAAATGTGGAGTATCACAAAGGGAATTGTGGGAATAGAGGCAAATAGACACAAGAAGTGCTCACAATACAAGTTTTAGGCAGTGCTCAGAGTATCATAAACTACAATAGAGAGGGATTAGAGGAAGTGAAAGGATAGGAATAAGAAGTTTTTTTTTGTTGTTGTTGTTTTTTTAGGATGAGGTTAAGTGCTCACGAAAAAGATGAGTTTTCAGCTGTCTTTTGAATATTGCCAGGGATTCTGCATTCCAGATGAAGGCAGGAAGGTCGTTCCACCAGCAAGGAACAGTGAATGAGAATGTTCTTTAATGAGCGTAGGCTTCTGGTAGGAGTGTAGACTCGTAAGAGTGAGTGGAAGTAGGAGGGTGATGTGCCTGTGGTACATCTGTAAGCGAGCGTCAACGCCTTGAATTTGATGCGAGCAGCAAGTGGTAGCCAGTGCAGAGTGATGAAGAGAGGCGTGACGTGGGCTCTTTTGGGCTCGTTAAAGATGAGACTTGCTGCAGCGTTCTGAATCATTTGTAGAGGCTTGATTGTGCATGACGGCAGTCCAGCCAGAAGAGCATTGCAGTAATCAAGCCTAAAAATGACCAGGGCCAATGACCAGGGCCCTGTATATAGTACAGGAACTTACTGTTAACCTATTTACAATTTTTTTTTTCGTAGTGTTTTTACAATATTTTACTGTTAAAATCACATTCATTGTTTATAGTGTTCTCCAGCCTTACCTTTGAATTCAAAGCATTTTTCATCTGAAGCAACTGTTGAATATATGAAATCAGTATTTTCATAGATTGAATCCATTTCATGAGCCTGACAGAAGACGTGTCCGCTGAGACTTGAGTGCTGCTTGAGTTTGTTCAGAATAAGGAAGTCACATAAAATGTCATTCACATTCGTTTTTCTAATATACTTACACAGATTTTTTTTAAAACTATGGTTCTATTTCTCAAAACTCGACACACAAAAACACAAAACACACACACAAGATGCAAAATATCACACATCAATATGTGAAAAAAATACTCTATTGCGTCTTTTGCTTGTTCAGTGTACAGTGGAGCACACAGGAGTTGTTGTGTCACACGTACATGTATGTGCACAGATACACTGTATATTCATTATGTATGCACAAATGATGAATTTTACACAGTTATCCCAGCCAACATAGCATGGTGGGGCCCAGATGGGTGTCACCTGGGCAGCCTAACTGGGGCCCAGACATTTTTGTCCACGGTTTCCATGGAGGCCCCACATGGGTTAGCCCAGATGAAATGAACACTGCTCAGTGTGCACACTACAGGCTGTTAAATGAAACACAGAAACATGCTGGAGTTAATGAGATAATTAGGTGATAACGAGCAGAATCACTGAAGGACAGAGAAACAACAAGATCTACGACTTCAGCCACAGCCTTTGATGAAATCAACTAAAGATAAAAGACATTAAATCTCTGAAGATCTGATTAAACATCTCCACAAACAGCATTACCAGCTTCACTTATCACTAACCAGACTGACTTTATTTCTGACATTCATCTACAGAAGTTGTTACTGAGAATTACCAGAGGTTTAGATGTTGATGATTTGTTGAAAATAATAGTTTTGTTTGATGTCACCGTGATCGAGGTCAGCGCTCGCTTCAGTTAGGCAGTTTGACTCTTAGCTATAACTTTTAATTTTTTCTTTTGCTGTTTGTTATGGCAAGAAAAACAAGAGACAATGTGGTCGGCTGCTAAATGATAAAAATATAGTATCATTTAGTGGCTTAATTCACTGATCTAATGATTGAGCTTTTTATGAGCAAAATGTGATTAACTTTGTGCTGGATCTCCTCTAGAATTACAACAATAAAAATGTTTTAATCAGAAAATTTGAAAAACACATTGTTCACTAAACACTTCAAACCTCCTGCAAGATTCACTTACACAGACATCAAGAATCAGCGTATGAATCTCAACAATGGTGACATGCTTCATGCTGCAATGCATTCTGGGAGCCATGGATGAGTTTTGTATGAGGCACCCAGAATGCATTGCAGCATGAAGCATGTCACCATTGTTGAGATTCATACGCTGATTCTTGATGTCTGTGTGTGAATAAATCTTGCAGGTGTTTTAAAGGATTTAATGTACATTGTATTTTTCAGATTTATTATTCTGATCTGATTTTTGTAACTTTTTTTTTTCAGTTGCTCTGGAGAAGATCCAGCACCAAACTAATATGTTTTTCATATAAAGCTCAGTTATTAGATCAGTGAACAAAGCCATAACATGATGACAATTATATTCATATCATTGAAAAGGTTTTCTTGCCATAATAAACAGCAAGAGCAGCCAAAGAATATATTACTACAAAAACAATCAAGAGTCAAACTGCCTAACTGAAGTAAGCGCTGACCTCGATCACGGTGACATCAAACCAAACGTATTTTCAACAAATCAACATCTAAACCTCTGGTAATTCTCAATAACAACTTTTGTAGATGAATGTCAGAAATAAAGTCAGTCTGGTTAGTGATAAGTGAAGCTGGTAATGCTGTTTCTGGAGATGTTTAATCAGATCTTCAGTGATTTAATGTCTTTTATCTTTAGTTGATTTCATCGAAGGCTGTGGCTGAAGTCGTAGTTCTTGTTGTTTCTCTGTCCTTCAGTGATTCTGCTCATTATCACCTAATTATCTCATTAACTCCAGCATGTTTCTGTGTTACATTTAACAGCCTGTAGTGTGCACACTGAGCAGTGTTCAGTTCATCTGGGCTAACCCATGTGGGGCCTCCATGGAAACCGTGGACAAAAATGTCTGGGCCCGAGTTAGGCTGCCCAGGTGACACCCATCTGGGCCCCACCATGCTATGTTGGCTGGGATAGTGCTGAACTGAATCAATGCTGAACTGCCTTTAGCTGAATAATGACACTATTGGCTTGTTAAAATTGCTTTACAGCAGAACCTGAATTTGTTACTATTGTGAAGCCGCTGTGTGTGTGTGTGTGTGTGTGTGGTGTGTGTGTGTGTGTATATATATATATATATTACATACACATTTTCAAAACGTTGCATCTTTAAAAAAAAAAAACAAACACACAAATGCACACAAAATGCAAAATGCCTCACACATCTCTTACAAAATATAGCACTGCATTCAAAATAACACCTTTGCCATAATATTCTAGTTTTGGATATATCATATACACACAGTTATTCAAAACCTAAAGCTCTTCTTTCATGAGCTCCTAAGTACATTTCTGTAAGACTGAAAGTAATTGGCAGAGAGATGTTTAAAAATTCACGGTAAACAGGAAAGCAAGGAACCAAACTTCTTCTTTTTTTTGTCAATATATTCATGTACTTTTCTCTAACAATATTTCTGAAAAAAATCAAACCCAGACTATATAATTAGAAAAGTATAAAAGTTACAAGTGTTTAAGTTTGATTCATTTACACATTGCTGTGCTCAAACAGAATCAGAATATATAAGCCATGTGTGTTCCATACTCTGTCAAAGTTTGGTTTTGTTAAATTAATGTAAAGTTCTGAATGAAGTGTTTCATTTTGCTAAAAGAGTATTTTGACAAAATGAGCCTTGTTTTTAAAATTGTGCTTAAGAAATCATTAAAAACTGTAAAACAGCTCAAACATGCATTTTATTCTGGACTAGCTTACAGTCTTTTTTCAACTGCTTACACACAAAATCCTTACATGTCACACATTTTCTGAAACCTGACACTCAAACACCAGAACCACTCACCACATCTGCAAAACCATACTCTAATTCTCGGCCTTCGACTCAGTTTTCACTTTTTCAATCTTGCTTTCATGTTTACCATGAATTTTTCAACATCTCATTTATACCATCATTTATACTGTGGAAGTACAAACATACCTGGCAATAAAGCTCTTTCTGATTCTGATATTTATATTTATGCATTTGACAGATACTGTATGTGAACTCTTTCTTCTTTATGAATCCATGAATTTGGTGTTGGTATCATCCTGATCTACTCTCTGAGCTACAGAAGACAGAGCTTTTTTATTTTAATGACAGTGTTGACAGTGTATGATTCCCAGGGAATGAATGGATAATATGTAAACCTTGAATGCAATGTAAGCCTCTTTGAACAAAAGTGTCTGCCAAACGTGTAATTGTTGAATGAACATAACCTTACTCTGTTACTACACATGCTAAATCTTAGAAATATAAATTCTAATGCATATATTGATAACATCTCGAGCCTTACCTTTGAATTCAGAGCATTCTTCATCTGAAGCAACTGTTGAAAGTAGGAAATCAGTATTTTCATTGATTGAATCCATTTCGTGAGCCTGACAGAAGACGTGTCCGCTGAGACTTGAGTGCTGCTTGAGTTTGTTCAGAATAAGGAAGTCACATAAAATAGCATTCACATTAGTCTTTAAAAAATGCTTACACAGATGTTCATTTCTCATAACTCGACACACAAAAACACAAAACACACACACAAGATGCAAAACATCACACATATCTTGCAAAAGCAAACACCATGCAAAACTATATAAAAATTAGAATTGCTTTACAGCAGAACCTGAATATGTTACTATTGTGAAGCTGCTGTATAATATATATATACACTCACAAACACACTGAATATGCATACAAGCCAAGTCAGAAAGTCAACATTATAGTTTTTTTCAACAGCTTACACACAAAATCCTTACATGTCACACATTTTCTGAAACCTGACACTCAAACACCAGAACCACTCACCACATCTGCAAAACCATACTCTAATTCTCGGCCTTCGACTCAGTTTTCACTTTTTCAATCTTGCTTTCATGTTTACCATGAATTTTTCAACATCTCTCTGCCAATTACTTTCAATCTTGTACAGAAATGTACTTAGGAGCTCATTAGAGCTTTAGGTTTTGAATAACTGTGTGTATATGCAGAGTTGGGTAATCCAGGGGCCAAAGAGTAAAAGTCCTGCCATATTTTTATTCTACCCACTGAAGCATTAATGAGATAAATAAGTGATTATTGAGTGATGATTGAGCATTATTGAAGACACCTGATGATAACAAGCAGAATCACCAAAGGAGAAAATCACAATTTTTAAGTTACCATCATCGAGGTCAGGGTTTGTTTTAGTTGAGCTCTTGACCCTTGACTTTTAATATTAGGTTTTATTTGGGCAGTTTTAACTGCATTAAAACCAACCAGACAAGCAAAGTTAAAAGATGATCAGATGACGTTGGTTATGTTTTCACATAATCATTATTTGATCTGAATTACTGAACTCATTTAGAGCCCAATCTCTGAGTTAGATTTACATTATTGATTACAGCAGCACTGTGATTCTACAGCACAAGATCTGCTTTTACAATACAATATTTTTTTTTTAAAAATTGTCCTTATCACAAAATGGATATATATAATAAATATATATATATATTTTAGGCACACACACACATACATCAAGAATCAGCCTGTGAATCTCAACGACGGTGACAAGCAACATATTCTGATAAACAGATCAACTGTGAACATTAAAAAACAAGCTACTAAAAAGTCACAGAAAAACAGCAAAATTTTAATAGTGAGAATAAAGAAAATTACTAAGACAATTCAGCTCATAATTTATTCATGCAGCAATGCATGATGGGAGCCATGGATGAATTTTGATTGGTGGCACCCAGAATGCATTGCAACATGCTTTATGATGGTCACCACTGTTGAGATTCACAGGCTGATTCTTGATGTCTGTGTGTTTAAATGAGCTCTGTTTTTTTTTTTTTAATCAGAACTCTAAAAAAAAAATTGTATTGATAAAGCTGATCTTGTGCTGTGGAATCACAGTGCTGCTGTAATCAATAATGTAAATCTAACTCAGAGATTGGGCTCTAAATGAGTTCAGTGATTTAGATCAAATAATGATTATGTAAAAACATAACCAACACCACCTGATTATCTTTTAACTTTGCTTGTCTGATTGGTTTTAATGCAGTTAAAACTGCCCAAACAAAATCTAATATTAAAAAGTCAAGGGTCAAGAGCTCAACTAAAACAAACCCTGACCTCAATGATGGTAACTTAAAAATTGTGATTTTCTCCTTTGGTGATTCTGCTTGTTATCATCAGGTGTCTTCAATAATGCTCAATCATCACTCAATTAATCACTTATTTATCTCATTAATGCTTCAGTGGGTAGAATAAAAATATGGCAGGACTTTTACTCTTTGGACCCTGGATTACCCAACTCTGGAAAAGGTGTTTGCAACATGATACAAATGTTTGCTTTTGAGATGTGTTTGTGATATTTTGAATGCAGTGCTTCATTTTGCAAGAGATGTCAAGCATTTCTTGGATTTGTGTGTAAAGTTTTGAAAGTGTGTGTAAGCAGTTGAAAAGAAAACTGTTCTTGTCTGTGAAACCAGTGGATAGTGTTACAATGTGTAGTCACAAATGATAAACTTCTCACCAGTTCACACACCACAGTTACTTTAAGCAAACTCAGATAAGGAAGTTCAATTTTTGCATTCACTGACAATAAAATTGCTAGTTGGAACTTGAACTATCTGTTGTAAGCCACTTGAACTCACTTTCAGACGTTTCTGAGGAAAAGTTCATCTTATTTTATAAATTGAGTTGATTTTATTTTGAAGTTGTAGTTGACACCCAGTTAGAGTGAGTTCAACTTATCTGCGCATGCTCATTTGAAATTTTTCATGGCAACCGGCTGTGACGGGGTTTCCAAGGATTTTCCCAGGAGCTCCCTGCGAAAGTTTGAAAGTTTCCCTGACGTCTTTGTCGAAGAGAAACATTGCTAATTTTAAAGTTCAGAAAGTTCAGATAATTTGGTTTTTTCAGCTGGGGATTTACACATTTCTGTTCTTACACTGTAAAAAATTTCCTGTAGAAATTACAGTAACTTACTGGCAGCAGGTTGCCAGTAACTTACTGTAAATTGAACTTACAGTAAAAATACTGTATTAATATTTACAGTACCATTTAACTTGCTGTAAACATATTTACAGTACACAGGGATGTACAAATGTCCCTTTAAAAACAGAAAAATACTGTCAGAAAAAAAGCATAGATAAACTGTAAAAAAAATTCTGTGAAAAGACGGTACTTTTCTGGGCAGGAGTACCGTTTAAAATAACTGTTATTTTAAAACATTTTAATAAGACATTTATTTTCCATTATTTTACAGTATTTCAGACACCCCTGCTGTGCAGGATTTATAATGTAGATGAATCAATAGCACAACACAGTTGTTAGATTCAAATGACAGTCCAGTTCATGATGCCCACAAAGCAATCAACAGACAATCATCATCACCTGAAGTTATTTTGTTTAGCTTTCATTACTGCAAATGTGTTTAACAAACACCTGTTTACAGCAGTCAGAAAAACAAGTGACATTAAGAGTGAAAGAGCCCACAATGGAACAGCTATTCACCATTATGGTGACTTCAAGAAACAGAGTTAAAACCTCTGCTAATTCTCAATAACAACCTTGGTTGATGTCTAACATAAATCAAGTCAATCTGGTTAGTATAAGTGAAGCTGGGATGCTGTTTGCAGTGGCGTAAATTAATATGATCATTTTTTCCTTACATCTGCTATAATACAATATGCCATTAGTACCGAGAGTATGTACATTAGTTAATAAAATACGAGGATCCGCAATTTTTATAGGTTGTCCTGAAGCCTCGTGGCAGCATTTTCATTTAGCATGCAAGAGGTTCTGGGGTTCTAACCAACCATGTATTTTTTTTTCTCATTAAAACCAAAGATGTTCATTAAGATTGTATATCAAGAACAGGGATACGTTTATGTGTAGCTATTTGTTTTGTGATTTCAACCTAACCAAATAGAGAGTCTTTGCAACAGAGCGATAGAGTGAAGCGCTCGTCCATGTGAACACGGCTCGTGTGCACGAGCGCCAAGAGAAACACTGTAGCCTCTGATAGCACGACAACGAGCACTAACATGATTTCAAAACAACCACATTCTAGCGCCAGATCCCTATTATTAACTCAAACTGATAATCAACTAGAGCTGTTTCTTTGTATACATATCCGTCCGCGAGAGGTTTTCAAACATGGTCGGGACAAATCGACCCTTTCAAAATGGTACACTGTAAAAACTCCTGTAGAAATTACAGTACTTACTGGCAGCAGGTTGCCAGTAACTTACTGAAATTGAACTTACAGTAAAAATACTGTATTAATACAGTTTTACAGTACCATTTAACTTGCTGTAAACATATTTACAGTTATAGTATTTTTTTGCTGTAAAAAATACAATAATTTTAAGGTCTTTTTCTAGAAATATTTTAATACAATCAAAAAATATACTTTACGCTGTAAATTTCCTGTACTTCATTTCCACTGTTTCTATTTACTATAAAGCTGTCAAATTGTAATTTACTATATTTAATAGGTCTCAGTAAACAATAAAAAGACATGACAACTGTATAACGTTTATATTTTGTTTTTAATTGTTCAATTGTAATACTTGAAATAACATTTTAATATTCTTGCAGACTGAACTTTCAGTTTTCTTCACAAAATTCTGATATTCCCAAGCCTGCAGTAACATTTATACATAAACGTTAACATTACAGCATTTTAACAATTAATGAACAAATTCAGTCATAAGAACAATCTTAAAACTTTCGAATTTAAAATAACTCTCCGCAGTGGAATGTGTTTGCTCTCTACACTGAGCAGTGTTAAAGTTAATGAGATATTGATTGATGATTGAGTGGTGATTGACAATTAGTGGAGACACCTGATGATAATAAGCAGAATCACTAAAGAAACAACAAGAAAAAAGAGAGAGACACAACTAACTGACTTCCAGCCATTAAACATTATTACTTATTATTAACCAGTTTGATTTGATTCTGTCATACATCAACAAAAGTTCTTACTGAGAATGAACAGAGTTAGATGTTAATGTTTTAATGAAAGTTTAGTTTGATGTCACCATGATGGTGAAAGCATTTCCTTTAGCTGGGCTCTTGACTCTATGTATTAACATTAATTTATCTCTGGCTGCTCCAACTTTGTGTTTGTAAAGCACATTTTTATGGCCAGAAAAACTATGATCTGAGCTGTGTTTCCCAAAAGTGCTGTGACAAAATGATCAATTTAGGTTTACAGTGCTTTGGGAAGCACAGTCATAATGGTTTGTTTTCTCATTGTGAAATGGCCAGATTCATTAGTAACATCCCTTATTAACTGGTGATATAGATTAATATTATTTCTTACAGTACCTCACTGTTACCGTTTGAGATCCAGCAGAGTTTTATAATCTGAAGGGTTTTTTTTTTTAAACACACACAGACATCAAGAATCAGCATATGACCCTCAACAATGATGACAATCAAACAAAGTGCTTCATGTGCAGTGCATGATGGAGCCACCAATCAAAACGCATCCATGGCTCCCATCTGCATTGCTGCATGAATAAATTATGCAGCTGAATTGTCCTGTAATTTTCATAGATTTTCTGTTTGCTTGATTTTTTTCTGTGTTTTGTTTTTTGTGCAGTAGCTTTTTTTGTGATGTTCAGAGTTGATCTGTTTGTCATATTTTATTTATTTTATCGTCACCGTTCTTAAGAATCATAATAAAAATTAATAATAAAGGTAAAAGTCAAGAGCCCAACTAAAGCAGCTGCCCTCTTTCATGGTGACTTGAAATAACATTCCCTTAATTAACACCTTTTTTTCTCTCTTCCTTCAGTGATTCTCTTATTATCATCAGGTGTCACCACTATTGTCAATCATCACTCAATCGGTCAACAATTATCCATTAACTTTAACACTGCTTCAGTGTTAATTTTAACACCCGGCAAGATGGACTCATATATGTACACTTTTAGTTAAACCAAAAATACAAATTATTTTAATAAAAAGCATGAATATTTACACACCTTTTGCTGCTGCCTGGTTCTTGCATCGGTGTCTTCCTTTTCTTCTTTTCCAAGCCGAAAAATAAGCCTCTCTGTGATGGTCAGTTTTCACACTCATTTGTTTTTACTGTATTTCAGTTACAGTAAATGAAAATACTGTATTTTATTGACGCCAATGGGATATTTCCCATAATGAACTTTTAAATACAGTAACATACTGTATAACTGTTTTACAGTAAAATACACTTCATATACAGTAAAATACTGTGTAATTTACAGAAATTGCTAACAGTGTAGGCACTATACAACTGTTTTTCGGTAATCTTTGTCAATATTTCATTATTTGTAAGGTCTCACAGAGCGGAAAGTAAAAAAAAACTGCCCATATATAGTACTGAAACCTGATGTATTTGCTTTGGGTATAAGATTACTTGTTTACATTGTGGAATTGTAAAGCTGTTTTTGGCCAAAGTCGTTCAAATAAACATGCATAAATTAACTGGTTAACTGTCAGTGGATGATTTAATGTGGGGGGGGGGGGGGGGGGGGGGGGGTTAATTTAAACTCAAATAGTAAGTTATACACACTCTAAAAAAAATTGTTCTTCAGCGGTTTCTTGCTGGGTTAAGGTGCTATATCCCACATAGAAGGCAACATTCTCAGGACCTTACGCAACGTTCCCTAAAAGTTCTCAAAAGATGGACCTTCAGGAACATTCAGGACGTTCTGGGAATATTTAGGGGACTATACTATAGGACGTCTTTTACTTCCCAAATGTCCTCTTTGTAACGCAACCATAAACTGACCAAAATAGAACTTCCCCCTAAACTCATATCGGGAACGTTATAAATGACCAAAAGAGGACCATGTGGCAACTTTCAGTTAATGTCCCAAATATCCTCATTGTAACATTCTTATATGTGACCATAAAATAACCAAATTGGAATGTCCCCCTAAAGTCATATAAGGAACCTGACCTGCAGCACTTTCATTACCAAAAGAGGACGTTTTGTCCCAAATGTTCTGTAAATTTCCAGAATTTTATCACTTTTATAGAACTTTTAGGCCAAGTTGCACAAGATAATAAAGTTTGAAGTCACCGTAAGAGGTGAGCGTTGCTTTAGATGGGCTTTTTTAGATTCTTGTTATTTTAACATCAGATTTTCTCTGGCTGCTCTAACTATGTTTCAAAACATGTTTGTTATAGCAGAAAAAAAAAAAAAGCAAGTAAATCTGATCAGGTTGAATTAGATGATGGTGATGACCATCATCATGAGTGTTCTAATTCACTGATCATTACCAGAGTCTAAACTATGAGTGTGTTATTGTGTTTTCATTAATAATGTTTTTTTTTTTTTTTTTTAAAGTTCATTTGCAGAGTTTGAGCAGTGTCTAATAGATCAAACGACATCATGAATCAGCGTATGATCCTCACAATGGTGACAATAAACCAAAAATCTTTTTTTTTGACTTTAGTAGCTGTTTTTGTGATACTCAGAGGTAATGTTATTCCGAAAATGTGTCACCATTGTTAGGATCATACACAGATCTTGATGTCTGTATGAATCTTCATAGGCTGTCTGAATAATTCCTACATAATAAAAAACTTTCAAAATGTCAATAATATGCATTTATAGGGCTATCCAGCACAAAAGAAAATACAACATTCACTGATCAGTGAGTAAGACCAAAGTATGATGATAGACTCATAAACAATGAGGCAAACAAATCAATATGACCACATTTATTTTCCCTCACAATTATTTTATTGTAACAAAAGTGCATTAGAAACACCAGTTACAACAATTGGAGAAAAAATAAGTCAAAATGTCAAGGGTCAGGAGCCCAACTAAAGCAATCGCTTACCTCCGTAATGGTGACATTTAAATTTTGATAAACATAAACACCTCATAAGAAGATTTGTATGAAAGAACAAGTCAGGGTGGGTTTGTATTAAGGTGCTGAGATCTGAGTTTTGTGAGGTCACCATTGTGCCGAAGAGTACGCCCGTGCTTCAGTCAGTGATGATCCAGAAACACTGATGTTCTGCTGCATGTTGCTTTATGTAAAGACAGTAACTGTGTAGTTGCTGATGCAGTGATACAGTAGTTACGTTAGTTCATGCATGTGCTGTTCTCAGTTAAAAGACTTTGAAGAAAAAAACAGTTTTGTTGAACAGCCACTTTTGTTTAGTCAATTTAGCTCTAACTTCAATTAAATTTTTTGACAAGGGCAGCAGGAACATTCTGAGAACATTTCCAAATAAACTATGGTTCCCTAAATGTTCAGAGAATGTCTTGAATGTTCTGTGAAGGTCCACCAAATAATGTCCCCAAACCTTAAAAGAACTCCACATCGTGACCGTCTCTGAATGTACTGGGAACATTACTAGACAACGTCCTTAACACCAGTGGGGACGTTCTGAGAATGTTCTGGGATCTTTAAATGAGAACCACTGCTGGTGCTATATGGCACCTCTTGTGGTTCTACATAGCACCATATGACAAAGGTGCTATATAGCACCTTTAAAGATAGGTGCTTTATAGCACTTAAAAAGGTTCCCCTATGATTACGAGCCAAAGAACCATTTTTGGTCTATATAGCCCATTTTTGCTTAGAGTGTACTGTTTATAAAGAATCCCATGATGCACCTCATGAAGCTGGTTGAATGTAAAGAGTGAATTTGAGGAAACTCAAATATGTGAGAGTTCATGTACAGTCAGCTGATCATTACTGCAAAATGAACCCAGACAAGCTGATCAGTACCCTGAGGTGAAGCTCATTACATGAACACTTACCATATAAGGAGCAATATTGAATATTTGAAATGTTTATTGTATTATCTGCTACCGTAAATTCCTGAACTTTACATATTAAATATTATTAGAGAAGAGTGAAAGATATTCATGCACTAATTCAGTATTCTTCTCCTGTTTCTTTCTTTCTATTTTTATTGACTTACATGGACTATTCTCCTTAATACTTCGTTTCCTGGTTTTTCTTGCTTTTGTTGATGTGGTGAAGATTCTGCCATTGTTCTTTCCCTCTTCATTTTCAAGAAAAGAAATTGTATTATATGATCAATGGTCTGATAAGAAACATCACAGCCAATTTGCTCCTATAATGAGTGTGTATTTAGTCACTGAGGTTTAAATGAAATCTTACCTCAATGATCAGATTTAATTTTACTTATTCTTCATAATAATATTTCATATCAGATAATTTTAAAAAGCACACAGTTTATTCACTCTTGTGAACAACTCTTCAGTTTTAACCTATGAAATGAAATGACGTTCAAGTTATTTAAATCATTTGTTTTATTTTTATCAGACTTAAAACCAAACTGGATCATGACCATTTGACCAATATTTATTTTAATTGGTTAAATCTCATGTAAGAATTGGTAACACTTGGAATTGGTAATAATCCTTGAAACACAGTGAGAGACTCATAAATCACTGAACAATCTGAACTTTGACCTGCTGTTTAGATTAAGGAAAGTACAAATTACAAGTGATATGTTTTTCAACAAAAATATATATATTGTTAAAATAGATACATCTCTCCACAAAATATATTAAGGTTTTTATCTTGTTTAATGTAAATGTAATTTTCAGCTGCAGGTTTGTGTTCAGTCTGTCTGCAGCTCATTTACTTCCTGTTTCTTTAGTCTTTCTGTCAAGGGACAAATGACAACACCAAAACTTTGCTTTACAATCAAATTAAACTCTTTTAATACAATTCTGATACCATTTCAGTGCATTAAACAACTAAAGTAGTTCAGTATTTCACATGCTTAAACCTGATTCAGTTCAACTCATTCCAGTTCAACATAAACTCTACTAAACCAGATCACTTCCATTAGAGACCTGTTCAGCTCAATCTCTCTTATATTTCTATCATTACCTGTGAGGATCATGTGTCCACAAGACTCTTTGAACGGCTCAATAAATATTCTGTTGTTAAAGAGGTTGATCGTTTCAGGTGTCCATATTGTTGTTGATCAAGGTTCACTTTCTCTGAATCTCTCTGAACTACAGTGATGTCAGAGCTCCTCCTGTATTTACACATTTACAATTGTCCCTGTATTCAGTGTGTTGGTTCATGTATGTCTGTTTGTAACAGGCCTGATGTTTCTATCAGATTAATCTCAGCATTTGTACTATATACAAGTAAACCAAAGAAGAAATTGAAATTGTATGTATTTCTAAATGTCAGCTCAGTTGGTAACCATAAAAACAAACTAGTACATAATGAGTAACCAAGGAAACTAAACATAGTGGAAAAGCAGGAGCTCAAACACAGGAGGACAATGAAAAACAAACTAAAATTCAATAAAAACAATATAAATCTGACAAAATGTTTTTCAATGTGTAGCTGGCCTTTTGCTCTAATAGCCAGATTTCTAATTCAAGTTTCTCTCCCTTGAGCTCAAGCTTTTAATTTTCCACTCTTAACATCTCCATCTCCACTCTCAATTTCTTTCTCCAGTAACACAGATTGGAGATCTGGATTTCTTGTCCTTTGAGGAGGTACAGCTGTTGTGTTTTTTTTTTTTTTTTTTTTTTGGAGCGCTAAACTGGTTCATATTCTCTGCAAGAGATGCAACTCATTTAAAATACAACCCGAATTTCTGAAAAGTTGGGACGTTTTTTAAATTTGAATAAAATGAAAACTAAAAGACTTTCAAATCACATGAGCCAATATTTTATTCACAATAGGACATAGATAACATAACAAATGTTTAAACTGAGAAATTTTATAATTTTATGCACAAAATGAGCTCGTTTCAAATTTGATGTCTACTACAGGTCTCAAATAGTTGGGACGGGGGCATGTTTACCATGGTGTAGCATATCATCTTTTTTCAAAACAGTTTGAATATGTCTGGGCATCGAGGTTATATGAGTTTCTGGAGTTTTGGTGTTGGAATTTGGTCCCATTCTTGCCTGATATAGGTTTCCAGCTGCTGAAGAGTTTGTGGTCGTCTTTGACGTATTTTTCTCTATAGGTGAAAGATCTGGACTGCAGGCAGGCCAATTCAGCACCGGGACTCTTCTACGACGAAGCCATGCTGTTGTAATAGCTGCAGTATGTGGTTTTGCATTGTCCTGCTGAAATACACAAGGCCTTTCCTGAAATAGACATCATCTGGTCGGGAAGCATATGATGCTCTAAAACCTTTATATACCTTTCAGCATTCATAGTGCCTTCCAAAACATGCACGCTGCCCATACTTTATGCACTTATGCACCCCCATACCATCAGAGATGCTGGCTTTTGAACTGAACGCTGATAACACGCTGGTAGGTCTCCCTCCTCTTTAGCCCGGAGGACATGGCGTCTGTGATTTCCAACAAGAATGTCACATTTGGACTCGTCTGACCATATAACACTTTTCCACTTTGAAAAACAGTCCATTTTAAATGAGCCTTGGCCCACAGGACATGACGGGTCTTCTGGACCATGTTCATATATGGCTTCGTTTTGCATGATAGAGCTTTAGTTGGCATCTGCAGATGGCAGGGCAGATTGTGTTTACAGACAGTGGTTTCTGGAAGTATTCCTGGGCCCATTTAGTAATGTCATTGACACAATCATGCCGATGAGTGATGCAGTGTTGTCTGAAGGCCCAATTGTACGCACTCTTTACTAACAAAACTCCACATGAACAGACTGGTACCTTAGACCCAAGACACGAAAACGATCCACCACAACACATGAAACAACAACTAGCAAAGAATAAGGAAACACAAGGGCTATAAATACACAAGGGCAAACAGGGTTAACAAAATAATGAAACAAGAAACACCTGGGGAGACAAATCAACATGAAAAACTACAAAGAACTACAACATAAAGCACAGGAAACACTTCAACTTAAATGTCCAAGGACAGACACAGACCACATGTGACAGTCCCATTCAGGATAATGTCAGGTTCTTGTGTTGCCTATATTTTTTTTAGGATAATTTAACATAATTTGCATTGTGGGGATGACCACAGGTCCAGATTGGCCATCGGAAACTCCCACACGTCTGGCGAATGGTTTGGTCAGCTGTCTTGCTCACTTTCGTTTATTTGGCCTATTTAGGATATTTATTATTCATTGTATTATTACTATTAGTATTACCTGCCTGATGCGCAAAAGTGATTTCTGAATTTGGAATTAAATTTACACTATCATCTCTGGTGAATGACTTCTGCACACAAAAGAAAAACTGTACGTGAAGATGCAGTGTAATTGGTGGCGTAAATTAAATTATATTAAAATGGATAAATTAAATTAAAGCCCAGCACTGCTATAAGCTCTTTGAGCTACAAGAAAGACATTTCACACACATCCCTCTTCCCATGAAAACTACATTCTCCTCTTAAACCCATGATGCCTATCAATTTGATTTAGCATTTATGATAACAAATAAGTTACATATGTTCTGAACAGATGTATTAATTACACATGATCATTTTGTAATTTGATTATGTTATCATAGAACACGATGCAATTTTCAATAGTCAATTGATTCCCTTGAATAGGGCAGAAGAACGTACCAGTTTGTGTTTTTTTCCTGTAGAATGTCCTGCAGTTGAGTCAGAGCTCTCCTCAGAGTCTCCAGACTCTCATCAGTCTTCACACTGATCTCAGACCAGTTTCTGGTATTTCTAGAGCTGCACAGTGATGAGTACGAACAAGTATGAACTGGGATGTTTTTGAACACCAGGACCTGGAGGAGTCCACTGCAGCTGTCCTAGGCTACATTAAATATTGCACGGATATTGTCACCGTGGACAGGTGCATCAGGATCTATCCCAACCAAAAGCCATGGATGACAAGAGAAGTCCAGTGCCTGCTCAGGGAGAGGGACACTGCTCTCAGGTCTGGTGATAGGGCACAATACAGCACTGCCAGAGCTAACTTAAAGGCATCAGAGAGGCCAAGGCTGCTTACAGGAGGAAAATCGAGGACCACTTTCACAGTAACAACACAAGGCAGTGTGGGAGGGGGTTCAGCACATGACCAATCACAGATCTAGCTACTTCTCAGTTGCTGATAGTGATGCATCAATGGCGAAGGAGTTAAACCCTTTCTTTGCCCATTTTAAGGTGGAGTCTTCTGAGGCAGCCACATTCCATCCAAAAGCTCACAGTAGCCACATCTTCATAGTGGAGGAGCAAGAGGTGAGGCCTACCATTGGCAGTAGGGATGGGCGATATATCGCATGCGATTCTCACGCGCATTTCGTCAGTAAAGCCAGTTCCCTGATTACCGCTAAATCGCCATCACCTGCTTTCAAATGGAGCGCCATTTAACAGACAGAGCCGTAGTTCACTGATAAGCCACGCAAATATTGCGTTCATTATCGAAGGCGATTCATCTGCAATATGAACGTGATATTGCGTGGCTTATCAGTGAACTACGGCTCTGTCTATTAAATGGCGCTCCATTTGAAAGCAGGTGATGGCGATTTAGCGGTAATCAGGGAACCGGCTTTACTGACGAAATGCACGTGACAATCGCATGCGATATATCGCCCATCCCTAATTGGAAGCTTTAATGATTACCGCACAGTGGCATTGACACCCGTTATAATGAAGTGTTTTAAGAAACTGGTCCAGAGTCATATCATTACCTGCCTTCCACCCATATTCGACACACACTAGTTTGCATACAGACAAAATCAATCTACAGAGGATGCCATAGCCACAGCTCTTCACACTGCTCTAATCCATCTGGAGCAGTAGTGGAGCTACGTTAGGCTGCTCTTTCTGAACTTTAGCTCTGCGTTTAATACCATCCTTCCCCAAAGACTGGTGACCAAGCTGGCAAACTTGGGACTATCCCACTCTATCTGCCTCGCTCACAGAGGGTCAGGGTAAGGCCCTACATCTCCTCAGCCCTCAGCCTTAACACTGGCTCCCCTCAGGGGATGTGTACTGAGCCCCATATCTACACCCTCTAGACTCACAACTGCATCCCCACACACTCCAGCAACACCATCATCAAGCTTGCTGATGATATCACTGTTGTGGGACAGATCTCGAAGGGGGATGAGTCTGCATATCGGGATGAGGTGGAGCGCTGTCTGTGTGGTGTATAGACACTAACTTGGTCCTTAACACCACAAGACCAAAGAGCTGATCATAGACTAAGAATTAAAACAGTCATTCAGTCCTTACTCATTTTCAGGGACTGTGTAGAGAGGGATTCAGACTTTCGTTTCTGGGCATCCATTGAGGAGGATCCGACCTGGAGTGCTAATACCACAGCACTAATAAAGAAGGCACAACAGAGACTTTTCTTCGTGAGGATCCATTTGTCTGTCTTGTGCCTGAGTGGTTCTGTCTTTGGCTGAATCCCAAATGGCGCCCCAAACCATCAAGGTCTTCCTCCGAGTTCGCACTTTCGCAACATAATGCTGCTTTGACTGCCGGGTAAAATCCTCAACTGAAGTGCGCATCGAGGGCGCATAGTGGCTGCAAAGGGGGCGCTCGCAAGCACCCTTCTGAAATCTAAAATGATGAATGGGACACCCTATGGTCTTGTTGGACTTAACAGACATGCACACGCGGCAGCCATTGTAAGTCCACAAGACTACAAGTGCATCCACAAGTGCATAGAAGTGTGCCATTTGGGATTCAGCTTTAGTTTGTTGTTTTTTTTGCAATATGACAAATAAGTATGTTTGTACTGACTGTCTTGTGAGATTGGATTGTGTTTTATTTCTCTTTATCTGTTTCTGAGTATTTATTCATTTTATTTATTATTTATTAAGATGGAAATGTTTGTTTTATTGGTGTTTCTTGTTTTATTATATCCACTGTTGTCTTTGAGTGAAATACACCAGTAATGAAATGTAGCATTATTAATTTAATTGTATACAAGTATACAGAGACAATAAAGGTATTCAGTTCAAATCAGTTCAGTTCAATTGTCTGCTTTATTTTGATGTAAAACAAAACAAAACAAAAAAAGGTGGCGATAGGAGGAAAATAATGGCATAATTATGAAAAGTTGAAAAACAATTATTTGTTACAGTTTTTTTTTTTTTTTTTTTACAATTGCTTATAGCGTTTACCAGTACATAAAGTACTTTTTCTAAACTCTTAACACAACAACACACCCACATCACAGTTAATTAACAGTTAATTATCTGCCCAAAACCATATTTTGATAAATAAATACAAACTCTACATTTCAAAATACTAAAAACCTTTTTCTACATATACTAACTCTATCATTACATTCATTACATTACAGAATATAGGTACTGTAGAAAAAGAGAAGGAAGTAACAGAATTGCTCAAGGCAGCCAATGGTCAAATGAGTCCCCTATGCTGAACTTCAGTTGGCCCCTTTGTTGAAAACATACAGCAGTCTAAATGCAAATGACTAAAAGGTCAAAGAAACTCTAAATGAAAAGCATGATACAGTACACATACCACACACACACACACACACCACACACACACACACACACAAAAAAGTTCAGAGTCAGTGAGAGAGTCTTCATGTTGGGTCCGGCCTAAATCAGTCAAGTCACCTTTATTTCATGCAATTTATACTACACAGATAGTCTAGTCTAGTTTAGTATAGTCTAGTCTAGTCTAGTCAAAGCAGCTTTACAGTGATAACAGGTACATGATGATCAGTAATGCAAAGAGGGTTCATTTTGGCTGTACAGCTCGAAAAGAAAATAGTGTCATTGTTCAGCTGAAGTCAGTTCAGTGTTGATCACTTACATTGTAAAGACCATCAATTATTATGTAAATTACAGTAATTATTTTCCTCTATAAAGCAGTCTGAAAAACAGTGATGTCATCATCTAGGATAGCTTAGTTCAGTTCTCTCCTATAATGTCATACTGTCAGATCAATAATATTGTTGAATATTATTGAATATGTTGAGGACATTTTCCACATCACAGGCAATGTCGTCTCTTGCCAAAGGGAAAAATTCTGTGCCGGATCCAGCCTTGACAGCCTGTCTCCACACCCCTTGCTCTTTCTCCTCATCATCCCTCTTACACTACTCTTCCTCCTCTACTTTTCAGATTGTTTCCATCTATTGTTGGTATCATCATTCAGCACCTGTGTCACCTGTGCACTCTGACTGACCTATATTTTATACAGTTGATTTGATCACATCATTGAAATAAGTGTGAATAATTTTGAGTCATTGTTTAAAGGATGACAACTGTGGTTGTAGTTGTGTTTAACTTTTGCCACATGTTTTACCATTTTGCAACACAGTCAAAATGTGTTTTAGTGAGTAAGAATGTGTTTAGAGTTTTTGCAAAAGAGGGATGAGATTTGCAAACAGTTCTTAACTACCTGAACTTGTTTAAGGTTTTGCCTACAAGTGACTGATTCGACAAATGGGTTTAGGCCATTGGGTTCAGAGAATGTGGTTTAGTGTTTTAGCAATTGTGAAATACTGTAATATTGAAAAAAACTGTACTTGCAGTACATACAGTATACTTTAAATTCACATACTTGTGATTTCTATACATTTTATGTAATGGCAAAATGGTTTCAAGAAATGTGTTTTAGCAATTGTGAAATACTGTAATATAAATGTTAGTACATAGCTTACATAAATTGAGATCACAATAGCACCAGTATCCATAAAAACTAGAATAATTTATTAGATCAACTGCAGCTGGTTGAGCGTCCACAAAGCTCAGTAGCAACCAGTCATGATCACATTTTTTTTTTGGACTGCTTTTATTGGGATAAACCCACCTAAAACATCAATTATACAAAAGAATAGAGTCATAAGAATATATTCATAAAAATAAAATAATGTATTTCCATGCAGCAAGAGTGATACTCGCAGCTTAACCGGGGCTGGACTGAGCGTCAGTAAGCAACCAGTCGTGATCACGTTCATTGAATTTTACTCAAAATTAACTTTAAATACACTATAACTTAAGGATATTAAATAATGTTTTTTTTTAAATATACTTTCAATGCATTGTTACAATGAGTATTTTGAGCAAACAGTTTAAAATATACCTAAAATATATTTTAAAGTAATGTTCAAATAAGTACACTTTACAAAAATTCACAGAAGATTCATTTTAAGTATATTTTTCTAAAATATTTTTTAGAAAATATACTGGATTACAATTATTATAAAGTATGTTAAAAGTTGTATTGTGACACACACTGTACCTTTATACTGCTGCATCCTCTTCAGCTCTGTAAAGACACATGACAAAACAACATTAGATCTTTCACATGCTTGTGTGGAGTTACAGACAAGATTTAAAGTTTTATTTAAGAATTGTGTACAACATGTTTTATCTGATTGATGTGCAGTGTGTGTCCTAGACCTCTGGGGGCCCCAAGCAAAACTTGGGGGCCCCAGTCAGCGCGTTCATAAAAACCCCAGAATGACCCCCAACCCCTTAATCTTTTCTTTCACAGCAGTTTCTCTGTCAACAAACAACTGGGAGTTGAAACGTTCAGTAATACAATAATAATAAAAAAAAAATTAAAAAAGTAGGACAAATACAACAGAATAAAAGATATGAATGTAATGAACAGTTTAGCCTACTAATAGCAGCCTACTATTCAGAAATTGATTAAAATAATCAAATGTTAAAAAAAAAAAACTGCATAGTCTTCACTCTATGAATTAAATATAGGCCTATACTGATTCTTAAAGTTATTAATGTTATTCAGTGAAGAGCAGGAAATGACTCTCATTTTCTATTGTTGTTTGATTAACATTAAATGACAGATTTTTAAGACCTAATTTAAGACCAAATGCACAGATCTACTGCCACCTTCACATGCATTTGATTTTTTTGTGATTACGAGCTCATCGTATTTAAATTTTGACTTGAGGAGCGTTCATGTCCAATTTAATATTGTAAGTTGGTGTTTACGATAATTCCGACAGCACATGAAGGCAGCATAATACACTGAGAAGCATTTAATTACTTTCCCAGCTGATTATGTTCACTGAAGACATAACTGAATGTGTTTAACCAGATCAACTCTGCTTCAAACACCATATCAGCTTTCTTTAGGTTTTTTTCTTCAAAATGAGACTATTTGCACTTGTTTGTGGGCATGCATGGCCAACGAGACTGTAATATGTTCTAAGATGTGCCTATCAAAACAAGTGATGCAGCCAAAAGCTTTTATTACCCTTTTCAATGATCTTTGTTAATCGCGATTGTTAATGACATCATCACGCTGTTATGAAACATAAGGATGCAACACAGGTAAAGTATAAACAACTGGTTTATTTGCAGAAGTATGGCAACAGCAATGAAAGCAGGTAAGTGACTGAAGTTTGGAGAGTTCATGGATGGATAAACAGATGAATAATAGTCTTATCTGTTGCAGGTTTGAAACTGGAGATGGATGCAGACCCTTACGAAAAACTAGTATACTTCAAGTTCATTTGATCAAGTATACTAAAGTATGTGTGTGCAGAGTGTGATAATATCAAGGATACTATTAGTAAACTTGTAATGTACTATTTTAATACCGCTTGGGACTAAATTGGCCCAATTGAAGTATACGTTTGTGTCCTATAGTGTAACAGTATAAACTTTAAACTAGTTCACCTTTGGTACTGCCTCTGTATAAAGTGAACTTATACTAGTATAGACTAGTAGTTTACTATTTTAATACTAATAGTAGCTACATTTTTAGTATCCGAAAGTACACTTTGAAATATACTCTCAGTAAACTGCTAGTTAAGTGCAATATACTTTTAAGTTTTCTTTAAGTGAACATGACATCACACTTATAGTTTACTTTTTATATATTATTTTTTTTGCACTTAAGCATACTTCTATGTTACTGCAGTGTTAAATGTAACTCTCCAGGGAGTACATGTGAACCATACTCAAGAGTGTTAAGTTAAATGAGATAGTTAAGTGATTAATTGAGTGATGATTGAGCATTATGAAGACACCTGATGATGACAAGCAGAATCACCAAAGAAAAATCACAATTTTTAAAGCCACCATCATGGAGGATGGGTTTGCTTTAGTTGGCTCTTGACCCTATGACTTTTAAAATAAAATTTTGTTTGGCGGTTTAACTCTAGTTATAACATCCAGACAAACAAGTGGAAAAAATGGTCAGGTGGTGTTGGTTATGATCATTATTTGCTGAATATCTGACTCCTGTAGGCCCCCGATCTCTGATTTATATTTACATTATGATTACAGCAGCACAAGCTCTGCTCTATCACACACTCTGAAGGATTCACAAACATTTGTTCTGAGTCAAAAAATATATATATAGTTTTCTCTTAGGCACACACAGACATCAAGAATCAGCCTGTGAATCTCAAAACGGTGACAGCAACATTTCTGATCACAATCAGATCTGACTCTGAACATTAAGCCTAAAACGCCACTAAAAAATGTCAACATAAACAGAACCAAAAATAAAATAAGAGCATAACTAAGACAATTCAGCTCATAATTTATTCATGCAGCAATGCATGACATGGGAGCCATGATGAA
>JAOTNS010001482.1:0-160635 GCA_028476615.1 Culter alburnus
CACTCACACCTGTGACCCATGGAGAAACAAGCAACCGGAGTGGTGAGGACCACGGGGGTGGAGCAGACGAGCACTACAGAGGGGGAGATGGAGCAGACGAGCACTACGGAGGGGCAGATGGAGCAGACGAGCACTGCGGAGGGGAGGATGGAGCAGACGAGCACTACGAGGGGAGGATGGAGCAGACGAGCACTACAGAGGGGGAGATGGAGCAGACGAGCACTACAGAGGGGGAGATGGAGCAGACGAGCACTACAGAGGGGGAGGGGGAGATGGAGCAGACGAGCATGACGGAGGGCCAAGGTAATTAGGACAGATTTAAAAAGTTACAGTTTATATTTGTAAAGTCTTGAAGTGTTTGACCCATGGGTTACTTTAACGTTACTTGACTTCCAGTGTTTTTTTGTTTTGTTTTTCCCAATAGAGCTTTATGCAGGTTAGGGCTGCATGATATATATTTTCAGCATCAGCACTTCAATGTATGCATGTGAAATAGTCACATTGCAGGACACATGATGTCAAGTAGGGAAAATTAACTCAAACACATCACGCTAAAACGTTTTAGCTGCTTGATATTAAAGTAAAACTTTCAAGGTTCTCATTTCCATGAATAATCTACAAGAAAAGTCCATCTGATATTATATTATTAGATAGATGATTGATCTATCTGTACTAGGGCTGTTGGAACAAATTTCTTGAGTCATACATTTAAATGTCAGGGTAGGGCCGCATGATATTTGAAAAAATTAAAATTTAAAAATTTCATTTTTCTGTGCCATATATTGTGATAGAAATTCACAAAAAAATTCACCAGATAACTTCAATAGCTCTATTTGGAAAGAATTAACCATTCGAGGATGATTGGGTGATTTTGTAGGTGTGTGAACAATAATGAACAAATCACAAGCATAAATAAATAAATACAATAGAACAAAGATACAAATGAAATAAATAGTGCTTTTATATATTTTCAGGTAAATCTAACAGGTACAGAAATTGAATAATCAAATGTAAAATAACTACATATTCTTCACTGTATAAATTAAATATAATTAATTTGTGTTAAAACTACAAAAGTGATTTTTCTCTTTGTCTTTTGTTTGTTTGATTGACATTCATGACACAGAAAGCAGCAGGAATATAGGCTACGGTCACTTTAAGACAAATGCGGGTATCCAAAATACTGTTACACAACCAGATTTCTTTCTCAATCGTAACAGCATTCTGTGTTCAGATGCGTCTGCATGGCTCTGCGTGTGTGCGCGCAGAATACAGCTGCACGTGCAGAATTCAGTTCTCTTTCTCGTCTTTGTGCGCTCAAATGGTTTAAAATTGCTTTAATGTTTAAACTTACATGATCAAAAACACACTGAAATGATAAACTTGAATTATATGATGGTCAAACTTTGCATCTAATCTGAGAATCACGTACGTGAGGGGCATTGTTGTTACGCCGTTAAAGCTAGGATAGGCAACGTAAGAGAAACCAGCAAAAGATGCTAGATTATGAAAGTATCCAACTGTAAAAATACCACCCCTCCCATCAGGCCTCACAAATTAAGCATACATTTGATTTTGGTCATTTTCTGTGCGTACTATATGTATAGTTATTTCTAAAAGCAAAGCAAACTCATGGCATCAATTGAAACAGTTTTAGAAGTGCTTACAGAGCACACATAAGAGAATTCAGTGAATCCTTAGGTCCTTCTTGTCAGTGGGGTCAAAGGATGTCAGTGTTTATGTCCATGAGCACTTGAAGGCAACAAATCTTAAAATCAATCGGATTGTCATGAAAATTGATGAGCACATTTCATGCTAACCACACCACGTGCTGCACTTGTGTGTTATTGTGATCTTCTAGTATTTTAAATAATAAGTTAAAGCTTTATTTGGTATATGAGTAATTTTCTTTCTCCAAACCAGCTGTCTTCACAGGGTCAGTCAGGGGCACAGTCGCAAGTCCTAAAAAGAAAAAGTCAGGTATGTAAATATGTTTGTAGGGTAATTATTGGTGGATCTGATATCTCTATTAACATAGCTCATTTGTCAAGCAGATTCTCATAAGGAATTGAATTAATTAAAAAGAATTTAAAGGGGATCTATTATGCTCATTTCCAGTTTTATATTTTTATGAAACTACACTTGAATATCTTTGCATGATCCACAGTTCTAAAAAAATCATTATTTATATTAAATTGGCCCTTTATTCAGACCCTCAGATCATTGTCTGTCTGAAAAAAGCCATTTTAGATGGAGCAATCTAGAAGCCTACTGGTTACTATTCTAAGAAGCCTGCACATGATGTAAAATGTGGAGCCAAATAATATTGTGTGTACACATTTACTGAAAGAGAGGAGATGTTCTGTTCTCATATTTTGGGGGTATCTAGATGCACCAGGGACACATTTATGTTAAAAAGACATTACAAAGTGCATTTTTGTCAATTATTATTTTTATTTTTTTCTGAGTGGATATGACTGGACTGTAATCTTCTATCACACAGGTGGACTAAGACATATGCCTGAGAGGAAAAAGCCACAAAAGAGTAAGTGCATGTAAATGCAATGATTGATGCTTCTATCAGTGTGTTGACATTGCTATTTTTACCCTTGGTTATTTGCTATAATTCTGTTGGGTTTTTTAACTACTTACAACAGATAATTAGTCCTAAAAGAAAAATGACTAATTTGTCTAATTTGACCAAAATGCATTGCCAAGCAGTAGAGGAAGCAGTAGAGTATTTTCAATTGTGAGTTGTGGCTCAGCAGTAGTATTGTTATTCCAGCAAGAATACCACATTGGAACTGAGAGTAATTTGGTTCTATGGTACAAGTTAAGCCTGGTTCAACTTTTGATTAAAGATAAACATCACTTGTCATCCTTGTAAGTCTGGTCACTACTTAAGTCTTCTTAGTTGTTTATTTTGTTCCTAATCTAAGAAATGTGTGAAACATGTTTTTGATGTTCACAGATTGCTCCTATCACACTCACCTAGAGGCTTTCCCCATCAGGAGTGTTGTAAGAGAAAGAGTGAGAAAGGTTAGACAGTCATAAAAGAAATGCATAGTATAGACAGTATGCAGAGTGTAATATAGGATTTAGAAACCTCCTTGTGTGTTGGCAATACATACTATACATACCATACTTTTTATGTGTTTAGTCTTTTTGAATTACAGATTAGGAAGGAGCTTGTACTGAAAAATTCATAATCAGATGCTGTAAAATCAATGACCCACTGTATCAATGAAACTCAATGACTAACCAATCATAATATAATTCATGTGTTTTAATGCTGTTTATTTTTCTTGACAGGGCAAAGCAGAAATGTTGGTTGACTGGGAGCCCTGTCCAGTATGGTATGTATTCTTATGTTTTTTCTTTATCAATTATTGAATGCATTATTAATTTACTTTAACTTTATTAATTTTTATTTTTTATTTATTTTTGGCTACAATGATTTGTTATTAATCTGTTTTGTTTCACAAATGGTGGTGGTCCTTCATTGATGGAAATGAAACTGTTATACGTATAAAAACATGTTCTGTAATGTTGTGTGCTTTACACTTGTTAAATGGTTTATGTTTATTGGAAACACTCAAGTACAAGTTCAAAACAAATTCCCTTTTTTTTTAGTGGCAAGGAGTGGGCCCATTCCTGGCAGCCAAAGGATTCTCTCCAAATGAATGAAAATAAATGCAATGTACAATTTTAACTCCATTTTGGTTTCTGCCTATTTATTACGTTGTTTCTGTGCTGCATTTGAAGTTGTATCACATCTTTCTGTAGTGGTGAAAAGGTGAAAATCTCCAGTAAATGTGACACATGGGGTTTAACCCCAAACAGGCTTAAGTAGAAATGTACTTAATCCAACTCAATTTCCTTTTCAGATGTTACTCAGAAACATGTTTTTATGTCATGATTATAAATTGCACTATATGTTATTTATTATATAGCACTTTCTGGGCATTCAAAGCGCTTTACATGGAAGGGGAATCTCCTCAACCACCAATGTGCAGCATCCACCTGGATGATGAGAAGGCAGCCATATTGCACCAGAACGCACACCATACACCAGCTTACTGGTGGAGAGGAGACAGAGTGATGAAGCTAGTCAGTCATAACTTGATTTCGTGTTCTGTTGTCCATGCTTTTCAAGTTAACTTAACCTCACTGTCTACTGTTAAGAAAGGCTTGTTTGAGAATTATGAAGCTTGAATATGGTTCAACAATAAGTGACCATCTTCATACTATTACATTCTCTCTCCCACACTCTCACTCTCTTCCACTCCAAACTTGTCAGCTGACTGTTGGCGTTTTTTACTTCTTAAACCAATCATATTTTCGTCTCAACCCTCTTGAGCCAAACGTGTCATAGTTGTTAAAGTTTAAAGTTGTTCCTTAGCTGCTGTCAGTTGTCATTTCAGGCAAATCGACATGACCCTCTTCCACCCCATTCACCTCCAGTCGTCATTGCATTCAGCTCCCATGGATCCTTCCACTGAGCTCCACATTCATCCAGATCTCAGCATTGCTATTCAGCCCTGCATCACCACCATTGTCTAGACTCCATGCCAAAGAATATATTAACTTGGTTTCAACTTATGCATCTTGTCAGTAAATTGTTATGATGACTCTTTAGGCCTTTAGTGAATAAAAAGGCATTTGGTGTATTTTCATTTTTTTTTTGTCAAAGACCACAAATGCACTACAATAAACACTTGTAAAATATTATCATTTTTGTTTTTACTTTTCCATATATCATGTTAACTCAAAACACAATATACAGTGATATGGTTGATTAAAAATATATAAAATATTAAAATAAATATTAAACAACAACAAAAAAAAATTGCTACTAGCACATTACTGTCATAACTGACTTCACACAGCACTTACATACTGTTCTCATGTTAATTTGATTGATTCTACCTATTCTCATTTGTAAGTCGCTTTGGATAAAAGCGTCTGCTAAATGTAAATGTAAACTTACATTAAGCATATTTAATTGAGAAATTTGATTGTTTTAGGTGGATTATTTTGAAATGACAATTTGTGATAGCATATAATTTAATTATAAATATACTTTTCTGGATCGCCATGGTTATAGCTACTATAAATTACCAGTTTTGTCACTAGTTAAAAGAAAACTACTGATTTTTTTGTGAATGTCTTGATCTGTAGAGAATCACGCATTTTGGAAGTCTGGGGTATAGAGCTTGGCCTACTTTTGCTCCTTTTTATAACCCTATTCCTACTCTGGAAACCGGAAGAACTACAAGTATGGTGGTTGATTTGTATTTGTATTTGTACACCAAATGCATATTTGTCACACATGTCATACGGTTGTATTTAATGATACTGGACTGTAATGGCATGGAACTCTTACTTAAATTATCAAGACTTATCAAAATAAGCCAGGCTTTTCCTTTATCCACCTTGATAGAACACCCCCAGTCTATTTTTGAGAACAAACAAACATATGAACAAATAACATACCTAAACTGTGTTTTCCTCTTCATCCTCACTGGTGTCTGGACTACTGAGGCCACTTGGATCTTCTGCTTCGACATGTAGAAGGACAGAGGCCTCAGGACCTAAAGCAGTCTTGTACTGTTGGAGGACAACTTGCAACCGTTCTGACACCTCTGACAGTCTTCTTCTTAAGAGGCAGCCAAGTCCCTCATTTCCCTTATCTACATCTCAAAATACAAAAGATATTACATTAAAGACAAACTGCTTGTTAAGATTTCTTAATGAGGCCAAAGAACTTCAGTGGAGTAAAAGATTTCATCCATTCAAATCTACATACCAGGATGGTTGGCATTTTTAATGTGTATCGTTGCCATGGTACCAGGCTAGCTTCTGTATAAACTGACTTGAGGCAACATGATCAGGCTCAGTGAGCTGACTTTATGCAGTGAGGCCCAAAGCAACAGAAAACTACCCTTGTGTTAAAGTAACATTGTGGAGCATTCAGGTGTTACATCAAGAAATAGGTGTGTTTGATGATGCTAAATTCAATGTTCAAAATTCTTTTGTTAATTTCTCCTTTTATGTAACAGCCACAGTACATTCGAGTTTGTTGGTGAGACTGAATGTTTATTATTTTTTCATTTGAATTCATACTTTAAATGGATAGTGATTTTATTCAACTTACCCTCCTCAGCCATCTTGTTCTTGAGAACCACTGCCAGGCTCTGCAACCATGTGCAGTGTTGGCCATCTCCAATACCAAAATGCTTTTTTCCTCTTGCAGTCGCATCGCCAACATCACTTGGTCATGCAATTGTTTCTTCATTGAAATGTTGGCTAAGAATCAATAACAGTTGTATGTGTGCATGAGACAATCTTGCATAATAGCATTGCAATGTTTTGTAACTACAAATGTACTTTCAGAAAACTGAAAACTGAAAACTGAAAATACACACAAACTAAATGAATATTACAACACTCAATATGTTACATGCATCTAAGGCATGAGTGTTGTAATATTCATTTAGTTTATGTGTGTTTTTTTCAGTATAGTCTATACAGCAGAACTGTAAATAAATTCTTGAGAAGCATCTGGAAAATGACATACCACTGCCATGAACCTCCCACGGCCATATTTGAGACACACTGCTCTCTCCGGTAAGGGAATGCTCCACAGCAGCTACATCAATGTTTGTGGCAGAGTCAGGGACAAGACCATTGTATTCCTGGATCTCCTGAAGGAGGAGCTTTTTGTCTTCTGCCAGCTTCCTTCGAAGGCGGTGGCGAAACTTGCTGCTGTCTACAAAAACATGAAGTACAGGGACTGTTCAACAAGAAAAAATTATATTGCTCCCAAAATGTGAAAGCAAAACTGCAGTAACTGAAAACTGAAGTATATAAAATTATAATTTACTTTGGCAAACAGGTAACTCAAAGGTGTAGTGTGTAACATTTAGGGATCTATTGGCAAGAATGGAAATTATATATATATATATATATATATATATATATATATAATTATTTATAGTATTACTTTATGTAGTTACTTTTTAAAAAATAAAGTCTATCTAAAATGGTGATTGTGAGAGGTGAGGGGAGCTGGTTGCAATCTACAACCTCACCGCTAGATACCACTAAATTCTACAGATGGGACAATTAAAGAACAGAATTCAATGGTTGAGCTGAACTGCTAACACATTATATGCTAATTCCATGTATTTGTTGGTAGAGTAGGATGCACCGTAGCTTGATTTTATCAATCTATTATATCATATAGTTTTACCATTCTGGCGGTAGAGGGTTTGCTTCCGCTGCCTCACACTAAGGTAAAGCCCCTCGATTGACTGCTGAAGACCTCTGTGTGTGGTGCCTTGAGTGGCATGAGATGTATCTGGTGTCTCTGTAGAATTAATAGTGAAAACAAAATCACTGTTAAAACAACACAGAACTGTTTCAGTGTTTGAATTTATACATGAAACTCATTTTAATCCAACTTCATTGAACTTGGTATGTGCATTTCCTGCACGAAAATAAAATAAACCAGACATATATATGTGGCATGACATTGGATGGTGGTCTTTGGTGGCAGGTGATGTCACCAACTGTTCTAATCCATTGATGATCAGTCTACTATCTTTGGCTGCTCTTTAATATCAAACTTAAAATTTCAAATAGTAGTGAAATTTGTTGTTTCTTTTATCTGCTCAGGCTTACCATCAGCTGCCCATTCCTTCACATCAGAGAGCCACTGTGACACCAATTCATCTGTGCAGTGTAGCTCTGTTTTGAGTGCAGCTAGCCTTGCAGTCTCATCCTGGAGTCTCTGACAAGTCTGATAAACAGTGTTAATAATACAATAATTAGGATTAAAACTTGCCAAGTGCACACAACAAAAGGACACACAAAACAATTAATAGTAGACTTACCTTCACATATCTTGTGGAAAGTGCCTGATGTAGAGAGAGACTTTTTTTGTGGTTCCACCCCATTGCATGCAAAGTAACCATGTCTACCCGTGCTGATGAAAGCAAATAATGAGGTTATGATGCTTAATCTAATAAAAGTATGTGGGAATTTTGCAAACTCTGATCACCTGCTTTGGACATATATTTGGTAGTCAGGGCAAACGTGACAGGTAGCTGTTCACTTGCTCCACCTCCTCTCCGGCTGTTGTTCCTGCTCCTTCCTGGTTCCTACCACTCCATTTAATCTGTTAGTAAAGGGTGGAAGAAATTCAAATTCAAGTCAGTTTTATTTATATATCCCAATATCACAAATTGCCTCAAAGGGCTCTACAATCTGTACAAGAAATTGTTAAGCAAAAAGGCTACCTAGTATAGTAGCCTTTTCATTTCATATTAATGTGCTTGTAAACATTACAAATGTACATATGATGCAAGTATATTCTACATACCTCACACTTTGTAGCATGGGCTCGAGCATGCATTATGCTGAGGAAGGGTTTCATCTCGGTGAGCTCCTGAAGGGCAGGAAGGACTCGAGCAGCTTTCTCCAAGTATGGCCAATATTTGCAAGCCACATCCATAGCAAAGAATTTTGCCTTGGCTGGCATGAGCTCCTTCTGAAGAAACAGGGGGTAGGCAAATATCTCCCCTCTGTACATATTAAGGGCTTTCAGAAGGAACCCATGGCGACACACAGCAACCTCCATCCCCTCTTCATCCAATTTGGAAGCCCTCCTTGAAGTCTCCCTCGCTGCTGTCCACTGGGAGTCCCCACATGTGCCTCTTCCTGTGTCTATGACACACAAAACAAACACAACAAATCAAATAAAAGCATACCATATATAGCATTTATTCTCAATTTGATTTTAGAGTAGTTGGTAGGCAGAAGTGGGGAGGAAATCAAAGGAGGACATATATGGTTATTTTTGTCAAGTTAAGATTAAAACTTGCATTTCTCACTGCTTTCTGTATGGTGTCGACAAATGTAGACACCGCACTGTCTTCAGCCACAAAGAGCCCTTCAAAAAACCAGGATCATCAGAGCTGAAGAAAAGCAGAGAATCCATCCATTACATATATAAAGTAAATAAATAAATCAATAAAAAGACTGAAAAAAAACCCACCTTGTGTTTCGGTGAAAGCGATATAGCTTTCTGTTCCCATCAGCAGAAACAGCCAACATTTCCGGCGTGCAGGCTGGGCAGGTGAAAGGAGCACTACAGCAGAGCTGGTCTTCCTCAAAAGAAGCGTAGGAAAACTCCAAGAAGCTCCGCTGCAGTGCATCGCCGTTGATATGTCCAGACTGGAAGATATATAGAAAGAAATAGTATTTGTGATGTTGTCTGCTTATGGAAAGACATGTTATAAGTAATAACAATTACACTTACTCTTCCTCCACACTTAGTCCGATGCTCCAGCAGCTTTGCAAAGGCTTGTCTGGAGAATCCTGGAGCGATGACCTTGAGCTCCTGAAATGAGCTCAGGAGGTCCAGTGTATACAGCGTTGAATTGCTGACAGAGGCTGGCCAAATATCCACTCCTAAGGAGGTCCTTCGAATCAGGAGTCCACTGCTGCTGGCATGTTTGACATTCATATAGTGGCTGATGCAAGTCAAAACGCCCTTGGAACAAAAAAGTAAATTTAAAAATAATAAATACACATTTAACAGATACTTTATTTCACAACAGTTAGTTCATTCTGCACATTGTGAATGGTTGAGACATTGCTTAAGCTCCTATAATCCCAGTATAGCACTCATACTTCTTGAGAAGTCTCACACCCACATTGTTTACATTTGTCTAATTCACCAAATTCCAAACAGCTGTATCGATTGGACTTCATCCTGGAAGCATGCAAAGGATGTTACTACTTTGCAACAGCTAACTATTTTTGTTTGCAGAGGACAAAAATAAAAAGATGTCTGTCTTTGTTCAGGTTAATGTCAATACCATGGGTGTTGACGGGCACAATGTCACAGCACACATCAAATCTAAAATAGAAATCTAAATATTGAATTGTTTTTACCATTGATGGTAATCAAAATCACTGGTTTGCCTGGTAATACAGTGAAGTTTGTGCCTTCACAGGAGCAGTCTGGCACCTTCACAGTTGGCAAAATGCAAGCTGGCAAAAAGAAAAGAAAACCACTAATTTAGATTATCTGTAACTGGCTGCTGACACACATGAACAGCAAAATTAGGACTTTCATGAGAACGTACCTTGCTCATGGGTGCAATATCCACCATCTCCTTTAATGATGCATGAGGTTGGAGGAATGGCTTCAAAAAACCCATGAATCACACTTTCCCTGTTGTGAAGTGGCTGTTTTTTGTGATGCAATACATCACAGTCCCCACAGAACCAATCCTCAGGAAGACACTCTCTGCACCTAGAGAGAAAATAAAAAAAAACATTCTAATATAATACATTATTTCAGGTGAATAATTTAAGCTATTTCAAATTTACTTTGATTAGTTCTGATTTGATTTTATAGGACTGCATAGTAGCTCAGTGTTTAGCACTATCACCTCACAGCACAAAGATCCTTGATTCACTTTTCTCAGTAATGTGGTTTTCATCTGGGTATCCAAGTTTTCTACCATTCCACAAGACATTCATCTTAGCTTATAAAGCTCGCCACTGAGCATTAATTCTCAGCAAACCGACCCTTGGTAATTAAAGTTTAATTCTATTGAAAACCAACCTAATAACAGCAGGCTCATGGCAAAGGCAACACGAGGGATGACCAACAGCCTCCTTTGCGATAAGGCATTGTAGGTGGTATGGTCTTGCCTCTTTCCAGCGCTCTGAGGCTTTCTGCTGCCGAAAAGACCATGATGAAGCAGAGCTTCTTTGAGGCTCAGCAGAAGGACATGATGCCAAAATGTTTGAGAGCCTCTCCATATTTTTCTCTGTAAAGAAAATACAAAATAAAGCTGTAAAGGACGATTTAGATGAGGACCAATTAAAAGTCAACTGATCAATATTTTGAATAAACTTTCATGATTCAGTATCAAACCTGGACTACATTGTGTTCTTAATCCATCTACTGCACTGACAGTTTTGTCTAAGGGTTTTGTCTTTAATTACTTTACTTTTACATGAATTTTAGATTTAAACTTAAAATCATCACTGTTATTTACCAAATTCCTCTTGAGGATTTAGTATTTCTGAGGGAACCTCCACACTGGATGACAGGGAACACTCAACCGGGGGGGGTGTGACTGTCAAACACAGAAGAATAACAACAGGTTAGGCTATAACTGCATTCATGTTCTTTTTTTTTCAACCTACTGTATATACTGAACAATTTTTGAAATCAGATATATTTCTGTTAAGTACTTGGTAATGTCTTCTATAATAGTGCCACAAAAGGGTTTATGAACTTTTTAATGTTTTTGGAAACTGGAGTATTTTAAATTCTCAACAATCAATTACAGTGTTCTAATTTCAGTCGGTCCACTATTTACACAGTAAATTCCAACAAACGTCAAATAATTCACATATAACCTGTAGCTGAGGCTTGGCGTCGCCCTCCTCGCCTTCCCCTCGGCTTGCCACGACCTACAAAGACCCTTTTAGAGGTCCGTGGAGGGTCTCCTCCAGAGCCTGACCGCTTCCTCTCCACAGCTGCTCTCTGTATGTTGGAGTGAATATTTCTTGTAAGACTGATGATGTTAAACGTACTGGAACCAAAAGAAATGTAACTAGTGAAAGGAAAACACAACTAGTGTGTTAGTAAGGTGTTACTGGCTTGAATGAGCCTTGGCATAGAAGTCTCTGTAACTCAGGTGGATGGAGCTCCATTTTTCCAAAATATATTCCCTCATTTACATATGCCACAGAGCATGATAGGATGTTAATTGCTTAACTGCATCATGCAATATACCTGTCTGAAATCTAATACACTCATCCTTCCACATTCATTATGTTTTTACTTCAATTTGTCCCCATCTGTATGTTCAAGTATAAAATGATTGAGGTATATACAAACTCTAACCCTGGCTTCAGCTAGAACGTGGTCATGTTTCAGTTCAAGAGCCATGCGTCTCCCTCTTGGTAATGGGGGTCCTGTGAGTCAAGGATGTCTGGTGGCCATTGCAACACTGACAGATACAGACACAGACAGACTGACAAAGACAGATAAGACAGACAAGTAGACAAAAACAGAAAGAGGAAAGATATAGAGAAATAGAGAATTGAGATAGATAACAGATAGAGATTGAAGAGATGGATAGAAATATAAATGGTGAGATAGATGGACAGAGATAGAAAATGATGAAGAGAAAGTTAGAGGTTGGCTCTTAAAAGTGCCTTTGGGTTTTGTAAATCAGGTGTATAATAGGATGAAGGTGAAGTTTGACAGGATCTGCAGGGAGAACAGAAAATGTTCATTATATAGTGAAGGCTAGATATGTTGAAAAAAGGTTTAAAATGTGTACCCCGATAGTGAGAGATACCAATTTTCTTAAAAATATTTAATAAATCAATAAAATTCACGTTTTTTCCCATTTTCTGTATGACTGCACAAAAGGCGTCTTTTTATTTTTACTTCTTTTTTTTGGCTGTTAATATGGAAATCATTGGTCGGCCTTTAATTCGTTGCCCTAACATGTAAACCATGTGAGTCTAATGGCAAAGAAAAGCATCAATTATAACATTTAAACAAATTTGATCATTACATTCAAGTCTCGTGGCTTACCTGGGAAGTGGTTTGAGCGCAATGAAGAAGAATTCGCGGCCTGCAGATATCACCCAATCGCAAAGCGGACTGGCTCCGTCTGTCTCCATAGCAACGGATGCTGAGGCTCACGGGTAATGCGGGCGTCCACTAATTAATTTATTTTTTTTTTTATTTTAATTTAATTAATAACCACAACTAATCCCCGTTCTCACAATAGAAGGAATCAAATAAAACGGATGGTCATGACACTTTCGTGTTTAATGTGTTGAAAGAAAGATGAGGATATCATTAAAAGAGAATCGGCGGTGGGTCATCAGGGAGTTTTAGCTGACGTCTTCAACATAGTAAAAGTAGATAAGGCTCATGGGTACTGTAATATTTAGTTTAATGTTCGATTTGACACACCAAATACATGGAAAAACGGCATTTCTCCGAAAAGAAACCATAGCACAGTGGTTAGTAGCCTACAGAATATAAAGCAATACAAACAAGGATAAAATCTCCTGGTTAAATGTTGAGTAATGTAGTGGTTTAAGTTTAAAAATGAATAACAAATGAGAAAAAACAATGCTTCCGAGTGGCAGAAAGAAAAACGTGGTGCAGACACGAAAGATGCTTCCTATTGAAATACATTAGATCGAAAGTCGTGCTGAGTGACACGAAAAAAAGGGAAATTCGTGTCCACGAACACGAATCAATAGATTAAATTTCGTGACTATGTCACGAACTGCCGTGAGACTGGGTTGTTTATTCATGTTAAAGTAAATCAAAAGAACAAAACCAAAGATATTTACTTACAGCGAGGAAAGTAAAACCTTGAAGCTTTACATTTGTTATATTTTGGAAACAATAGCAGATAATTTGCTACTGAAAACACTTATGCTTCTAAGACACACGTTTGATCTTCATGACGAAGGATTTCAAACTGACAGAAGAATTGATTTTCCAGGTTTTCCAAACAACACCAATGGCTTGATGTGTGTTGTCTTCTACCCACAAATACACACCGTTGGGGTTTGTGTGGTGACATCCTACTGCGTACCAAAATGCCCCCGAGTTGCAGTTTGGGACAGGTACTCCCATAGTAGTTGTAGAGAGAGACACGACTGATCAAGATCCTCGTTCATGATGATCAATTATAATAAAAGTAAAAACAGTAAATGTGATTGAACTTACCGCCATCTTCTCAGTATTTTCTCAGCTGATCACTGCAGAGATTTATCAATGTTTTCTTTTTAAATCTTGAAGAAAGCAAACCAAAAGTCATCAGATGTTTGTTTTTCTGTTGTAGAAATGTCTTAATATTCTGTGAGGTAAATAATGCAGAATAAAACAGTAACTCACCTTTTGTGTGGTTCAGTCTGACACAATCTCTATATATCTGTCAGATTCTCAGGCTCCTCCTCTGTGTTACTGTATACACTTATATTGCAAAACCCTTGATTCTTGCCACAAACTGAATGTTAACATGCTGCCTGCTGCTTTTGTTATTTATTAAATCACTTTTTGCTTTTATTTTGGCAGGATAGAGGAGAAGCAGCAGGAAAGTACAGCATCAACACACCTCTGACATGATGACAGAATGATAATTTAATTTGGGTTCATTCATCATAGAAATGTCTATGAAATAATTGAGTCACTCGCATCTTCAGCTGACCGTTTTATCAGTAAGAGCATCTGTCATCTCAGTCACAGTGTTGAAATACTAACTGGTGATACGTTAGATACTATAAATAAGATACAGTGAATGAAAACTACACCAAACACAACATCTCAGACAAAAGGTACACAAATCATGATCACATTTGATTAAACATTCTCATGGCAGAAAGGACCTTCTATATCGGTCTTTTGAGCAACGTGCATTCTTAGAAAGGATGTGTTAAAACTGACTCAAATTGTGTTAAATTCTTACACATCAATGGGTGAGTTTAGGGACAACACTTTTTGTGTTAAATCTGACACATTCATTGAGTCAATGATTTTATGTGAATGTGTCAGGAAGGTTAACCCTGTAAAGCCCACTGTTGCAGAATTACAACATCACTTTCAACAATTTAAAAAAAAGGCTTGCAAACGTTTTTTTCTCTCAAGACCACATTTACACAGTTAATGGGTTCTACTGTTTGTCCTCACAATGCTATTGGATATAAGAAGTGTTTATAGGTCCGGTCATCTGGCCATGAACTCACTCTACCTGCAAACTTCGCGTCAAGCTCATCTCCTTTTTTTACATGACTGGATTTGTCAAGATTCAAGTAAGTAAAATTCATTACACATTTCTTTTGTGTTTACTACAATGTCTAGAACACAGATATATTTAGTTATTTTGGAAAACATTAATCAAATTTGATTTAGAGCTTGTTAAGTCCATGTTGTAATTCTACAACGTTGGGTCAGAGTGGTAGTCAAAATAGCCTGTGCTCCTACATGTTACATAAGGACACTGCACTATCACATGGTCATGAATTGAAATTTAAACTGTTAGATTCATTGTAACTAAGTTCTAAATGTGCTTTTCTGTTAAATTTGTACTTAGTTTAGATTTGACCATAATTAAACACAGGAATAAACTGTATGTGGGATTTGAAACTCCATCATCCAGAGCAGTGAAACTCCCTGTATCTTTGTAGTTTATTTGTTTTTTAACTTCTAAATGATCCTGATATTTTTTTTATGAGTATTGCCTTAGTAGCAGTTTATAGCATTAGGAGCTCTGAATGATTTTGGGGGGATGCCTGTTGCATTCTTCAGGGACAGGTGTGAATGGTCTTGAATATGAACCAGTAAGTGCTCTGGGGGGATGCATGTGTTCCTTTAGTATGATAAGTAGAGAACATAATAGGCCAGCCAGACAGTATTGTTTGAATGTAGTGGAATTTTGATTAGCATTTGCATTGAAATTATAATACTTTGATGGATAATACTTAGATCTCTACCCTCGACACATGGTCTACCACCCTGTATTCTTTCAGTTTTTCTACTACAATATAAGACCCATATGTATTATTCACTTATTTATTTTTTTACTTTTTCCAACACTGGGAAAGATTAAAAGCATTGATAATATTAAGAAACTCATGTGATAAGGGGTTAGACGGACAGCAGACATGAATATTAAAGTCGCCCACCAATAGAAAGCGGTCGTAATTTGTGGCAATGTTGCCGATCAGTTCAGTGAAATGCTGTATAAAATCCTTAGTGGAGTGCGGAGGATGATAAATCACCACTAGACATACAGGACCATTCCAGTCCAAATAAAGAAACTGAGCTTCAAAACTGGAAAAGGCCGTTCCAGGGACCAGTCGACAGCGTGCAGAGAGAGAGTTCTTTAAAATACTTACTATGCCGCCCCCGCATCCACTCGGACGAGGAGAGTTAAAAAAAGTACAGTCAGCAGGGATCAGTTCAGAAAACGGAGTTAGATCACCATCCACTGGATGTATGCAAATACATGATTGCACATTTCCCAGTAAAGAAGAGAGGACGCTGCAGACACTGCAATAATGGATACACAAATACATTGTGTAGCAAGTGCAATGTTCGCATGTGCTTCTCAGATGACAAGAACTGTATTAGGGACTAAAAAATGCAAAACACAGACTTCATTCTAACCGCATTGAAAGTGATAGAAGAAAAAGTTTTATAAATACAATTTTTTCCAATATTTTTATTAATAAATGCTTATTCATAAAAAATATGATTGTTGTGTGATTATTACTCATGATATATACTGTTATGGGGCTAAGTAAGCAATCAACCCTTCAAATGAATGCTTAAATGCTCTGTATATCTGTTCAGACAAAGTGAGTACAAATACAGAAATTCTGCTCCTATCTAGGCCCAACGTTGCAATATTACAACGTTTCCCTAAAAACTTATTAAAAGTAAAAACAGAGGCCTACATCAGAGGCCTCCTAAAACAATATCTGAGTGGTCAAAAAAATTGTTGCTCTTTTTTTTTCTATATTTGGGTTTTACAGGGTTAACCAGAGGTGTAGTCAAGACCAGACCCTCCAAGACCAAGACCATTCAAGAGAGAAGTTAATGAGATAATTAAGTCATTAATCAAGCAGTAGTGATGAACACCTGCTGTTAACAAGCAGAATCATTGAAGGAAATAGGAAAACAACAACAAAATAAAACACCTGTGCTACTTCTGAACATGAAAACCAAATTTGCAATGAACCTTTTTGTCAAGTCCAGTCAAAAAAAAGTCTTACACATCAGTGCTTGTGTTTTGGGACAACACTTGTGTTCATTTTGACACGTTCACTGTGTCAAACACAGACATTCAGAATGTGTCAAAAAGCATTTGTTAAAAAACGACTCAAATTGGCTAAATTCTAACACATCAGTTTCTGAGTTTAGGGACAACACTTGTTGTGTTAATTTTGACACATTTATTGTGTAATGATTTTAAAGGGGGCCTATTATGCCCCATTTTACAAGATGTAAATTTCTAATGTCCCCAGAGTGTGTATGTGAATTTTTAGCTCAAAATACCTCAAAGATAATTTTATAGCATGTTAAAGTTGCCATTTTTAGTGGTTGAGCAAAAAGCGAGCGTTTCAGTGCGGTCCCTTTAAATGCAAATGTGCTGCTGCGCTCAGCCTAAGAGGGCGGAGCTTCAAGAGCTCGTTCTTCCCTGTCAGGATTCAGTCAGGACGCACTATAATGTCAGAAACTGCTAATATATGCTGCATGGAGATAGAAAATGTATAGTTTAGTTCAATAACGTTTATAACTTATATTGTCTTCTTTTTTTTTAATCCACTATAACTAACAAGCCTGTTGTACTACCCGAATGATGGCCAAAACTGAGTTTTATGACGTTTATTGTACTTCACACAAAATATGAAGCGTCCGTTTTCACTCTAGAAAAACACTGTAAGAGCTTAATAAAACACTGCAAGTGTGCATTAAAATATTATCCATAAACTCTCTCCCTTGCATTATCATCAACATATACAGTGAAGTACACAGAAACACTTGTTACAACTAAGAGTAAACAAATATATAAAGACCTTATGCCTTTCGGGTGGTGCTTAATAAACTGGTAAACTTTATATCCGTAAATCAACTCTGATGAACTGTAATAAAGTGCTCTCACCTTCATCATTGCTGTATCCAGTATCACTCTGATGTGAGTAAGCTGGATCACAAACAGTTCTTACTTGTATATCCTTGAGTAGCACATTTTTAGCACAGTCTCTGTTTTGTATTGTCCCTTTGTATTGACATTCGTTCACAAAGCAGTCCGGTGTGAAATGATTTGCGCAGACATAAACGAATTTCGGCAGAACTGAAGGAGCATTTTCCTGGAAAACCAAGTTAATCCACCTTGTTTTCAGCAGCTCAGATTTAGGGAGTAAATGAAGAGAGTTATGTGGATTAATCCATCCAGCTACAAAACACCTAAAACGCTTGGGAGAGATTCTCGTCAGTGCAGCAATGGCGGACTCGCTGTGAACTCACTCAGGGTGGTTCTGTGTTCACCTTTATTTATATAGCGCTTTTTTACAATGCGGATTGTGTCAAAGCAGCTTTACATTGATAATGTAAAGCTGTTCAAACGTCAGTTCAATGTTCAAACGTCAGTTCAAACGTCAGTGTCTGTCAACATTCGTGGGCGGGGCCTGTGGCTTTTGTGACGTCACACTGCCAGGGATGTGGAAATGGCTTGTTCTGAGACACTACTTATGATTTATGGGGATTTAAATCACTGGATTTTTACCACTATAGGGTGGTTGTGTACACACTGCCAACACATATTTATGTCCAAACACCAGGCAAAAGTGAATTTTGCATAATAGGTCCCTTTTAACACAGTAAATGTGTCAGGAAGGTGATCTGATGTTAACAAGCAGAATCACCAAAGAAAATCACAAGTTTTTAAAGTCACCATCATGGAGATCAGGGTTTTCTTTAGTTGAGCTCTTGACCCTTGACTTTTTAATATTAGATTTTGTTTGAGCTGTTGTAATTTTAATTATAACAACCAGACAAACAAAGAGAAAAGATGTCAATCAAAATTCATCAATGGCTCCCATCATACATTGCTGCATGAATAAATTATTATCTGACTTGTTTTAGTAATTTCCTTTATTCTCACTATTTATTTGTTATGTGACTTTTTTGTAGCTTGTTTTCTAATGTGATCTGTTTATCAGAATAAGTTGCTTGTCACTGTCGCTGAGATTCATAGGCTGATTCTTGATGTCTGTGTGTGCCTAAAAGAAAGATTTTTTGGATCAGAACAACTTTTGCGAAATCCTTTGTATTATGTTGAAAAAGCAGATCTTCTGCTGTAGAATCACAGTGCTGCTGTAATCAATAATGTAAATCTAACTCAGAGATTGGGCTCTAAATGAGTTCAGTGATTCAGATCAAATAATGATTATATGAAAACATAACCAACAGCTGATCATATTTTCTCTTTGCATGTCTGGCTGTTACAACTCAGTTACAACAGCCAAACAAAATCTAATATTAAAAAGTCAAGGGTCAAGAGCTCAACTCAAGCAAATCATGATCTCCGTGGTGGTGACTTAAAATATTTGCTCCTTTGACTTCTCCTTTATTCTGCTTGTTAACAGCAGGTGTTCACAGACAGCTTCTCTAAACTCTAAATTTTCAGAGAATGCCTTGTTCCTGAGCTGGCCTTGTTCCTCTCAGAAATCCCCCGCCCCAACATACCACAGCATACAAAATTACAGATGCAACTGCAGTACACTCAAAAAAATATTTCAGTCTAAATTTAAGTTTTATGTAATTGAATTACATTCAAATTTTCCATCCATTTGGATTACATAGTTTTTACATAAACAAACTAATAAACTTAACGTGATCCATATTTGTAAGTCATATGTAAATGAAATATGTAAGATTTATGTAATAGTATGCAGAAAAATGCCCGGGTTATATAACACTGCTTAGTGTTCATGTGTTTGTGCACTACTGAGTTAAAGTACCATTGAAGCAGTGTCAGAGTTAATGAGATAATTAAGTGATGATTGAACATTAATGATGAACACCTGCTGTTAACAAGCATAATTGCTGAAGGAAAGAGAAACAGCTGACTTCAGTCACAGCCTTCTCTGAAATCAATTGAAGATTAAAGACATGAAATCTTTCACGATCTGATTAAACAACTCCACAAGCTCTACAAAACATTACCAGCTTCACTCATTACTAACTAGATTGACTTTATTTCTGTCATACATCTATAGAAGTTCTTATGAGAATTAACAGAGGTTTAGATGTTGATGATTTATTGAGATTCATTTGACATTACCATCTTTGAGGTCAGTGTTGGCTTTAATTGGCTTCTTGATTTTATTGCATCAAGAGTTCTCTGGCTGCTGTAACCGAGTGTTTATGAATCACCTTTGTTATGGCATAAATGTCAAGAGAATGTGTGATTCGGTGCTGATGGTTAGGTGTTGATGATGAGAGTCATCATTTAGTGACCTGATGTACTGATCTTCTTCGGAGTTTAATCTGTGATGAAATGGGGTTGTAATATTAGCTTTGTGCTGTTTATTATATTAGGACTGTGATTCTAAGACATGAGATCCAGCAGTGTTGTGACAATCATTATATCAGTAATATGAATTGTTCCTCATCATTTAGATTCATACAGACATCAAGAATCAATGTATGAATCACAACAATGGTGAAAGTTTAAAAAAAATAAAATGCTTCATGCTGCAATGCATGCTGGGAGCCATGGATGAAGTTTGTACTAAGTTGGTACCCAGCATGCTGTAACGCTGTGTGCTCAGGCAGATGAGGATGACGAGGAATCAGGGTTAAACACAGTTTAATAAGAATATATCAGAACAGGAACAGGGATTCACACACTCAACAATATACAAGACAAGGAGCAAAAGACAGGTAGGAACTTAAGTAGTGCAGGTGATGAGGTGCTTAATGATGAACAGCTGACACGTGTGAACTCATAATGATGGTGACCATGGAGACGGAAAACTGGCGGGAACACAAACAAAAGAACATGTGACAGATGAAAACCAAACCTAAAGTCCATGAAAACTGAAACTAACGTGACAATGCAGTCCCTCTGGCAAGGCGCGTCCTCGGGCCGTGGAATGTAGCAGGATGAAGAGATGGCGGAGGTTTAGGAGGAGGACGAGGATGTGGCAAAGGGCTAGAGACGGGATGGCAGCAGCAGGCAGATTGGACCGTGGAGGCGCAAATGGGTGGTGCCAGATGTTGCCGACCCAGAACATGACCAGGACGATAGCCCACGACAGAGTAGATGGAGGGAGGAGCCATGGTGGTGACTTGCGGGGTATCATCCTGGTGGCGATCGACAGATGCTCAGCAGCTGTGAGAAGAGCCCCTCGCACAGACAAAGAGCCGAGGGAGCGAAGAAGCACCAATGACACTGGTGACTGCGACTGAGCCACAGTGATGACCCCCCGATAGGGAAGCGGGGATCCTGAGGGCTGAGGCCGAGCCGGTGTAACTGAGGGCGAAGGAGAAGACTGAGGGAAGGCGAAGCTAGCTGGAGCCGAAGGGGTGGAGGGTCAGAGGGCAACGGACAGCCCGCAAGTCCGCAGCGGAGGCGTGGCTAGGTCTGACCCAGGCTGAGCCAACGGTCCGTGGGAGCCCGACGAGGTCGAATGGCTGAAGGTCAACGCTGGAGTCGAGGGAGGAAGGAGCGCAGGTGCAGGAGCCAGGGCAACGGGTCGAGGTGGGTCTGAGCACTCCGAGGCTGGAGGTGGAGCCACGGGCTCAGACTGCCCAGGTGGGATTGGCTCCTCGCAGGTCCAAGGTGGAACCATGCCACTGAGAGGAGGTGACACAGAGGGACTAGTGGGAGACAATGACGACTGGGTGGTATCAGTGGCTGAGGGCTGAGGACGGGCATAGAAAGATGAGCAAAATCCAATGAAAAATAAGGCGCTACCAACAGCAGTCAGGAGAGGTGGTAGGGGAGGGAGGCTGGGCGGGGTTAACTTGACTGAAGGTGATGACAGATATACAGGTGAGTTCATAGGGTAACAGGGATCCAACTCTCCGGGTTCTTGAAAAATGTCCAGTAAGTCTAGCTGGTACTCACTCTCAGTAGTAGGAGGGTGGGCGTAGCTCACTTCCATTCCCTCGAACTCCACAAGGACTCCCACGGCGATGGACGGTGTTGGCTCACACACTCTCGCTCACACGTCGCGGCAGGCGGAAGCTTCCAGTCTGCGAGGGGCTCTGGCGTGAGATCCGTCGATCAGGGTGGTGGTGATGGGCTAGGCTCTGGGTCAGGCTGTGGCGGCTGTATGGATCGGGGGTAGACACTCTCCAGACACCTGACGATGGCCTCCCTCCAGCAAAGTCCTTGGGTGTCTGGGAGGTCTACGGGATGGTGGAAGTTTACCCCGATCCAATACAGCAATTTCAGCATCTCGTCGCTGTAGGGAGAGCAATCGGCGAGACGGCAGAACTCCACTGTGAAATCCTTGATGTTATCACTGCTGCTGGCTGCTGTAGCAATCTTTGCTGCAAAATCCATTTCTGGGTCCGGTCTTCTGTAACGCTGTGTGCTCAGGCAGATGAGGAAGACGAGGAATCAGGTTCAAACACAGTTTAATAACAATATATCAGAACAGGAATAGGGATTAACATACTCAACTATATACTGTAGTGAAGCTAATATTACAACACCCATTTCATCAGAGATCAAACTCTGAAGAAGATCAGTACATCAGGTCACTAAATGATGACTCTCATCATCAACACCTAACCATCAGCACCGAATCACACATTCTCTTGACATTTATGCCATAACAAAGGTGATTCATAAACACTCGGTTACAGCAGCCAGAGAACTCTTGATGCAATAAAATCAAGAAGCCAATTAAAGCCAACTCTGACCTCAAAGATGGTAATGTCAAATGAATCTCAATAAATCAACATCTAAACCCCTGTTAATTCTCATAAGAACTTCTATAGACGTATGCCAGAAATAAAGTCAATCTAGTTAGTAATGAGTGAAGCTGGTAATGTTTTGTAGAGCTTGTGGAGTTGTTTAATCAGATCGTGAAAGATTTCATGTCTTTAATCTTCAATTGATTTCAGAGAAGGCTGTGACTGAAGTCAGCTGTTTCTCTTTCCTTCAGCAATTATGCTTGTTAACAGCAGGTGTTCATCATTAATGTTCAATCATCACTTAATTATCTCATTAACTCTGACACTGCTTCAATGGTACTTTAACACAGTAGTGCGCACACACATGAACACTAAACAGTGTTACATAACCTGGGCATTTTTCTGCATACTATTACATAAATCTTACCTATTTCATTTACATATGACTTACAAATATGAATCACATTAAGTTTATTAGTTTGTTTATGTAAAACTATGTAATCCAAATGGATGGAAAATTTGAATGTAAATCAATTACATTAAATTTAGTAAATTTACTTAAATTTAGACTGAAATATTTTTTTGAGTGTATCATACACTCAAGCCGTTGACTATACCCGGCACCACAAAACTCAAGTGGATATGACTCTGAGCATTTTATACAAGTAATTCTTGTGATCACACCAGTCTAACTTATTTAAATAGACTCCCAGTTATTTGATGACAATTTTGGGTGAACTAACCCTTTGACATAATGCCTGCTTCTTTTATTTTTTTATTCAATTAAAAAGCTTTTTACTTTTATTTTGACAGGACAGAAGAGAAGCAGCAGGATCTGATATGATGCAAATCTCCATCTGAACTTTTATCGGTAAGAACATCTGTCATTGCACTTCACAATGTTGAAATACAAACTGGTGGTAAGTTACATGGTTAGCAGTACACTCTAAAAATATCTGTGCAACATACCAAAATAAACTCCTAAAAAACCAACAGTTTGATTTGTCTAAAATCTATTGATTACATTTTTATCATTTAGATTTTTAAAGGAAATTAGTATTTGACTAACACATTATATTTTTAAAATTATACTTAATATTTTTGTTAAATTTTATTTAAAATATTTGAGAATTAAGTAATTCAATTACTCAGTTTCAAGAACTAAAATTATGACTTATTTCATGGCAATAATCAAAACTACATTGATATATATTGACTTTCATTGCTGGAGTTTATTGTTGATTCAGTTCAGTTGTAAATTTAAAGAAGTGACCCAAAAGAAAGAAGAAGAAAATAATTGATGAGTACACAAAACATCAGTGACATATATTCTGACATGATTTACTAAGTTACACAGTTAACAGAGGAAAGGAAACTAAACTTTAATTTGTTTTGTTTTGTTTTGTTTTGTAATGTTTCTTCAATGATCTAAGACACACGTCTGATCTTCATGCTGATGAATTTCATACCGACAGCAAAATTGTTCTTCCAGGTGTGCCAAACATTTCCAATGGCGAAAATGGTGGGATCTTCTCCCCATAAATACACACCGTTGGGGTTTGCAGTGTGACAGGCATTGTACCAAAATGCCCCGAGATACAGTTTGGCACAGTTCCTCTTATCGGAATCTTGGTCTTTGTCAAAAGTGGAGAACTTCTGTCCATTGTGGTAAGTCAAAGAGTCGCCTGCAGAGAAGAAGAGCATCATTGAGGACATCAGGAGCACATTTACTGAGTGTGATTTTAATATGAATGAAAGTGTCCTACCTGCTCCTCCATCACTGAACCCTGAAACATGCAGTTTATACCCAACCTTTTCACAGTCCACAGAGAAGGACGAGTACAGAGCAAAACCTTTCCTTCCAGTGAAGTCCTCCAGATCCACTCTCAGCATGTACTTCCTGTTACGTGTCAGCTGGTGCATGTTCTCCAGCCCTGTTCACACACACACATGAAGAACATGTTCAACCAAACACATGAACACTTCTATCAAAACCTTTTCTTGACACCAAATGCCAATGTTTAAAACTCTGACAAACCAAAACAGACACACTGTGAGATCTTACCCAGCCAGTATTCTCCTTCAGTGGACCCGAATCCTCTCTTGTACTGATTCCACGGCTGATAGAAATTAATACTGCCGTCCATTCTCCTCTGAAACACCTGTGATGGGTTTATATAGAAGATATGATTCATAATGTATGATCTGATGTGTGTTTAATGATCTACAGTCACATTCATACCGTCCATCCTCCGTTGTCTTCATCTTTCCCACCTGAGATCATGTCACAGTAAACCCAGACAGGAACGTCACCTGCTGGATAGATGGAGTAAATCCCACTGACTGTTTGTCCTGCTTTATAAAGGTCAGAACAGTCGACCGGCTTGAATCCAACGGGAGCCGACACAACAAACCCCGTGAAAACAGAGAGCAGAGCCGCGACAAACACCGTCATCTAGAGAGAGACACGACTGATCAAGTTCCTCGTTTATGATGATCAATTATAATAAAAGTAAAAACAGTAAATGTGATTGAACTTACCGCCATCTTCTCAATATTTTCTCAGCTGATCACTGCAGAGATTTATCAATGTTTTCTTTTTAAATCTTGAAGAAAGCAAACCAAAAGTCATCAGATGTTTGTTTTTCTGTTGTAGAAATGTCTTAATATTCTGTGAGGTAAATAATGCAGAATAAAACAGTAACTCACCGTCTGTGCCTTGTGTTGTTCAGTCTGACACAATCTCCATATATCTGTCAGATTCTCAGGCTCCTCCTCTGTGTTACTGTAGAAACTTATATTGCGAAACCCTTGATTATTGCCACAAACTGAATGTTAACATGCTGCCTGCTGCTTTTGTTATTTATTAAAATGCTTTTTGCTTTTATTTTGGCAGGATAGAGGAGAAGCAGCAGGAAAGTACAGCATCAACACACCTCTGACATGATGACAGAATGATAATTTAATTTGGGTTCATTTATCATAGAAATGTCTATAAAATCGTTGAGTCACTCGCATCTTCAACCAACCTTTTTATCAGTAAGAGCATCTGTCATCTCAGTCACTCTTGCATTGCAAGATGTTGAAATATGTATTGGTGATAAGTTATATGGTTAGCAGTAGTTTCTTTTTCTTTCAAAATGGACCATAAGTGTCTTTCCATTTGTGAATAAACTTAATATCACATTTCTGGGTTTAAAATGCAATTTTAAAGTCAATCACTACAGTTTCTATTGTCAGCAGTTTGCATAAATGCTTTAAAGTGGCTTTTTTGGGTCACTTTCAGAGAGTACATTTAGAGAAAACAACACAATATAATTTCACTCACCTAGCCTATCACTTGAAGCAAAAATGTCCTCATGTCCTTTTTAATGTCTGTGTTAAAAGAGCACATAGTGAATGATTGCTGTAGCCTATATCTTAGCTTAGGCGTGGGGTCTTCCTTCATTATTCATTTGTAGCTGTTGTTCAAATCTTGGTAATTTTGTTTGTGATCAAATAATCAATATCTCTACTCTCCAGAAGTAGTTGGTACATCAGCGTCAGCAGTTCAAACTAATATCACGTAATTTACACCTCCTCTGCCATGTGTCTTTTCTCAACTCTCCTAATCACTGAAAGTGAAATACTCAATGGTGATTGGCTGATTGTTTTACCAACGGAGGCACAAGTTTCTGGCTATGGATTTGCCTCCCCCTCCCCTTCTCTATCTCCTCAGACTCGCCTTAGCACAGTTTTCTGAACGTTTGTAATTGCATCAGCAGTCAGCACCCAATCACGTCAGGTCCAGATGATGCCTCTCTTGAGCATTTAAACATATGCAGGTTGTGCTGGAGTTTATGCTGGATTTAGTGTGTAAATCATGTTGTTTACACATTGGAAGCTTTGCAGTTGTTATATAGGGTACAACAGGGCGAAATGCTCCTCTAATTTTATTTCCCTCTACACCACTAGATGGCACAAAAACTTGCCGCAGCACTTTCCTAAACATCCGCTTTTCAAGATGCATGTGCAAATTTATCTGATCCTTGACACGATCGCGGGCAGCAGCGCAAAGTTGATTCTGAGGTGATGATGTATTCTGAGGTTTGATGATGTTTTTTAAAATGTTGCAAATGAGAATCGATTAAATCAACGTTTATATTTTGAGACAAAGGCCTTCTTAATGATTTTTAGTTTTGTTAAAGGTAATTAAAGCAACAGTTTTTTAATAACAGAAGAATATGTAAAAGTATGGTATTTGTGGCGAAAGACACAATAACATGATAGTAAACAGCTGCTGACTTTTCCATTTGTTGAATTGAATTGAATTGAAAAACTTATTAATCCCAGTAGGGAAACTAATTTGCCACCAACTTCGACAATACAACCAACAAACTCAGCACACAATTTGACACACAGATAAATAAGAAACAATAAATACATGATTAAAGACCAGTGAGACATGGTACAGTTCCACAGTTAGGGAAAAAATTAACAATGTTCATTAAAATATCTGACCGCTGCAGGGACAAAAGACCGTCTCATTCGTTCACTAGAGCACCGAGGCATTATTAATCGCTCACTAAAAGAGCTTCTAAGTCCTTTAAAAATATTGTGTAGTGGATGGCCTTCAAAAAGCAGAACTATTTTTAATTTTGACCTTGTCCTCTTCTCTACAATGACCTCTAATAAGTCTGGAGTAAGACCAATAATCGAACCAGCCCTCTTGATCAGCTTATTTATTCTATTTTTGTCCTCAACAGGTATGCTGCCCCCCCCAGCAAAGTACAGCATAAAAAAGAACACTAGCTAAAATCCCTTGATAAAAAACATCTAAAAACTTTGTGCTGACATTGAATGATCTAAGTTTTCTCAAAAAGAAAAGTCTCGACTGGGCCTTCTTCATTAGGACATTAGTATTCTCTTTCCAATTAAATTTTTCATCCAAGTGGACGCCTAAAAATGTATATGACTGCACAATTTCGATCAACTGACCATTAATTGTGACTGGAAGGACCTTCTCTTTTTTCTTTCTAAAATCGATCACAAGTTCTTTAGTCTTCTCTACATTCAGTTTTAAAAAGTTAGACTCACACCAGCTGAAAAAAGACTGAACCTCCCTTCTGTAAGCCAAATCATCGCCCTGATTAAGTAGACCCACTAAGGCAGTATCATCAGAGAATTTTTGTACCCAACTGGATGGCTGACTATGCCTATAGTCAGCAGTATACAGTGTAAATAAAAAGGGAGCTAAGACTGTGCCCTGAGGTACTCCAGTATTAGTTAAAATGGTATCAGAAAGATTTTTACCAAGCCTAACAAACTGTGGTCGTAATAAGAGGTAATCTAGAATCCAAGAAATGGTTGTATTGTGCAATTTAAAATCAATTAATTTATTGGCTAAAATATGTGGCTGTATAGTGTTAAAGGCACTCGAAAAATCAAAAAACATGATCCTGACAGAGCTGGCAGTAGTTTCAAGATGACTATAAATGTTATGGACCATAAAAAGTAAAGCATCGTCTACCCCAACACCCTTCCTATATGCAAATTGCAAGGGGTCCTGAAAAACAAACACCTGCCTAGTCAGGTGATCCAATACAACCCTCTCAAAACACTTCATAATATGAGAAGTTAAAGCAATAGGCCTCAGATTGGCAAGGTTGTTGGACACCTTAGCTTTTTTAGGAATAGGGACAAGGCAAGATGTTTTCCACATAGCTGGAATCTTAGCAGAGGACAGAGACAAAGAAAACAATGAATGAAGGACGGAGCATAACTGGTCAGCACACACTTTGAGGGTGCGTGGATAAACACCATCGGGGCCTGCTGCCTTATTAGATTTAATACGCTTTAACTGCTGACGAACCTCTTCAATGTTAAGGTTAATAGCTGGGCTACAATCATCAAGGCTGTTCTGCCTAAGATTAGAAAGAATATTCTCATGTAGAGAAGAAAAATCAAATTCATCAAACCTGGCAAAAAAAGCATTGGCATCATTAGCCTGTATACCCAGTTGACATAAACTGGGATTACTGGTCCCATATCCAGTAATAGACTTCATACCATTCCATAGCCCTCTTGTGCTGGTACAGGACATATTTCCTTCAACCCTTGCCTTATATTTTTGTTTGCCCTGTCTGATAATGACTTTCAGCTCTCTTTGAGCATCTTTAATCTTTTCTTTATCACCACTATAAAAAGCAGCTTTCTTCTTATTAATAGCAGCTTTAACTTCTCTGGTAACCCATGGTTTATTATTGGGAAAAATTCTGATTCGTTTACTAGGGATTAAAGACTCAACACAGTAATTAATATAACAAGTCACTTTGTCAGAAATACTGTCCAAATCACTATCTCCATCAAAAAACACATTCCAATCTGTGCATTCAAAGCACCCCCTTAATGATTCACAAGCATCCTCTCTCTGACCAGATACGCACAGTCTTTGACGTAGTCGACTGTTTCCGTATCACCGGTGAATATTTGGACATCAGGGATATCAGGTTATGATCGGATTTACCCAGCGGAGGGAGCAATTTTGTAACATAGCCATCCTTAACGTTTGTATAAAACAAGTCAATAGTTTTGTCACCCCTCGTAGAACACGTCACCATTTGTTTAAAAGACGGTAAAATGGCAGAGACAGAGCAATGATTAAAGTCCCCGTTTAAGATAACCAGCGCGTCAGGAGAAGAGCGCTGTAAGTTGTGCATAATCCTCGAAATTGTCTCAGTGGCACATTTCCCATTACACGATGGAGGAATATACGCCACCATAACAATGACATGGGAAAACTCCCTGGGTAGATAGTAAGGTCGACAGCTCACTGCAATGAGCTCAATGTTTGGGTCACAAACTCTTTCTTTTACCGTAACATGTTGAGTATGACACCACCGGTCATTCACATACAGGCAGACACCTCCACCTTGCTTCTTACCAGTACTTGCTTGTTCTCTGTCCATCCTATGAAGTGTGAAACCTTCAATATCCACATGAGAATCAGGTATCCTGTCCGACAGCCACGTCTCAGAAAAACAGATTAAACTGGTCTGTCGGAACATACGATCGAACTTCAAGCAGGCCGTCAGCTCGTCCGCCTTATTAACCAGGGAGTGGACATTCCCCATAATGACCGAGGGTAGAACAGGTTTATATCCCCGCCGACGATTTCTAACCCGAACACCACCTCTGCTGCCTCTCTTCCTTCCTTTGGCCCTGGGCATGATTTCTGACACATTGGCGTCAGGGTCCAATAAACTTGGTGCAGAAACCCGCAACCGAAGAAGCTCATTCCGGCTGTATGTAATGACCGGCAAGCCCGGCTCTCTCATGGAGTGTTTGTGTGGCGTTCCAAACAATCAATGTCCACAGCCACAAAAGGCATACAAAGGTGCAATTGTTAAATGAAACCATAATCATGTCATCAGGGATCGATCACGCTAAAAATCCAAAATTAAACTAACTAAATAAATAAACGCACAGTGGTAGCAGAGTCGCCAGCAAAAGGGGGCGGCGCCTCGGAAAGGTGCGCTGTAAAGATGGTGTAATCTGTAAAGACGGCTCTTTTAAAATCAATATTTTACACTGACAGCACATTATTACTATTTATTAGCTACTTTTGATATAATAAAACAATATTATTGAGTTATATTTTATTATAATTTTAATGCGAATTTTAGTGCAACTAAGTGCAAAGTTCTTCAGCTAGTGAAAATAGAATAAAGAGAAAATAGAATAAAGATTCATTTATTTCAAAACAGACAAATTTGCTTACATATGTAGTTTAATAATTATTCAAACAAATGTACAGATTTAACTGATATATTATTTAATATTTACAGCAGTGTTGTTTTAGTATCATTTAATATACCAATTTTATTATGTTCTATAATATTTTGAGCTTTTATTTTTATACTTTTAGTTTTCATGTTAATTTTAGTTTAATTTTTTTTAAAAAAATTGTGCTTTTGTCATTTTATTAATTTGTTGTTGTTGTTTTTAACAGATTAAAGTCCCAGCGCCACTGCTGTGCTAGTCTTAAACCTTTATACAAGGCTTAATGTCATGATATTGATTATAGTTTTGTTCATTTATTTATTGTCATCATTTTAATTAGTATTATTCATTCACATTATGAATGAGTCCAGTCCCAGTGCAATGCACTTAAAAATTGTTTGAGTAATTACACATAAAATATAAACATTTACCTTATTGTTATGAATCAAAATACAACCATGCACCATTTAGAAAAAAGAGAACGCTTAAATATCTAAATGCCAAACATTTCACTTGTGTGAACGTCCTGTTCCTGATTATTTTCAGACCGAATCCTGTCAGAAAGCTAGAAGAAAGCGAGCGATAAGCAGGGTTTGTTTGTTGTTGATGCATCTGCGCATGCGCGTACTGAGGATCTTTCATCAAAACCGAAAGTAAAGACTCGATTCCGAAGTGAAGAACATTTACATTTCGAATTAAAACTGTAATGTGTTTTAAAAACCGGTCACAACTTTCACATCACGGTGAGTGCATTAATGGGCTTCTGATATCATATTATTGTACAGTTTTCGCGTCGCTATCATGTTAAACTCGATCTTTAAACTTCAGCAGACATTTTATGGAGTTGTGACGCATGTAAAATTCAACAAAACAAGTTCATCTTTCGGATTATAACAATATCGAGCTCCAAGGATTCTGCTTTTAGTTGAGATTAATGTACGGATTCTTTACTGAAGTTTACAAAGGTGAAATGTGCACATTTAAAGTAAATATTAGACACTTCCGCACTTCTGTAGGCGTCGAGACGATCAGCTTCAGTGAGAAGATCGAATATGACACAGAGACATGGGCGAGGCTAGCCCTTTTTTAGGGGTGCTTCAGCACCCCTAAAACTTGGAGTAAGAAATGTCATTCTAAAAATTTTTGTTCGTCTTTTACAAGGTTAAATAATGTCCAAAACATACTCCGTAGTTTGTGGTTTAAAATGTATGTGTTAAGGATGAAAATGAAAACATCCCCCTTAGCAAATGTCATCCTCTTCTCTTCTTCTACTTCTCCTCTCTACCTGCACCGCTCAGCACGACCGTAATCCAGCGCGAAACACACGCAGAGTGAGAACCCGTTATGTAGTGTTGTGAATCAACTAAGCTGCTCTAAAGCTGCGTCTCACACTTCTTTCCTTTTACCTAGAGTTGTTCCGATTCCGAAACCATATCGGTGAGTAGCCTACTGGAGTCAGTATAAAAAAAAAAATATCCCCCCTGGGTGATGCTACTCCTCAAACCACCAACAGAGCATATAAAATACCAAAAATATAAATCTTTTTTAAAACATCGCCAAGTAAAATGCTGCGTTTATATAGAACTGTCTCTTTACGACCACATCAAACGGGACACTTTTCAGACGCGCGTTCCGACTTCACCTCAGCGCCAGGCGCAAGTCAAACGAGCACGGAAAAGGTGCAGGTGACAACGAGGGAGCTTCAGTTGAACAACAGTGAACTGCGGTCAGATGAGATGTTGTCAGGCTATGTCGGTAAAACTCCGAAAAATGAACATGACTGTCCAATCAGCCGTTAGACTGTGCTCGTGGCGTGCACTCAAGAAGTGCATGCGCAAATGCGCCGGCGCGTGCTGCATAATTACTTTATTATAGCTTAAATAAAGCGCAAAAGAAACTACGAGCAATGACCGTCATTGTTCTGTTGTAAGTGAAGTCATGAAATTACCAAACATGCGATTAAAGCTGCCTCAAAACTGTGCAGGCATGTATTTGTTGACATGGTTTTAAAGCTATTGTTATCCAATTTGTTGGCCTTAAAACGTCTTAAAATGCACATATGTACACCAGGGAAATCTAAATTTTCTCGGGGGAGCATGCCCCCGAACCCCCCTAGCATAGCTACTACATTTTCTGACCTCGGTAATTAAAACCTGTCGTGCGGCCCGGCTTATTCTATCTAATGAAATCTGAGGTAAACGTGCATTTCTCCAAATGTGCGCACTTTTGGACTAAAAGTTTGTGTGTAGCCTATGCACTGTGATCAAAAATAAATGGGACCAAACACGATTGAATTTGTGTCTGTTTTGGAGTTATTTGAATCAATGTTAAAATGATAAAGTTATTTTTCAATAGACATATTTTTGGTTTTTGTGTGAAAAGAGGGTGGGTGGTGGCAGTAGGGCTCATTGGGTGCTCAGCACCCCTAAAGCTCTGACCCTAGAATCGCCCCTGCACAGAGATGTATTTTTGATGGCTACAAAAACTCCTGTGAAAGTTTGTGATATTTAAAGGATGAAGCCTTTAACCCTTATGTGTTGTTGGGGATGTTTTCATCCACTATGGGGTGTTTTTGAGTCTTAATTTGGCCACAACTTTCTCTGTGTTTCAGCAAATGGAATGATTTTTGGTGACAAATCTTATTTTGATACATATTTTGGGAAAATGCTTTGAAAAATGTTCAAAACCTCAAAAATACACTGTGGGCAAATTTACTACCATTTCGTTATGTTCGTGGATGAAAACAGGTGCATAAATACACTTACTTTGATTTTGTTTACTCCATGTAGTTCTGAGAGCTGAGGTGCATATTTTGATTTTCTCAGACGCATCAAGGTAAGTGCGCAAAGGTCTTACTCTCTCTCTCTCTCACACACACACACACACACACCACACACACTATAATATACTGTTATACTCCATATAACTCCATATAAAAGCCAGAAACTAAGCATTTTTTTGCACAAGCCTATCTAAAGGGTTAATGGTGCCACCTGGTGATCAACTGTAAAAATGAGAAATTTTACCTCTTCCCAACAGGGAAAACCACCATCAATCAAGAATGCATGATTATATGGTGTCATGGCTTTGCAATCAAAAAATGTCATTATAATGGAAGTCAATGGGGCAAAAACAGCCACGAACAGTAAATGAGGGAGAAAAAATTAAAATCTGATGCTGCAAAAAAACTAACAATGTATCAAAACCAATGTTGTTACAAATCTTTCACATGTCCAAGACTGTGATAAAAGGTAAAAAAAAATCCAGTCCACAATCACTTTTTATATTGAAAATAAGTAATTTTGTGTGTTTTTTTTCCCAAATCAGTGACATCATTTCATAAACTTGGCAATAAAAGAGTAAAAATCCTGGATTTTTTTTTAAACATTTAGTAGTTTTGATCAGGACTGAGGTTGATTAACAGATTTATGCAAAAACAAAAATTGAAAAAAATATTTATCTGATACATTTTTACAGCAGTTTAATTTAGTGGATGTTTTCATCCACGAACATAACGAAAGGGTAGTCAATTTGAACAATGCACAAGGGTTAATAATACTAATTTGTTGTGGTAATTCTATAGTTGCTGTAATACACTGTTAAACCTTGCTGTAAAAAAAAAAGAAAGAAAGAAATTGTAGAAAACAATGCATTCTGGGTAATATTTGTCATTTTCGAGAAAATAATAAGCTTGAGTTGACACTCAGTGACTGTGTTCTAAATCACACCCTATACTCTCATTCACTATTCCCTACATTAGTTCACTAAGAGTGAATTAAAACACTCAGACACTGATGAACATCCCATAGAATACTGAATATATTATAGACTGATTAATAAAATAATTAGTCTATAATATTATTACAATAATCAGAGGAGCATCTGCACCTTTTTCACTTAAAAAAAAGAAAGAATGAATGTGTTGGAATAATATGATTAGGGGAGCGGCGCACAACCTAACGCTTTTTGACTTTTGTGTTTGTGTTCTTTTTCTCAGTTTGTGTGAATCTACTTAGGGTTCAGAGAATTTATTTTGTTCCACATTAATTTCACACATGTCTAGTACAAATATGTGGCTTTGTTTCATTAATACAGTGTATACTTTTTTTCTTTATTTACCCTGAAAGAAGGGAAGTGAACTGTGACAACATGCCCCATAGGTGTGCACATTGTAACATGACAATATGACAGCGAAAATGTTATGAAAAATATACATAACAAACTAAAATACTTTGTCAATAAAAGACAATTATTATTTTTTTAAATTTAAAATAATAGCATTTTTTTTTAGAAATTCATATTTAAATTAGGGCTGGGCGATAAAACGATAACGATATGTATCGCGATAGACACGTGATCGATATCAATAAAAAATGTGTTCGATAAAACGTTCGATATTTTTTATTCTTCGTCGGAAGAAAACAGAGGTTGCGAAGCAAGTTTGGTTGCATTAACAAAGGCACTCGCTCTCTGGTAACCTAGAAACGTAAGGAGTGACACGCTAACAGCTAATCATGTAACAGTATCAATTTTGGTTGCGCCATATCATTGTCTCGTGCTGGATTCCTCTTCAGTAACCGGCGACTGATAAGCAGAAAATGAGTGCAGCAGCGAGCGAGGAAATTGTAAATAAAAGAGGAAAAGTATTCATTGTGACTTTAGACTAGGGTGACCACCTGACTATTGATCTGTTGCAGGACAGTAGATGTGATTTTGCGGGACACATGAGACATAAATTTACATTACACTGTGTAAATATTGATTTACATTGTGTTGGCAAACTTGGCATATGCGCCGATTAATGTTTCTGCCGGTGGGTGCCCACACTATAATGTTGCGCTTATGGCAACATTAAATCCTGGAGAGAAGACAATTCACGGCTGCACATGCAGGAGGACAAAAGTTTGAGCGCGCAGATGTGATATCTGAGCGAGAGCGCGCGCGCGTCCAGTTTTGTGTAGGGAATCCGCCTGTGAGTGGAGAGATTGCTTGCGCATTTGATGCGCGCTCAACATTTTTCAATATAATAACACCATAGAACCCGCATTAAATGAAATATTAACGCGAGAAGAAAGTTGTGTCTGAATTTCGTAATTTTGTATTGGTTAAAACAAATGGAGAATATCTCGTTTTTCTGTAGGTGCTCGACCATTTCCGTGTGTGGCGCTTGATCGCCGCCGTTCGTTGGAAATATTTAACATCAGGATGGATGATTACATGCTTTAAATCATCGATTTGGGCAGCTTTGAGCAGCTCTTGATGTTCTTATCCAGTATGGAAGATGAAATCCTTGCTGGTGTAGTTGCGTTTACCGACTTTGATGAGGCCCGCTCTTTGCGCTGTCTACTCAGTTGTCATCAGCGGGAAAACCTCTCTCTATGATTGCGCTGGTTGGTTATTTTCACAGCTAGTATTGTAATTTCAGGGATGAAAAAAAAATTACAGACATAAATGAAATGCGGGACACTACTTAAGTCTTGCGGGACAAAGCTCCTAATTTCGGGACTGTCCCGCAAAATGCGGGACGGATGGTCACCCTACTTTAGACTTATGTTTACATTTTAATTATTTGAGTTTTCCATGGTTGTTGACATTTCTGTCTTAATAACTGAGGGGATTATGATCAGAGGAAGGTTAAGTTTAAAATAAAAATGTTTAAATGTAATATATTTTTCTCCTGGTCCTTATTTTAAATGGGTCATACAAAAATATCAATAATTATCGATATCGACCGATATGAAACACTGATATCGTGATACAGTTTTCAGCCATATCGCCCAGCCCTAATTTAAATTACTGTAGTTTGACAGCATAGGTCAAAACAATACAGGCAAACAGATGAAGAAACAAGTTCAGACATTTAGAAAACACAAGAGCTGAAGAAATTTTGTAAAAGTTCAGGTTTTTCCTCAGTTTTTATTCACTTTTTTTCCTCCACATTTGTGGCTGTTAATTTTGTGGGGGTTTTATATAACAGGTGCTTGCTGTAGACCACCATATTGTACTGTATGTGGATGAAAACAAAGCTGTGAGGGACAGACAGAGGTCATAAATCGCATGTAAGATTCAAACTGTTTTATGGAGTTTTTGTCTACTGAAAGTCTTTGGTTTTATGTATGATTTGTTTGTTTTGTCTGTTTCCATATGCAGGTTTAAAGTCAGTTTCTCATTATGAAGTATGAAGGGAGCAGTGAGGGATCTTCATCCAGAATCCGACTGTGAGTCTCTGAAGAGTCATCAATCCATAACTCCTCCTCTTAATTTCAATGATGAACCAGTGACCTGTGACCCCAGGTAAGGATAAACATCTAGTGGGTGATTTAACAATGGGAGTCAAAAACACATTGAGTGCACACAGAGAGATGAGGTTTTTTTTTTTTTTTTTCCCATATCTGCGAACAAAAGTAAATTAACATTGACTTTTTTTACTTTTTGAAGCGGGAATCAAGATGGCGGTGTCATTGTCCAGCTTAAGTAAATTCAGTATTGATTCATTCTGTTGTAAAAAATCAATAATTAGTTAATTTATCTATATATCAGCACTGGAGTAAACAGTGATGTCATCATCTAGCTCAGTTCAGTTCTCATACAATAGTGTCAATGCAGACAGATAAAAACACTGTTGAATATCAAGTGTCCCCAAATAAGCAAGCCAAAGGCGACAGCGCCAAGAACCCAAACTCCATCAGGTGACAGAATGGAGCTCAGTCAGGGGCCAGTTCTCCTCTGGCCAACAACGAACAGTGCATGATTATGATTCAGGTCATTACCCATGTAGAAGGCGATGTTCTCATGACCCTGCGATGTTCCCTAAAGGTTCTCTAAAGGTGATGAACATTCTAAACCTTTACAGAACATTAGGGACGTTCTAAAACATCCTCTTTTGTTAATGAAAGTGCTGCAGTTCAAGGTTCCTTATATGAGTTTAGGGGGACGTTCCAATTTGGTTATTTTATGGTCGTGCGAGAACATTACAAAGAGGACATTTGGGATGTTAACAGAACGTCCTATAGTAATAGTGCTCTAAACATTCCCAGAACGTCCTGAATGTTCCCTGAAGGTCCACCAAGTAACGTCCCCCAACCCTTAAAAGAACTCCACATCGTGATCATCTCTGATGTCATGTGACGTCCTTGACACCATGCCCTTGTCAAACAATCCTAAACAATTTCAGAAAGAAGTTGAACAGGATTCTAATTAGAATTTCTATAATATTTTGGAACCATTCCTATATTACTCCTACTCAGGACTTGTCTTATAGACATAATGTAATTTCTGGGAAAGTGTACAAAGGTTTTGGTTCTTATTCTGTTCATTTTCTTTGCAGCATCTTGTTTACTGAGACAGTGTACACTGTAAAAAAAGAAAAAAGAAAGGGTGAAATGCATGACATTAAAGATCATTAAAAACATTTAAAAATGATAAACGACTGGGAAAAGTGGCTACTGAACAAAAACGTCTTTGGTTATGTATGTAACCATAGTTCCCTGAGAACAGGGAACTCAACTCTGCGTTGAATCACGCATTGGGGAACGTCACTCGTGACCGGTGTTCGAAATATCAAGAATCACAAAACTCCAATCCTATTGGCCAGCGACAGCCTATGACGTCATTAAGGCGCGACCATGACGTATAGGCTAAAGGAAGCGCCTGCAGAAGCAGTCAATACCTACTCGTCTTTGAGGGACTGTTCAGCAGGCATCCCGAAGCATGGCAGGAAAACGCAGAGTCTCGTTCCCTGTTCTCAGGGAACTATGGTTACATACGTAACCTGAGATGTTCCCTTTCGAAGGGAACTCAACTCTGCATTGAATCACGCATTGGGGAACGATATACCCACGCCGCCATGCTAAAGGAGAGTGCATGCCAAAATGTCTGGACAAACGTCCGGCAGTTCCAGAGAAAAGCCGGGAGCAACTCTCAAAGGCTGTCAGTGACAGCTTTCCCTATGGCCAACAGCCCAAGCTGAGCCTAAAAGAGGCCTTCCATGAAAGGCCTGCCAAGGCTGCTCAAAGCATCTGGGACCAACAACCCATAGAAAGTGGTCCCTTAAAGGGAATGTGGCCAGGAGATCAGAAGGAATTCCAGCCAGTCACTAGAGGGGATAAAATCACCCCCGACACCAACAAGGAGGCTGTACTAATCTAGCGAAAGCCAAACATAGTCTGGGCCAGCCCTGCCTGTCTCATACAGAATCTACAAGGTGCCAACTCCAAAGAGGAGAGCAGATAAGAGCGACTGCGAAAGAGCAGTAAGCAACTCAAACCCACATGCAGAGATGGGCATCCTGGAGAGCGGAACTCAGCTGAGCGCTATAAACCCTCGTATTGAGGGGAGTAAGACCACTCATTCTAGGATCTACTCAGCTTCTGATTAAAGCGCTGAGGAGGCTGTGCGCTAGAAAAACCCTGGTACAGGGGAGCACAAATAAGCCTGGGGCCAGTCTGAACGGGAGACTTCATAGAAGTCTACAACCAATGACCAGCTTAGGGAGCTAAGCACAATTACACAGTCAACCCGAAGGGAAGTACGAAGCTCAACCTCACGGACAGACCATACTGCAGGCACATAGCCATGGAGGCCGACCAGAAGGGGCCTACAACATAGCCAAGAGTTCCTACAATGAACTAATATCACAACATGAACCCAACACATGGGGTGGTATTCAGGATGGCCCATAAGGCCATTCGACTGAAAACATAGCATGCTGTGAGTGCCCACAAAACAGCAGTCCAACAAGCAGTGTACTCGGTAAAACACCTTTTACTCTTTAAGCAAGAGGAGCACATCATACGCCATCATACGCTAAGGAAGGCACTATGGGCCTATGACCTCAGCAGACATGCGGCATCAGCTCATGGCAGTGTTATCAAGCTCTAGGCCAAAACAGACCGATTACAAAGGAGGTCATCAGTCAGCCTGAGCCCCTGGCCAACCAGCAACAGAAAAACCTCTTCTACTGTTTTCTAAACACTGTAAAGAAAACACTAAAAAAGGTACATGCCAGCATGTCCCCAAAGGAGGCCCTTAAGGCCTGCCCGTCACACGTGGCGTCAGCTAGCGGCCACTCCAATTCTAGGAGCAAAGATAGAACCGAGTACAAAACAAGGTAACTACTTAGCTCGACTAGAGCTGAAGGAGACCAAGCTTGAGGAAGCAAATGCATAAAACCATACAAACAAATGGTTTTAATACAAGAACTCACCTCAAGAGGCAAACCACTAAAATTGTACTCAGTAAAAGCACCTTTTACTCTCTAAGCGAGAGGAGTACAAAGCCAAACTCCAGCATGATACATATGAGGCCTGTGAAGGCCTACAACCCATAAACACGCGGCGTCAGCTAGTGGCAATCATGATATAACCAGCCACGCTGGGCCAACACAGACACTACAAAGGAGGCCTGTAGGCCTACCCTTTTTGCACCATGTGGCACCAGCCAGTGGTTATATACAGAACCCGAGCTCAAAAGGGGACCAGCACTAAACCTTAAAGCTTTACTGAGGGTAACTAGCTTACACGATCTGAGCTTAGATGTACACATTCCAACAGGCAATGTATTCCAAAACATATAATATGCTATCATGGTCTAAGGAAGGCCTGCAAGGCCTGCTACCAAAAACATCATGAGCATAAGCCTGAGGCAGTGTTGAGCTAAGTGAGCAAACTCATGATCGTAAACCGACAGCGTCCATAATCACACTGTAAAAAGGAAGAGGCTACCAATGGAAAGCCAACAATTTAACAGCACATATATACAGCTGCTGTGGTCATGATCGACTGGGAGCTAACAGAGATCAAACTTATTCTAACCAGAATAAATCTCTCTTCACTCTTCACCTGAGTGTGCAATCCAACAGGTGATGCACTCAGTAAAACACACACCCTAACCGGGGGAGTACAGCAAAACACCACGTTCATAAATAGAGGCTAATCACAGCCTGCTATCACAGAAACAGGCGTTAACCTGTGGCAGCACTAGAGTAAACTCACATATGTATGTAGGGCTAAAGCTTAGAACCCCAAAGCAAAAACAAATGCTTTGTAATACATGCCATCCCACAGGATAAATGTTACACAGAACAGATCTGAGATCTGTAATGAACCCTAGAGAACGAAAGCTAAAATATTTAGCATCGTAATCTCAAACTTGAATATAATTCAAGGGGCTCATGTGCAGAAATTATAAGCATGACAAAGTTCTAAAAAGTGGGGCCTAGCAGCACTGCATAACTCATCTTCTCGAAGATAAGGGCCTACCACCTGGGAAAAACAGCACCAGGAAGGCTAAACCAAGGTCAGTAGAATAACATATACACTATGTCGCGAATAATGATTTATTACCCTGATTTTATGGCTAAATTTATGACCCCAAATTTTCTGTGTGTTGTCACTCAAGCTCACTGGTCAGTGATGTCAAATATGTTTTATGAGTGCTGTGAGTCTTGATTGGCAGGTCAGTGGTTGTCAATGGTTGTTTTTTATGGCTGAATTTATGGCTGTTGTCCCCTGATTGGCAGGTCAAGAGTGTCAATGAGATACAGAGTGAGTTGGATTTATAGTTAGATATATAAGTATATTTATGGGGGTTATATCTCAGCCATAAAAAACAACCATTGACATCACTGACCAGTCAGCTTGAGTGACAACACACACACAAAAAAAAAAATAGACCTCTCTTACCTCCTGCGGCTCTTTTCTCAATATGAAGAAGGATAAATCCAAAGCTCTTTAAAAATATTCATCATGGGCCCTACTCAGTCTAATTGTCTAACTGTAAAAGCCCGAGCATATAGGTGTTATCAAATGCTGCCGGGAGGCGGAGGAAGAAGAAAAGAGTGAGGGCTAGATGTTTCAGCCCCCGCGAGAGAAAAGAGATCGTCTGCGCTGCTGGCGCCTATGCTTGATCACTTCCCTCAGATCCTGCTTCTTTCTCCTTGCATCCCGCCACTTCAGTGACTTGCTCCGGGGAGGAGGAGGCGCACGATTGGCGACGCTAAATCTCTGGGCCTGTCTCTGAGCCTCGACTCGAGGAGGCCCGGGACCTCCCGGCTGTCTGGGCCCAGGTCCGGATCTGAGCAGGATACAGGATCTGAATGCAGTAGAGCGCGTCCGCGCCTCCCTGAACTTTTCAACCACTGCCTCAACGGATGTGCCAAAAAGCTCAGTAGGTGAAACCGGGGCATCGAGAAGAAACTGCTTTTCTTTCTCCCCGATGTCCACACAGTTAAACCACAGATGTCGCTCTGTGGCCACCATAGCTGCGATAGATCTACCGATCGAAGCGGCCGTATGCTTGGTGGCCCTCAGAGCGAGATCTGTGGTCTGGTGCAACTCAACTACCGCCTCAGCGGACAGACCCTGACCCATGCTGGCCCAATCCCTCAACATCAGGGGCTGTATTCACAAAACATTTTATCTTACCACTAAGAGTTCTCCTAAATAGCAGTAAAAGTTCTTAGCTAAGAGTTTTCTCTTAAAACCTGTTCACAAACCTGCTGAGACAAACTTTTACTAAGGAATAGACTGAAGTCTTAAGCTAAGAGTAAGGGCGGGGTTGACCTTGTTGCTATGGAGTAAACACACAGTGATTGGCTGATGAGGGAGGAGTCAGCGATTTAAACACAGAAATATTGTAGAATGAGGTGTCATGTTTCCATATTACAATAAAGGTTTTAAAATACAAATGTTGCCCTATTCAAATAAATATTTTTTAATAAAAATGTTGCCATAGTCAAAATAAAATGTTGCCATTGTTGCCATAAAGGTTTTAAAATGTAGGCTAAGTGTCACTAATTAAACTAGTATATACAGTTAATTGTCCACCTCTTGGATGTCTGCATCTCAAGAGAATGCAGAATTCAACCGACATATTATGTTTTATAAACAAAGTTTGGGAGAAACACATTCAAACGGTCTTTCTAATCAGCACGAGAAGAGGAATAAATACACAGAGACGAGAGCCGACTCGCCTTTAGTTACTTCAACAGTTTTCTGCATCCCTCCGCCAACCCGCTCCTCACTCTTGGCTGGGGATACGGGGAGAACTTTGGGTTTGGGCTAAATTCCAAGCTCGGAGCCCTCGATCCCCTTGGACAGCACACCAAATACGCTTATTATATATATATTTTTTACTCTATTCAATCATTTGTAAGTGTGAACTAATGAAAACCATTGCCACAGGTAATCAGACAACATTTATTTATTTGTTAAAGATTTATTTTTGGCATCTCATTGTAGATTCTTCATGGGCAGACGCTCACAGTCAGCACAGACAGTACCCTCAAGCACTGTCCGTGCGTGCTTTTCGCCCAGACAGACAACGCACAGGTTGTGTGTGTCCTCTGGTGTAAGAAACCTGGGACAAGGATCAGCACACTTCCTGAAATGTTTTTCAGACATGATATCTCTTAAGTTACCTCACCGGAGTAGTGAAACAGGCACGAACAAAACGAGTAGGTATTGACTGCTTCTGCAGGCGCTCTCTTTATACATCATGGTCGCGCCTTAATGACGTCATAGGCTGTCGCTGGCCAATAGGATTGGAGTTTTGTGATTCTTGGCATTTCGAACCCCGGTCACGAGTGACGTTCCCCAATGCGTGATTCAACGCAGAGTTGAGTTCCCTTCGAAACTGTAAACTGTACGATGATTCTTGATGTCTGTGTGTGCCTAAAAGAGAGATTTTTTTTTTTTTTTAATCAGAACACATTTTGTGAAATCCTTCAGATTATATTGATAAATCTGATCTTCTGCTGTAGAATCACAGTTCTGCTGTAATCAATAATGTAAATTTAACTCAGAGATTGGGCTCTAAATGAGTTCAGTGATTCAGATCAAATAATGATTATGTGAAAACATAACCAACACCACCTGATCATCTTTTCTCTTTGCTTTTCTGGCTGTTACAACTCAGTTACAGCAGCCAAACAAAATGTAATATTAAAAAGTCAAGAGTCAAGAGCTCAACTAAAGCAAACACTGATCTCCATGATGGTGACTTTAAACTGTGATTTCCTCCTTTGGCGATTCTGCTTGTTATCATCAGGTGTCTTCAATAATGGTCAATCATCACTAAATTAATCACTTAATTATCTCATTAACTTTAACACTGCTTCAGTGGGTGAATAATATACATATGGAAGGACTTTTACTTTCTGACCCCTGGACTTTACACCTCTGCCTATAGGCTATTTTCTCGAAAATGACTAATATTACCCAGAAAGCATTGTTTTCTACAGTATATTACTGTTTTAATGGAAAATGGTATGTTATTTTCAGAATTTGGCCATTTTTTACAGCAATATTTAACATTGTCGTTTTGAGCTTGTTTCTTTTCAGTAGATGTTAAAATATGAAACAAAATCAGTCATCAAGCTAATCCACACATGATAACATTGTCCTCAGGAGGATATCTTTGAAGCGACCTTTGGAGAAAGAAGGCTACAGTGATGCTTTCATGGATCTGCAACCTCCTATCAAAATATCAGGCTGGTGAGTGTTCGCTGAACTCCATTTAATGCTACAGTACCTTAGGTGGTGAATTTCAAGTTTTATAGTGCTGCACGATATTGGAAAAAGAAACTGATGCAAAAACTTGAGAAAATGAGATCCAGGCAGTCCAGCAATTTATTATGTCAGAGTAGGGGTGTCGCAATACACCGGTATTGACGATAATCGTGATATTCAAAGCATGAAATATAGATATCGTGTTAATTTAGGGTGTGACAATATACCTGTATTGACGATAACCACAATATTTAAAATGAATAGGACGCTTATGATATCATGACATGTAAATTGAGCTTTCAGGCAGCACCTTAACGCTGACATCTGTCAAACAAGAAGAAGATGCAGCGCACAGCTATTTCTAGCGGGAGAGTGAGAGGCTCTGTCCACACCCGAAAAACTAAAGTAAACTCAACAGTATGGGAGTTTTTCGTCTCCTTAGACAGCCCAATCTGCAGGATTTGCCTAGCTACAGTCAGTGTGAAGGGTGGCAACACCACCAACCTTTATATTCACCTCCGTGTCCATCACCCTGCAGATTATTTTACAGAGTAAATTGCGATTATTTTACTATCATGGAATGGGAAATGTTATATTAACCTGTTAACAGCGATTTTCTGTGTTCATATATTAAAAAAAGCGTGATTCTTTTTAATCAGTACTGCATTTTCTGTACTCGTCTTATTCAGTGGGATGTAGATATGCATGCAGTTATATGCCCTCAAAATTGAAGATACACGGGCATTTTTTGCCCTGACATTTTTTTGTCATTATATCATATTATAAGATGTAGTTGTTTTACAATATCACACGAGCAAGAGTGCCGTTTTTCCCAAATCAGCACAAATGCAATGTTCCTTCAACTATTGTTAAATGAACAATGTGAGTTACATTTTAGACACAGTATGTTAATATTGTTTTTTGTTTCTTTCGCCAACCAAGTTTCAAAATGATGAACAGCAGAACAGAGTCCCATGCAACAGAAATGTTTTTTGTTTACTGACTGAATCCGTGTTTAGAACGAATGAATCTGAGCTTCGTTCCTGAATGAATCAGTCATTTGAACAAATCGTTTGAATGAATGACTCACTCACTCACTCATTAAGACAGTGACTTGCTGCCACCTACTGGCAGTTTAGTTTCATATTTAAGGTACATTTAAATTAAAAAGTTAAAATTAGAAAAAAAATCCATATTTAACCCTCTACCGCACACATTATGATAAATCTATAGAAAAAAATATTTGACTCTTTTTCTTTTCTTAGAATGGCTTAACTTGAAGTGCTGTAAAAAAAATTTTGAAAAAAAAAAATTATTTTAAGGTACTTTATGATATGTTGCCATATGGCAACAACGTACAATAGTGGAAATAACTTAGAATAAGTGTAAGTGTATATAGTTAATATTTTTCCTCAGAAATGTTGTTTGTATTGAATCAATTGGTGCTATTATAAGCTTTAGCAGTAATTATAAACAACACCTTATACTTATTTTCCAACATCTTGTGCTTTTATTTATTCCATTCTCTTTTGCTGAATAATGCTTTATATTCTTTGAATTTCATTACGTTTTTCGTGAATATTATTTAAATTGCAAATGTAGACAGTTAAAAACAAATCTAATACTGTTCATCATGTATCATAAAACATTGACATAAAACCAAAAACACTGCAGTTCATGAAAATTCAACATTACGCAATCTTATGAGAGGAAGGTTATGAACATGAACCCCCATAATCCTTGAAACTTCACCTTTTTTTCTGTACGAAACTTCAAAAATCAGTTTTTTTCAGAGGTGAGACACATGTACACATCACATTTGGTGCACTTCACCCTAACAATACACTTACATCCACTTACACCTGCCTTTTTGAGACACCATGGTAGGCCAGTGGTAGGTCTGGGCCAGTATACTGGCTGTGGTGGCAGGTCTCTGATGTTGATTTAATCCATAATACAAATGCCATGGCAGTCCTTAACATACGACTAATCAACATTATATCACTAGCATTAATGTTTTTATTGTTACAGCTTAACAGACTGCAGCTGGCCTTTGCTAGCTATCTAACCTATAATAATAATGCCATTCCATTATTGCACAGTGTTGCCATATGGCAACACAGACGTTTTTCGATTTACCAAAACTAATTTCACTTTTTTGAGTGGTGAATATGTTATCATAACTTACCTGAGATGATGTTAACAATTTTTTTGTGAATGTGACATGGGCGGGTCCTTGTTTGTTACTGACGTTTTAGTTTGCTTTCAGCAACTACATACAAGAGACGGCAGTCTGTCAGAAAATCGCGCCACAGAAAAAAAATTGCATGTCATGTGACTTAACCAAAGCACATCATTGGCTAAACTAAGGTCTTCTCTTACCAACAAAAAAATGTTCTCTTAAAGAGATAGTGGCAAGGAAATGAACACAAAGAGTATGTTGCCATATGGCAACACTATGCTGTAGAGAGTTAAATATTGAATTGAATTTATGTAGACAAATTGTAAATGCTGTGTAAATATATTAATGCCACTTCTCATTCTGTCACCTCTGTATTGTAAAGATGGATTTTGTTGATAATGATTTAATTTGATTGGTAACAGCCATAATGTATAGGCTAGTATTAATTTTTATTTCTTCAGGTCTTAAAAAGCCTTAAATTTGTCTTTTAAAAATGTGCAGCAACCCTGAAAGAGAAAAACTAAATAAACAAAGTAAAAATGATTTAGACTGATAAATTTTTCCCCTCAAGGATTCTATAAATATATCGTGAATTCTTTTGGCCACAATTGTCAGGAAAAGAGCACAGACAGAGGATCCAACTGCAAGTATAACAATATTTATTGACAGATTTCGCTGTACAATAACTTCACTCCAAATGGACAGTCGATGCAGAGACTGAAGCGTGCAGAGTCAGTGGCGTGCAGAGTGGTGATGAGATGGGTGACGCAGGGCTACAGCGGGTATCAGAGACCAGAGATAATCCAACCCAGAAAGCAGGGCACACGACGACAATCCAGGAACCAGGAAGAGACAAACAGAGTGCACGACACATGGACAGCCTGCAACGAACTGACAAAGACCACATAAAGACACGCACAATATATAGCAAACACTAACAAGACGCGGCTGGCAACAGATCGCAATCACACCATATTGGGTGACGCCCACATAATAATTCACTCACACACGCAACACCCACAACAAACACACGAGGGCGAGTAAGTGAATCCATGAACCGTGACAACAATAACTGTGGTGTGAAAAACCTAACATCGTGACAGCTCTATGTCAGAGATCAAATTTGAATAAGGAATAACAAATTTATTAATTAAAAATTATAGAGACAAACAAATTAAGTAATTAATAGTTAATAATACAATCTAGAGTATTGTAAAAACCAGAGTATTGTATCTAATTGTATCTAATGTATGTAATAGATGAAGATCAGAATATACAGAAAGAAATAAAATTAAGATATTTGCAGAATGAAATGAGAGATAGAAGAGAAGAAGCAGAAAATGCAGAAGAGATGCAATAAGCAAAAGAGCAAAGCAAAGAAAAAGCTAAACTATCAAAGTCTCAGTCCGTTTTATACTATAAGCATAGGAAAAGTTACATCCCAATCAAACTTATGTTTTGGTCTAATAAGAAAAGGTCAAATGTCAAAAATAGATGTAAATAGATATAGAGGTTGTTTTGACACCCTTTAGGGAATTTTGCAGATCTTGCATTACCGCATGTCAGCAGAAATAGAAACAGACATATTTAGATATAAAGGTACAAGATCAAATGAGCAACTGATTCTGAAAACACCACCGCTTCTGCAGTTCTCGTCCAATATCTGACCACAAACGTGTCCACACGACCTGTCACACTGGACACTTGAAGAACAACTGAATACACACACTCTTATATATAAAAGAAGAATAACCATAAAGGGTGAGTAAACACTTGAAAATATGATGAGGATTAATATATGGAGTAGGAGTACATGAATATATGAAATCAAAAGTAATATTGATAAATCATAAGCCATAAATGATTAACATGAAATATGAATAAAATGCATAAATATGAATATTGACCATTTTGGATCCACCAGAAACTTATTGCGATATTTTGTTTTTCTGTGAAGAATATTGCGATTATCAAAAACACAGGAATGTTCACCAGGTGATTTGACTATCATAGAAGGATTGGGTGTTTTGTAGGGGGTGTTACGATCTCTCCTGTCTAGAGTAGAGGAGAAAGAACAGATCAAATGAACTAAATAAAGAATTTAAACAAACTGCACAAACTGAACATCTTCAGAGCTCCTGTTTCTCGTCCCAGAACTGATTCAACACCCGAACCATAAATCAAGCAGAAAGATTTATTTAGAGAACATAGGAAAAACAGTAACAAAGAAAACGAAAGATCTTTCATGGAAGCAATTAAATTCAGGAGGGTTAGTGGACAAAATAACAAACAAAAATAAATCTAACTATTGTAGTAAACTAAATAACCTAAACTAGCTATGCAAACAAAAGACAATCTCCTTCTCTACCTATAAACAAGAGAAAAGATATATAAAAATAAATGGCAGCTGCCTCTGACGATGAACCTGGAAGTGCTGGACGTAAACAGCGTATGAGAATGACACAGAAGAGAAGAGATTGTTGAATAAAGTTGTTATTTTTGTTTTGTTTTTGCGCTCAAAAGTATTCTCGTCTCTTCATAACATTAAGGTTGATCCACTGCAGTCACATGACTGTTTTAACGATGTCTTTAGTACCTTTCTGGACCTTGAAAGTGTTGATTATATTGCTGTCTATGGACGAGTCTCTCGGATTTCATCAAAAATATCTTAATTTGTGTTCTGAAGATGAACGAAGGTCTTACGGGTGTGGAACGACATGAGGGAGAGTAATTAATGACAGAAATTACATTTTTAGGTGAATTAACTCTTTAAATTAAATGAACTGAATCACAGGCTATCATTAGATAAAGTGCAGTCAAACTCAACATGATGTGTGTTACGGTGTATGTCTGCAGTGTTGTCTTGATATAATCCAATTATGCAATATTTTGAAGGTGATTAACGATTAAAATATTTGTAACATATAGCCCAGCCCTAATGAGAGCATACATAAATGATCACAGTGCCACGCTTCACACTGAAACACACAGCACATACAATTACTTAAATAAACCATGGCATTTATAATTTTATAATTGCACTTAAGCCATATCATAAATTAGATTTTATTTTGATTAATTGTTCAGCCCTATTTTATGTGATTCATTTTAGTGAATTGCATATATTTGGTTTAAATGTGCCTTATGTGTTGTCACAGACACGTCAGGTTCCAACGTCACCCAATCACAGCGCGCACCATCTCCAGAATACTGATCACCGCCACCTGCACCTCATCACTCTCCTCATCAGCAGCACTATAAAACACTCACACTCACAGCACTCCACGTCCGGTCTCGTTTGCATACCCTTACAAGTTTATGCTTACCTCAAGGACTCCTCTTCGAATACCTACCTGTCTCCATTGTGTCGATTCCCATTGTGTTCCTCGTCTGCCTCGTGAGTGTGTTCCCGTCTGCTTCCAAGTGCTCCAGCGATCTCCAGTCTCCAGCGTTCAACTCCCTGCAAAGATAAGGACAGTAACTATTCCAAGTATCACCCGTTCAAGTCAAACTACTTCCAGTTATCTTACCTGTTTCATTCTCCTTGCTCTCCTGTGGTCAAAATAAAGACTGTGAAAAGTTATACCTGTGTCTGTCCTCCGTCTACTGTAACAGAAGACCGGACCAACACCGCTGACCCAGGATGAGCCAACCCGACCCCTTTCAGGATTTGGTGGATGCGCTTCGGCGCACGCTAACAATTCATCCATCGCCACCATCTCCAGTTCCTCCATCTTCACCTGCACCAGCACCAGCTAGCCCCACTGAGCACGTCAACACACCTCCTTCACTGCCGCCGTACGCCAGTCCCATGGCCAAACCGGCGCCTACTCAGGATCGGCGGAGGATTGCAGCGGGTTCCTGCTGCAATGCACACTGGTCCTGGAGATGCAGCCGCACCTGTACCCGAGTGACACTGCCAAAATAGCGTTCATTATCTCTCAGCTCAGCGGCAAAGCATTAAAATGGGCCGATTCCATCTGGTCCCAGCAGGGCGCTGTAACCCAATCCTACTCGTCGTTTGTTCCCACTTCCGGGAGGTATTCGGGAAACCCATCACAGACTCTTCAGCTGGTGAGAAACTCTATAATTTGAGACAAGCTCCATGTCTGTTTATGATTATGCTTTGCAGTTCAGAACGCTTGCAGCCCTCAGCGGATGGAACGAACAAGCCCTGATAACGAACTACCGGCAAGGATTGGAACCTCGGGTGCGGCTGCAACTCGCTGCATGCGAGGACAACATCGGCCTAGAAAAGTTCATCCAGCTCTCCATCCGCTGCGCCACTCGCATGCAGGCGTGCCTCCAAGAGCACCAGGACCAGTTCTTCTCCACCGTGCCACTCTGCCGATCCGAACCCGTCAGCACTCCAGAACCAGCTCAAGAATCCATGGATGTAGAAAACTCTCGTCTATCCTATGAAGAACGCCGCCGCCGCCTCACCCTTCGTCTCTGTCTCTACTGTGGTGAACCGGGGCATGTGATTGCTGCATGCCCCACACAACCGCCGCGACCCCTGGTGAGTGCCATTATTCCTGCTACTCATAAGATGAAACCACTCACTACTGCCGTCAATCTTACTGCCGCCAATGTTTCACTTACAGTGGTCGCGCTCATCGACTCGGGGTCCGCCGGCAACTTCATCTCTGGTGCCCTCTGTCGTCAACTCCGCATCAAGACCTCTCCGACTCCGACCATCTACAAGATCCGCTCCATAACCGGCTGATCCCTGAGCCGTAAGCGCGTCCGCTCTGTGGCAGGACCCGTTCACATTCAAGTTGGACTTCTACATCAAGAAGAGGCGCATCTGCTGGTTCTGGAGGACTCAACCGCTGACGTGGTTCTGGGGCGCCCCTGGTTGGAGCAGCACAATCCGACCATCTCCTGGAAAACGGGCGAAGTCCTGAAGTGGGGCGACACTTGCTTCAAGCACTGTTTGACGGATCTGCCAGTTCCACCAAACTCCTCACCTGATCTCTCTCTCTGCGCCACGTCCATCGAAAGTCCTGTTGAACAACGTTCTGTGGAAATCCCCGAGTGTTACGCCCCCTTCAGCGACGTATTTTGCCCTCAGCGGGCTTCCAAGCTGCCTCCACACCGGCCATGGGACTGTGCCATCGACCTGCTTCTGGGTGAACCAGTGCCCAAAGGAAAAATCTACCCGCTTTCCATCCCGGAGGAGAAGGCCATGGAGGATTACATCAAGGAAGCCCTCGCCCAAGGTTACATCAGGCTGTCTACTTCCCCTGCTGCTTCCAGTTTCTTCTTTGTGGCTAAAAAGGACGGAGGCTTGCGCCCTGTATTGACTACCGTGCACTCAACAAGATAACAGTAAAGTTCCGTTACCCCCTTCCTCTCGTCCCAGCTGCCTTAGAACATCTCCGTGGTGCCACTGTGTTCACGAAGCTGGACCTCCGCAGCGCGTATAACCTCATCCGGATACGTGAGGGGGACGAGTGGAAGACCGCCTTCATCACCCCTACTGGCCACTACGAGTACTTGGTCATGCCGTATGGACTAGTCAACGCCCCCTCCGTATTCCAGGACTTCATTCATGAGGTGCTCCGGGAGTTTCTCCATCGGTTTGTCCTGGTCTACATAGACGACATTCTCATCTACTCCCGGAGCCAGGCCGAACATCGCCAACACGTTGCGGAGGTCCTCACCCGCCTTCGCCAATACCATCTGTTCCTCAAGGCCGAAAAATGCACATTCCATCAACCTCCGTTTCATTCCTGGGATATAACATCGACCACAGTGGCATCCGGATGGACGAGAGGAAGGTGGAATCCATTACCAACTGGCCAGAACCCACCACCATTAAAGAACTCCAGCGCTTCCTCGGTTTCTCAAATTTCTACAGAAGATTCATCAAAGGTTACAGCTCTATCGCCCATCCACTCACCAGCTTACTCCGCAACCAGCCCAAGTCTCTGTCCTGGACCCCGGCAGCCACCAACGCCTTCAACCAGCTCAAAGAAGCCTTTACCACCGCTCCCTTACTCGTACACCCTGATCCAGAGAAACAATTCATTGTTGAAGTGGACGCATCTACCACCGGAGTGGGAGCGGTGTTATCGCAGCAGCAGGGGACCCCAAGTAGACTCCATCCATGTGCCTTCTTCTCCCGCAAGCTCAGCCCGGCGGAAGTCAACTATTCCATCGGAGACAGGGAACTTCTAGCGATCAAGCTTGCTTTGGAAGAGTGGAGGCATTGGCTGGAGGGAGCCAAGCATGCTTTCTTAGTATTAACAGATCACAAAAACTTGGAGTACCTTCGCTCTGCGAAAAGATTGAACCCTAGACAAGCTCGCTGGGCCATGTTTTTCTCCCGCTTTAACTACACCATCTCCTTCCGTCCTGGTACGAAAAATGTGAAAGCGGATGCTCTCTCCCGTCTGCATGCCCCTGAGGAAAAGACTGAGGAACCTGAACCCATTATTCCTAGCTCCCTCATCGTGAGTCCCATAACATGGTCAGAAGAGACCATTCCCTCCTCCAATGCCTCCACTAACCCTCCGCCGGGCTGTCCACCAGGCTTGCTCTATTCCACGGACACGACGCACTCCCACCATTCACTCAGCCCACACGTCACTTGGCACTGGTCACCGGGGGCCAATGAGACCCTCTCGTTGCTGAAAGAACGCTTCTGGTGGCCAGGGATGGCAGCCGACGTCAGAAGGTACGTGCAGGGCTGTAGGGAGTGTGCCATCTCCAAGTCTCCTCGTCATCTGCCAGCTGGGAAACTCCTTCCGCTGCCCGTTCCAGATCGCCCCTGGTCACACCTAGGAGTGGACTTCATATCTGATCTCCCTGTCTCAGACGGATACACCACCATCCTAGTTGTTGTGGACCGGTTCTCAAAGTCATGTCGTTTAATTCCACTTCCTGGATTACCTACTGCAATGGAGACCGCCGAAATACTCTTCAACCAAGTCTTCAGATACTTCGGAATTCCAGAGGATATCGTCTCCGACCGTGGGCCTCAATTCATATCCCGTGTATGGAAGTCCTTCTACTCACTCCTAGGTGTGGCCGTCAGCCTCACATCTGGATATCACCCCAGTCGAACGGGCAGACGGAAAGGAAGGTTCAGGAGATTGGCCGCTTCCTCCGTACCTTCTGTCATGACCACCAGGACTCTTGGAACCAGTTCCTGGGTTGGGCCGAGTACGCCCAAAACTCTCTCCGACAGTCAACTACTGGGCTTACACCGTTTCAATGCGTACTCGGTTACCAACCCCCACTGTTCCCCTGGGATGGGGAACCCTCCAACGTTCCTGCAGTGGATTACTGGTTCCGAGAGAGCGAGAGGGTCTGGGACTCAGCACACCACCAGTTGCAACGAGCCCTGCGCAGACGCAGAATGGTAGCCGACCTCCGACGCTCTAACACCCCAGTATTCCAGCCTGGTCAGATGGTCTGGCTATCCACCCGTGACATCAGACTGCGTCTGCCCTGCAGAAAGCTGAGTCCCAGGTTCATTGGCCCATTCCCCATCGTCAAGCAGGTCAACCCGGTCACCTATCAACTCCGTCTTCCACAAGGGTACCGTATACATCCAACTTTCCATGTGTCACTCCTCAAAGCTCACCATCCCTCTGTTCTTCCCACAGGACCTGACGTGGCTCCCGCCGAACCCCCCCTTCCACTCATCGTGGAGGACGGAGCTGCGTACGAGGTGCGAGAGATCTTGAACTCCCGGCGTCGTGGTGGTCAGCTTGAATACTTGGTGGATTGGGAAGGATATGGTCCCGAAGAACGCTCCTGGGTCCCAAGGGACGACATCTTAGACCCCAGTTTACTCCAAACCTTCCATGACAGTCACCCTGAGAAACCGGCACCGCGGGGAAGAGGACGACCACCACGGCGTCGGGGTTCTCGGCCCTCTGGAGCGGGCCGTGGAGGGGGGGGTACTGTCACAGACACGTCAGGTTCCAACGTCACCCAATCACAGCGCGCACCATCTCCAGAATACTGATCACCGCCACCTGCACCTCATCACTCTCCTCATCAGCAGCATAAAAACACTCACACTCACAGCACTCCACGTCCGGTCGTTTGCATACCCTTACAAGTTTATGCTTACCTCAAGGACTCCTCTTCGAATACCTACCTGTCTCCATTGTGTCGATTCCCATTGTGTTCCTCGTCTGCCTCGTGAGTGTGTTCCCGTCTGCTTCCAAGTGCTCCAGCGATCTCCAGTCTCCAGCGTTCAACTCCCTGCAAAGATAAGGACAATAACTATTCCAAGTATCACCCGTTCAAGTCAAACTACTTCCAGTTATCTTACCTGTTTCATTCTCCTTGCTCTCCTGTGGTCAAAATAAAGACTGTGAAAAGTTATACCTGTGTCTGTCCTCCGTCTACTGTAACATGTGTAGTATGAGATCCCAAATATGTGAATTTTGTTTTTGTTTTTTATTGGTAGATTGTTATATTTTATTGTAAGAATATACAAAAGTTTTATGTAAAAAAAAAAAAAAAAACAGAATAGAAAAGAAATTGAATTTAAATGCCACTAAAGGGATGGTTCATCTAAAAAACTGAAAATTGTCATTCTCAATACATTAATTTTAGGTGAACTGTCCCTTTAAGTGTTAAATGAGTTCTAATATGAAAGCACACTGATCTGATGTCTTATCTGCAGGTATGCCCCACGAACTGAATTTGAGAGTCTGTATCAGATCTATGTAGAGCTGCTTGATCAAATGGAAAACCCCATCAGATTCTTTAAGCCTGAGAAGGTTGTGTTTAAGAAGGGGAATGATGAGCCGTGGCGTCAAGTGAGTCGAATAATACACACAGTCAAATTCTTCTTCAATAATCAAACTTAATTAAAGCGCCGTTGTCCCTGTGTTTGTTCTGCTTTATTTCAGATGACCCACATCTTTGAGGAGGATAAGCCTGGTGTTCAGTTTATCCGTGGGAAGGATACACAGTTCTGGAAAGGCTGGTATGGAATACTGGTCACTAACAGTAGTGTGGAGATATTCCTGTACATTCCTAAATTTAACAGGCACAAAAGAGATCTTCAGATGAGGAGTTCTAATGATGCAATATGCCTTAATTCAGTGTTTCCCAACCACTGTGACAGGTTTTTAGGTGTGCCATGGAAAATGATCAAATTCCAAAAAATAACTAAATATAAATGCTACAAATAATATTATTATTATGCCGACGGACCGAAACCTTGCATCTCTATTAGGCATGTGACGGTATCAAATTTTCATGTTGCGATTAATTGATGAAGCTTTTATCACGGTATACGGTATTATCACGATATTAAAATAAGTTGCAAAACCATTTTTGTCATAGTTTAACAGGTTTAAGAACTCTTTTTTGTAATAAAACAAAACAACTCTGACTGAAAACAGATTAAAATGCAAAAGAATTAGGCTATAACGAACAACAGATAACACTTTACTCTATTTAATGCATTAACTAAGATTGAGCACTAGCTACATTTGATACAGAAAGTGTTATTTTTTGTTAATGTTAGTTTAGAAACACAACTGATCATTGTTAGTTTTATCTCAGGTCCATTAAATAAGTTATTTTGATTTTAGTAATGTTATTAAATAGTAACTAAGAAATTAACATTAATTAATAATAATTAATACTTTATAAGTATTTTTATTGTCAGTTTAGTGATAATGAATTAACATGTTAACTAATGAAGCTGTATGTTTTCAAAATTTTACTGAACATTAACATAATCAGAACATTTCTAATAATTAGGGCATGTTGTAGTCCAGATTAAAATATAAAAATGTTTAGGTTTGAAAATAAATATCCTTTTAAGTCTTTTTTAAGTATTCAGTATTTGGTGCTGTGATGAACAACACCATGAATGGCTGTTTGAAGCATTTTAAAAACTTCACTAGCGCAGTTACTTTGTTTGCACGGTTTCCGTGGTAACCGCTGCACGCTGCTGTTCCATCAGCGCCCTCTGCTGTCAGAGAGTGAACGCGCACTTTCATTCAGCTCGTCTCCTTCACTCGTTCCGCCATGTGCTTCTCGTGCACGTTGGGATTGTTTACATCTGAGCGCGTGTCCTTTTGACGCAGAATACAGCGGTGTTGTGCATTTTATACGATTGATGGGTAAAGTATTCTTAATTGTCTTATAAAAAAATAATAATTGGTAATAAATTATTATTTACGGTATTCTGAAGTGCCGACGATTACAATATCGTGCATATTCATTATCGCGATTTATCGCATTACCGAATATCGGCACAAGTCTAATCTCTATACTTTGTCATTTATGTTTTATAATATTAATACTATTGGTCATCCTATATGTCTGTATGTGGGTTTTACAACCCTCTGGAGTCTGAGGCTGATTTGGGGCTTGGAGAAGTTTTGACATGCCCTGACATTTGTGCTTTTTTCAGTTGTTCATAAACATATTAATGACAAAAGTGTCATTACACTGTATTCAGCACAAACTAGGCTACAATAATATGTGAGGAACATGTATGTACATGTTTGTATTTTTGAAGGAATAATGTTTATGCATGGTTAATTGAAAAAACAAAAAACTTAAGTTACTGAAATAAGGCCAAAAAAAGTATATTAAATCTGTGTTCATAAGACTTTTGGGTATTGGAGGTTGTAGACTAGAGTTTTTGCTTCAAAATGAGGTAAAAATTATGCTGCCTACTCCTTCATATAAAACAATATATTGATTTAGTTTTTGTAAGACACTTTTTGTCAAGAAACACAGTATGCGTGGAGGCGTGAATCATCATGAATAATGGGTCATTTACACCTGATAAGACAAAAGAATCACATAATAATGACCTGAAATGACTTGCATATTAATGAGGCCTTTCAGTCAGGTAGGCTGTGAAAAAAACCCTCTGTAATAATGTCTCAGCTCATCATAAACAGCAATACTGTGAATATTATTACAATTTAAAATAATGGTATTCTATTATATTCTTTAAAATATAATGTATTTCTGTGATGCAAAGTGTCTGAACAATTATGTTACCTCTGTGGCATTTCATATAGGCTTTTAGCTTAAAAGCATGCACATTTGGAGAAATATTGATGGATTCTTATATGTTTATGTCAATTTTCTATACTGAGAAGTGATATTTATTGTCATCACTATGAGTGCTGGATACTGTGTTTTCAATTCATACTTGCAGCCGGAGGGCGCTCTCTGTACACCTTTAGGCCACAAATTCATATAAAGAAGAAAAGGAACAAGGAACTAACGGCATGTCTTCCAGAGATCGCTAACCATGGCTTTAACATCCAAATAAACACTTTTCAAGACAATAAATACACGATTGAGACGATGTATACATGTATTGCCTCTGAATTTGCCTCTGAATAGCGCTGGCTCCGTGGGCGTGGCCGCATTAGCAGATAATGAGCTGAATCACAGACTTCTGACATTGCTCTCTTTTCATACAGATTACATAAACACAGAATGTTTGTTTTCTATTTGACTTGCACGATTTAAAACCTGACATTTCAACGTTTTTTTAGACATAAATGTCTTTTTTTGTCATTAGTATTCATAAGTTACAGTTCATTTTCTGAGAACTATCAGATTGGACTTCGTTCAGAGGGAGAGGAGAGATCACGCATCATGTTAGTTTTCTTTATTTTACAAAAAGCACAACATTGTGTTTTTACTCTGAGTGTACACAAATAAAAGAAGACATTCTATAGTTTCAATTGATATATTACTTATGTCTCTATGACAAGAAATGACGGAGTATTTTAAGTCTGTTTTGCTGCAATGTGAAAAAAATCCTGCAAAACGCGCCGGCGCGTTTTCGGACCTCAGGGAGTTAACCAATAAAAAGCATTTAAAAAAGGAACTCCATTGGTTCCTTAAAATGTCAGTCAAACCTCATAATTCCGCCCACCTCCATGTAGAATGTAAATGCTGTCACTGGGCTAAGCTGATGCTTCACTATAGAGATCAATGCATTAACCAGTGCTGATGTCAGTCATTGGAGTGTACAGTACCCTCAAACATTGAAAGGATGTTATGAAAACTTTACTCTTTGGACATGGCAAACTATTTTTTTTTCATGAATGACTTAACATGATGGAGAACACGCTCAGTCAGTCAGTCAGGCTGCGTGTCCACGGGAGCAGACCAAGCGACCATATGCGACCCGAGCATTCCCCTAAGCATTCCAATGAAGCTTGTGCGCAAGCATGAGGCTAAACTTTCATAGGAATGAACTGAAAACGCTCGCTCCGCGCCAGTCAGTCTCTCTCGCTGTTTAGTGCCGTTGACCGTCCTCGTCATCCTCAATAAATAAAGCTCTTGCAGTAACGTGAGGGTGTTCGCAGTGAGTCCTCAATCCCCCACAACTCACTGCAAGCGGGCATTCAGATCTGCCTCCATTTTTGGTAGCAACAGCAAACTTTAATATATAAAAGTTATATTAATAATTGAATTTATTTTTTGAATAAATACACTGTTAATTGCAATAGCTAACTGAAAGAATATTGCTAAATACAGAACTTGACTTGAGACTTGGATCACAGGGACTGAATTCTGACTGAATGTGTGTGTATTCTTGATGTATATCTGCATTAATGTGTGTTTATAGTGTGGATCATGGAGGAGAGCTTGAGACAACAGCAGAAATACATAACTGTGTGTCTTCAAACACACACATGGAAGAGATGTGTAAGTTTCTTCAGGTTCTGTGTGGAGAGAGTCTGACTGGACTGGACTGGGAGGCTGAATGGAGCAGAGATGCTTATGGTGGAGAGTTCAGAAGTACAGCAGAACTACACAAATGTAGGTCTCTACACACAATCATTTAGTGATTTGATGTTGATTTGTCTCATTTAGTGAAATGTTTCTCTCTTCTTGTGTTCAGATGCCTGTGATCTCACACTGGATCCAAACACAGCAAACTCTCGACTCATTCTGTCTGATAAGAACAAACTCATCATAGACATGGAAGATGAAGAGCTGTTTTCTGATCATCCAGAGAGATTTGATGAGTGGCCTCAGGTTCTGTGTGGAGAGAGTCTGACTGGACGCTGTTACTGGGAGGCTGAATGGAGCGGACGTGCTGAAATATCCGTGACATATAAAGGAATCAGCAGGAAAGGATTGAGTGACTGTGTGTTTGGATCTAATGACAAATCCTGGAGTCTGTACTGCTCTGATGACGGATTCTCTGTCTGGCACAATAAGAAACAAACTGTCATACATGTTTCTTCCCTGTCTAAGAGAGTAGGAGTGTATGTGGACGTGTCGGCCGGCACTCTGTCCTTCTACAGCGTCTCTGACACACACACACTCACACACTTACACACATTCAACACCACATTCACTGATCCCCTCTATGCTGGATTTGGGCTTTATCCTGATTCCTCAGTGTCTCTGTGTGACATTAAACAACACACACACACATACACTTGAAACTCTTCTTTCTGACATCCACTTAAACACACAGTCATCAAATCTCACAGCATTACATTTCTACTGATTCAATTTTAAAGATTTCATTAACAGCTATAAGTTAGAAATCTACACACATCAAACACAGGTTGCTTTAATATTTATATGTAATCATGAAGCCGTTATGAATCACTGATGTGAACTGATGACAGTATGACGAGAGATCAGCCGAATGAAACAGAGGCTGAATTCACTCAGAATATTTCACTGATTGTGTGCTTTATTTTTTTCACACTGATTTAGCAGTGATTTACTAAATGAATTCTGCAGATCAGGTGACAGTACAAACACTCACAGTGTCGCTGCTGAACACAGTGTGATTCTTTCTGGAGCTTCAGAGCTCAATCTGCTGCCTTGATCATTTGACCCTTTATTAGGTCTACATGAGCACAAAGATATACTTTATATAGCATCTGACGCTAAAAATGATCTTAACAGCTTATTTGATTTATCTCGAAGGTTTATGTTGCAAGGAATCAATACTTGTAGGAACCATATTATGTAATTTTTAACCACTAGATGGTGGTGTGGACTGGGAGGAGCTATGTGATATTTAAACTTCTCATGATTGCGTGCTAAACAGGTGTGCAGGAATATACAATTTTAATTTTTTTGAAAGAATTTAAAAAGTGACACTATTTCATTTACTGTTTTTAAAAAAAAAAAAAAAAAAAAAAAACCTCAGCTTACCCTTGTGTTCTTTTTTTCTGTTTTCTATCCTATTTTTCCCGTTATTATCTTTCTTTTTTAACAAATCATTAATTTTTTATCCTATATGTTCAGATGACATTGAACACTATTGATACATTGTATATAAAGTTGTATATCTTTAATGTCATCTTTGTACTGTTTGTAATCATAATAATAATAATAATAAAAGACATAATGATGCTCTCGTTCACTGATTCGCTCCCTGCTGTCTGCTCACATGCTCTGATAATAATAGCTTTTGTAGGATTATACTTTATTTTGATAATTGGTTAAAAATAAATCTGTTACATCGGATTGTGTTACTTAGAACTGAATAAAAACTAATATAATATTTAACATTATTTTAATACGGGCCTATTTTCTGTCCAATGTTTGTGAGTTACTTTAAATAAAAGTGTGGTTATTTTATTTTATTGGCTTGTAATTTTAAATTCAGATTCAGAAAAAAATTGTCTTTAATTAAAAAGCCTAATAATAATACAACTATACAAAAAATAATTTAGAATAAGAATAATTATATAGAAAAAGTAATTTTCGGTTTTCGGCCAAGCGTATCCAGAATTTTTATTTCTGCGCATCCAGCTACAGACACGCCCCAAAGCGGAGACATTATAGATTTTGCACACAAAATTTCCCAGAGCAACTGTAAAGTGACAGTATCAGTAGTGGCTCCTGGTCATACATTTAGGTAGGGCAGATTCTGGGTCTGTTTCCAGGGGGCGCTAGTGTACGCGTCCTGACCCTGTGTAACGGAGGCCAGCTAGTAGTCGCTGTGCGAGTAAACCTCACTCCTCTGATCTCAAAAGATGCTCTAGCAACTGATGGTAGGGGTTGCAACCTTTAGCTTTGTTGTTAAAGTGTCCGAATCCTATGCCGGAGACCCAGGTTTGAGGCCCGCGCAGAGTGGTGTGAGTTGGACCTGGGTATCACATAATATATGATTATATAATTGTGTATTTATTTGGTTTAATGTTTTATCAGTCTCTTCCCTGTGCCTTTGTTGATACCGGACTAATGCATTCACATATCTGTTAGACACTCAGTTAACTCGTATCACTTAACTGTATATGCTTTATAAACACAAATGATCAGCTTGCACGTGCTTCCGTCTGTATTCTTCAAACAGCTTAAGCTGTATGTCCTACACCTTCCCTATTCAACTTATGGAACGAACACGGCGCCAGTTCCATTTTTTTCCCCGTAAATAGATAGTGAAGGCGTAGGACATACAGCGTAAGCTTTCTGAAGAATACGGAAAGCGGAAGTATGTTCAAGGTGGTCATTTGTGTTTATATAAAGCATATACAGTTGTATTTTTTTCGAAAATGACCGATGGTTTCTCTAGATAAGACCCTTATTCCTCGTCTGGTATCATTTAAAGCCCTTTGAAGCTGCACTGAAACTGTAATTTTGACCTTCAACCATCTGGAGGCCACTGAAGTCCACTATAAGGAGAATAATCCTGGAATGTTTTCATCAAAAACCTTAATTTCTTTTCAACTGACGAAAGAAAGACATGAACATCTTGGATGACATGGGGGTGAGTAAATTATCAGGAAATTTTTATTTGAAAGTGAACTAAACTTTAACGTTATCTCATTTCTGCTCGCCTTCAGCAAAATACATTCGCGGCAGACAGATGCAAGCAAGTGCCGTTAGTACTAAAGCCTTGGAAACTAAACCAATGGTTCAAAAACAAAAATATAAAAGTGAGGAGAGCAACGTTATGCATTTTGCCGCCTTCTCCTGCGCCACTGTTACTAAGCAACGAGGTAAACATCTGCTGATTTGATGACGCAAACGAACCGCGGGTCAGACCCAAATAATATAATGTGAACACAGTCCAGTGGGGGAGCAATTGAACTCGGGTTCGGTCCAGGCAATCGAACCAAGTGTGAAAGCACCCTAAAAGTTGCATTATATCAAACTTATTATGTTTAAAGTGGTAAACTTTGGTTCCCCTGAATTATGATTTCATACTTTAATAATATTAAAAACATAAAGCATAATACTTTAATAATTTTCTTAACTAATCCAGTTTTATTTTCAAAGTTTTACAGTGAAACATTTTTTTAATGTTTTAGTTACTTTTTAAACACCAACTGGCATTTTAGAAAAATGAAATTAAAAAAATTAAAAGAATCTTGAACATTTAAAAAACTAAATCACAATTTTCCCTGAATAGATAACTAAACAAAATAACACGTAATTTACTAGCCTAGAGGATCTGACAAAATGTAAATTTCTGCAGAGTATTTAAAAATGTTTTATTAATTTAAATGAATTATTATTATTTTTTTTTTTTAAATCAGTTTGAAAGAATGATTCAATTACTCATAAAGACTTCACTTGTTTCATTACTAGATGAATCAGCGTTTTTGAACGAATCTCTTGAATGAATTATTAATAGCAAGTGCATTTTTAACATTCATTTGTCGCCACCTGGTGGCATAACGATGTCATTGATACAATCTTTATTCTTTAAAAGGTGATTTGCACTTTTGATGGCCGGGGGCCTGTTTCATAAAACAAGTTTACCAAATAATCCAGGTTTATTTCAGTAAGTCTGATTTATTGTCAGTTGATTTGGTTCAAAATAATCAAACTAACTGAAATAAGCCTAGCTTATTTGGTAAACTTGTTTTATGAAACAGGCCCCAGGTATCACTGTTTATATGCGAACTATGAATGTTTATCCCAGTACTTCTATGATTATTTGAATATTTGTAAGGCAGAAATAACAATACTGTGTGGTTAAAGGTTTAATACAGAGGAGAATCGTTGTCATTTAGAAATAAGATTGCGTGTGTGTTTGAATCGAGATCGCAATCTTTTAAAGATTAATCAGAAATTAAATTTATCAGAACTTGGCAGGATGATTTTTCATAATTTAACTAAATTAAGCATTTGTTTCCTCGATCTCGGCCCTTTTTAGCGCTCAAACCTCCTCTGATTGCAATCATCGCATAATTTCGAGAGAAAAAAATTGTTTTAACAGTTTTTTTTTTTTTTATCTAGATTTAAAATATCCTGCTCATTTTACGATTTAAAATAGTCTAGAAAATCAGAAAATGTTTGTTGCAGAATGCTGAACACATTTATAATTTATTATGATTCTGTTTGGATGAATATTTTGGTTTGGGCGGCTCCGGCTGGACAGGATTCCTTTATAACACACCAGCAGCTTTGTTTATGCTATTTGTATAATATATAACACAAAACATAATGTCTTAAATGTACATTACAGTAAAAAATAGAAGATTTTCGAGCCTGTGAGACGAAGCGATGATGACGAGCGCGTCCTTCCGCCAGAAAGGGCGCCAGAGTGCTGCGCGCCGCCGCTGTCGGTGATGACGTGTATGCGCTCACGCGTCCCGGAAGTGAAGGTGTAGCTGGAAAGAGTTTGGAAACAAACTAGCGATCGGATGAGTTTATGTCAATCCTTTGACGGACAGGCTAATAGTTGACAGCGCAGTGATTGACAGACAGTGTGTGATGATGTATCGCTCCGTCGCCGCGTGCGCGCTGATGCTGTTGATCCTGACAGTGTCTGAGAGCGGCGCGAGGATCCACCAGCTCAAACTCAAGGTCTGTTTATCTGTTTGTTCACGTTTCTCATGTGTCAGCCCGTGTAATCATGTGTTATTCATAGTCGTTTAATATTTGACCTCATTTATCTAGCTTATTTTACACATGTTTGATGATTTGTCTTATTTAACATATGTAAAGATTTATTCATTAAATTATCATTTATTTCACTTATTTCCCTGATAGCACAAGTACATCTCGGAGACGTCTATTTGATGTGTGTGTTTACGTCTGGAAGACGTATTTTTTAGAGTGTTAGCTCATCTGCAATACGTCTATAGGACGTTTCCTGTCAGATGTCAAATAGACATTTAGAAGATGTCTTTAAGATGTTTATGACTTACAATATATGTAAAAATGACATCTTAAAGATGTTTGTAAACAGCAGATGATTTCCAGATGAAGTGATCTTTAACAGACATCTTGTAGACATACATGTGCTATCTTACTGTATTTTTAATAATCCCAACACACATACGTCTGCAAGATGTGTTAAAGATCACTTCATCTGGAAATCATCTGCTGATTTGCTCATCTGCAATACTTCTATAAATCATAAACATCTTAAAGACATATAAACGTCCTATAGATGTATTACAGATGAGCAAACGCTCTTAAAAATACATCTTCCAGACGTAAACACATCAAATAGACGTCTCTGAGATGTCTATCATGGATGTAGCTGGAAACATCGTGAACACACATTCCCTGATAGCACATGAACATCTCGGAGACATCTATTTGATGTGTGTTTACGTCTGGAAGATGTATTTTTAAGAGCGTTTGCTCATCTGTAATACATCTATAGGACATTTCCTGTCAGATGTCATATAGATGTTTAGAAGATGTCTTTAAGATGTTTATGATTTATAATGTACGTAAAACTGACATCTTAAAGACGTCTATCAGATGTTTGTAAACAGCAGATGCTTTCCAGAGTGATCTTTAACAGACATCTTGCAGATGTACGTGTGCTATCTGGGTTATAAATCATAAATATCTTAAAGACATCTAAACATCATATAGATGTATTACAGATGAGTAAACGCTCTAAAAATACATCTTCCAGATGTAAACACATCAAATAGACGTCTCCGAGATGTCTATCAGGGATGTAGGTGGAAACATCATGAACCCATTCCCTGATAGCACATGAACATCTCTGAGACGTCTATTTGATGTGTTTACATCTGGAAGACATATTTTTTAGAGTGTTTGCTCATCTGTAATACGTCTACAGGACGTTTAGATGTCTTTAAGATGTTTGTGATTTATAATGTATGTAAAACAGACATCTTAAAGATGTTTGTAAACAGCAGATGCTTTCCAGATGAAGTGATCTTTAACAGACATCTTGCAGATTGCTATCTGGGTTATAAATCAGAGATGTATTACCGATAAGACGCTTATCTGCGATACGTCTACAGGACGTTGATGTCTTTAAGATGTTTGTGATTTATAATATATGTAAAACAGACATCTTAAAGATGTTTGTAAACAGCAGATGATTTCCAGATGAAGTGATGTTTAACAGACGTCTTGCAGACGTACGTGTGCTATCTGGGTGTCACTTACAACTTTTAAACTCTCTTGTTCTCTCTCAGAATGAGACGCGGTTCGTCGTCCATTTGAACACGTTCGGTTATTTCGCTAACGGCACTCTGGACGTCCACCTGGTGTCTCTGACTCTTCCGCCGGCGAAGGGCGAATCCCGTCTCCCGGTAAGCGTCCATCCGTCGGTCTCTCTCTGTGTGTGTGTGTGTGTGTGTGTGTCACTCATCAGGGTTTCTCTGTGTTTCAGGTGGGTTTCAGTTTGGCTCGGTCTCGAGTGAACGGGATCCTGTCCTTCACCGTGAGTGTCTTCTCTGTTCTCTTTCTCTGTCTGACGGCCAGTTCGTCCTCATGTTTGTGTGTTTGTCGTTCTTCAGGCTGAGGAGATGGAGGAGTGCCTGCTGATGAAGACCAAGAGTGATGATGAACTCATCCTCTTCCTCATCGACACTGAGAAGCACAGGTGAGTCAGATCCGCTGATGAGGAGAAACTCTACTGGAGGCCACAGCGACAGCGTTTGACAATGTGCAGAAAAGTTTAACTATACAGACGCCAGTGGGAGTGAAGTTTGATCTGTAACTGTGATTTGTTTCTGGCCACATACATGCATGGATATTAAAAAAAAAAAAAAACGATGAGCTGAAAATCAGAAATAGTTGCATTTAGAGTGATTCATTATTTGGCAGACACGTTTATCCGAAGTTTCACATTTTATTACGTTCACGTATGGCTCGAGAATCGAACCCATGATCTCAGCGTTGCTCTGCTGTTTGAGCAATTTTCCCTCTTGAATATTCAGCATGAAAAATTATTTTACTGTCCAGTTGGTTTAAATGTTGTTTTTCCAACACTGTCTGAATTATATGGAGCCCGTTTCTGCCACATGATGAAAAAACACCATGCTTTGATAAATAATTATGACAAAAATTCAAAATTATGAGTCAAAATTGACATACTAAATAGGTCAAAATTATCAGATAAAAACAAATAAAAAATGAAGACAAATTCAAAATGATGACAGTCATAACCATTAGATTAAAAAGGCCAAATTATGACATTTACTTTGTCATAATTGTACACATAATTTCGACTTTTTTGTCAAATTTCAACTTCTCATTATTTTGACTCATCATTTTAACTTTTTATGTCAGTTTTGACTTTAAATCATAATTTTGACTTTCATGTCATAATTATCACTGTCATTTTATTTTTTTGTCATGATTTTGACTTTAGATCATAATTTTGACATTATCATAACTTTAATTTTTTGTCATAATTTCAGCTTTTCATCTTATTAGTATGACTTAGTATTTTGACTGTCATAATTTTGACTTTTTATAATTTTTACTTTTTAAGTCACAATTTTGCCTTTTTGTCATAATTTCAACTTTTGTCATAATTAGTAGTTAGTGTGTTATAATTTTGACTGTCACAATCTTGACTTTTTGTCACAATTATTACTTTTAAATCACAATTTAAATGTCAATTTAAACTTTTTATGTTGTAATTTTAACTTTTGTCTCATAATTATGACTTTTTTTGTTATTATGATTTGCAATTTTTCGTTTAATGCGTTGGAAATGGGCGTCTGTAGAATTAAGCGTGACACTTCCTGTGACATCTGTGATTGTGTGTGCAGTGTGCACGTGAAGCACATGGGCTCTTCTGACCTTGTGCTGGTGTCCAGACTGAAGCCGGAGAAGACCACGAAATGAAGTCAAAGGTAAAACAACCACGTGTCTTAAGTGTGTGTGTGTGTGTGTGTGTGTGTGTGTGTGTGTGTGTGACGGGTGTTGATGATGTCTGTGTTGCTCAGCGAGGAGGAAAAGGGAAGAAGCACCAGTCGACGGAAAGCCAAAAGATCAGAGTGATGATGGGACAGAAAAACAGAAAGAAAATTCACAAGATCAGGCCAAAGATTTGGGCATATCCGATTTTTTGGCCATTGTGTTTACACTCACTTTAGACGCGACTGGTATCGATATCTGTGTTTACATTAGGCTACTTCCTGCCCCAAAATGATCGTCACTGATAGTTTTAAATGCACATAGTAGATCCTCGGGTTTTGAATGGCCGTGCTATTAAAATTATTTATATAATTCATGGAGTGGCCATGATTAGCCTGTCAGAATGGATAAGTTAACAGCTGTCATGGATGTATTGCAGCGCGAATTCTGACTGAACGGATATAGACCGGAAAATAAAGGTAATTTGTGTTTGATATTTTATCTACATTTATTAGTTTTAGAATTCCGTTTTTTGAATGAATTCGAGCGAGCAAGGGAGAGAGCGCGCGCGTGCGAAGCTGCTGAATATATGTGTGTGCACAATTTCTTTCATGTTAGACAAAGTTCCCACATTAATATTGAGCTGCGAATTTTTAGTGCGAGTGCATACATGCACGTCTGCTTCATAATACAACATTGAAGCTATATTTTAGTGAGCAAACGTGCCGCCCTCGCCGTTTGATGGCTTGGAATTACAATAGGAATCGGATATGCGTGTTTAGACGTAGGGTCGCATGTTCAGAGATCGGATATGTATCGGATTTAAAACCACATTTGGAAGTGGCTCAGATCGGATACGAAAAAATCGGATCTCGTGTGGATTGCCAGGCTGGGGGGCGGAGCCAGAGGAAGAGGCAGCGGAGGACGGTCGGCGCAGCGCATCTAAGACATTTATTTATTTCTACTCCATGAACTCGGAGGTGCTTTATCATGTTCGACGTGCACCCTCCTATGCACGAAACAATCTTGCCGCAAATGTTGCATTTTGCCGAGATTTCGTTCTATTTAGAAAATTGAAGCCACTCTTTGGCCCGCCGACGCACGCTATCCATGTTCGACTCGCTCGGTTATACCAACACTTTCGGTGGACGCTTCTTCGTTGGTGTTAAGCGGTTTCTTCTTCCAGTCGGCGGACTGGGAATCGAAACTAGGAATCGAAATTTAAACTTTTGAACGATTCCGGGAAAATCGCAAAGCTAGTCCCGGTTCCAATCGATACTCGATACCCAAGCCTAATTCTGAGGTAGTTTGATGATGTTTTTTAAAATGTTGCAAATGAGAATCGATTACATCAACATTTATATTTTGAGACAAAGGTCTTCTTAATGATTTTCAGTTTTGTTGAAGGTATGAAAAGTATGGTATTTGGGGCGAAAGACACAATAATTAACATGATAGAAAACAACTGCTCCATTTGTTGACATGATATGGTTTGTTTCAGATGGTAAATATCATATAGCATTTTTATAATAATCATATCATATAATAAAATATTATTTATTGTCACTACTGTAAATCTCTATTAAATTATCATGGGATCTCCTTCAATGCTTTCAGAATCTTCACTTTTTAAAATAATTGTTTTTCTGTATTTTTAAAATATATTTTTTATTACATATTTTAATGACAGTATATTTATTGAACACAAATTAATTATTTTATTTATCAAAATAAACAGAAAATAGTAAAGTGATTATTTTGAACAAGTATTAACGTACACATTATTAAAAACATATTATTTTAGCTAAAGTATGTTGTATCGATACTTTTACCCCGTGTGTCTGTGATGTGTTTACATTATAGGACTGATTTTTACATTAGATTTTATTTTTATATTATTTTCAACTGAATTTCAGTTTTAGTATTATTACATTTTTGTACTATTTATTAGCTACTTTTTATATAATAAAACAATATTATTGAGTTATATTTTATTGTAATTTTAATGTACATTTTAGTGTAACTTTTTAATGAAGTTCTTCAGCTAATGTAGTGAAAATAGGATAAAGATTCATGTATTTCAAAACAGACAAATTTGCTTACATATGTAGTTTAATAATTATTAAAACAAATGTACAGATTTATCTGATATATTATGTAATATTTACAGCAGTGTTGTTTTAGCATCAATTAATATACCAATATTATTATGTTCTATAATATTTTGAGCTTTTATTTTTATACTTTTACTTTTCATGTTAATTTTAGTTTAATTTTAAATTTTTGTGCTTTTGTCATTTTATTATTTTGTTGTTGTTGCTTTTAACAGATTAAAGTCCCAGTGCCACTGCTGTTAGTTTTAAACAAAAATACTGTCTGTATATGAGGCTTAATGTCATGATATTGATTACAGCACAAAAGTGTAGCTTAATTTGACAGTTTTGTTCATTTATTTATTGTCATTATTTTAATTAGTATTATTCATTCACATTAAAGTCCCAGTGCAATGCACTTAAAAATTGTTTGAGTAATTACACATCAAATATAAAACATTGTTATGAATCAAAATACAACCATGCACCATTTAGAAAAAAAGAGAAAACTTAAATATCTAAATGCCAAACCATGTGCCAAACACTTGTGTGAACTTCCTGTTCCTGATTATTTTCAGACTGAACCCTGTCAGAGAGCTAGAAGAAGGAAACGTCTTTCAAACCGAAAGTAGACTCGATTCCGATGAGAAGAACATTTACATTTCGAATTAAAACTGTAATCTGTCTTAAAAACCGGTCATAACTTTCACATCACGGTAAGTGCATTAATGGGCTTCTGATATCATATTATTGTACAGTTTTTGTGTCGCTATCATGTTAAACTCGATCTTTAAACTTCAGCGGACATTTTATGGTGTTGTGACGCACTTAAAACTGAACAAAACAAAGTTCATCTTCAGGATTATAACAATATCGAGCTCCAAGGATTCTGCTTTTAGTTGAGATTAATGTAAGGATTCTTTACACTCTGAAGTTTACAGAGATCCCAGCTAACAGAATTTTGTTATAAGAACGTTCTCTAAATATTCAGTGTTGGTTCTGGGAACGTTAAAAACGTCCAGTTTTCTTGACATTACAGGAACATTTTTTATAAGGTATAATGTTCCTCAAACGTTCTTTCAACTTAATTTTGATCTAAAATTCAACATTGTAGGAACGTTGATTGTAACATTCCAAGAACATGAAAATGTTCAGTTTCCTTAATGTTAGTAGAATGTTATTTAAAGGTTAGTGTGATGTTCCAGAAACATTCTTTCAATCATTCAAACACCTGCTGTGAACAAACACTGAAAGAAAGAGAAATAAGAACACAAACTACAACTTTCTTCAGCCACAGCCTTAGATGAACTGAAGATAAAAGACATTAAACCTCTGAATCTGATTCAACAACTCCACAAACAGCATTACCAGCTTCACTTATTGCTAACCAGGCTGACTTTATTTCTGTCACACGTCTACAGAAGCTCTTACTGAGAATTAACAGAAGTTTAGATGTTTAGTTTGAGATCACCATAATGGAGGTCAGTGTTTGCCTTACTTTAATGCAGTAATTTGTCTGTTATTAAAACAGACATGTTGATCTTCTTTATCAATGCAGAAATGCTTTCTAAAAAACATGCAACTCTATAACAGTCAGGGCTCAAGAGCTAAAGTGGTTTAATCAACTGCTTTTTTTTGTAGTTTTGCTTATTTTTGGAATTGAAATGTTATGTGAGAAAAACTCAAATGATGTGATAAAAACATTTGTAACACTGAAGTGATTTGTGTAATATTGTCCAAAACTATTTAAAAGTTAAAATCGTCACATTTAGACATCAGCACTCATCATACAAACCTCAACAATGGTGACAAAAAAACAAAAACAAAAAAAAATCAGCTGCATAATTTATTCATGCCGCAATGCATGCTGGGAGCCATGAATGTGTTTTGTATGCTGGCATGAGGCATGTCACCATTGTTGTGTTTCATATGCTGAATGTTGATGTCTGTGAGTGTATAAATGACACAAAACAATGTTTTAAACAGAAAATTAACAATGACAGTGTTGCAAATGATATTTTCACATTTCACATGCCCAGGCAGTTCTCGAGGGAGCTGTCTGTGTGCACTGTAAAAAACTCACTCTCAGGACACAGTGTTCCCCGCGGATCGGGTCCCGCTTCTGCTGAGGCAGGATGGAGGCTCCATTTGTGGGGTTCACAAATGGATCTGACAGAGGGGTTAGAGACGGGCACTGCCCTTTCTCTGCCCTCACCTGCCAGGTTCAGTGCCGTTTCCCAGGTGGAAGCACGCTCTGCGGTTTCTTCCCCCGGGTTGAGGCACCGGTACTCACATGTCCAGCTCTGAGGAGGTGGATATTGTGATATTGATCTGAAGACTCGCCACCTCACAGTCACACACATATCGTGTTTCAAAATCACACTTTATAACAAATCAATAGTGAACAGCAGTTTGAATCGCGTTTCCCCCTGTGCTACACTACAAAGCGAGTGGGGATACACACGATTTATGTGTTGATTTATGCGTCAGCTCACAACTGTGACAGTGTTCATTCATAAAAATGTCCCGAAGAGAAGTATGCACTAGCGGGAGTTTTGTAGCTCCACTCCTGTTGGCTTTATTCTCGAGGGAATAAAAGTCTAACGCAAGGCTCGGATCTCACGCTTGCCGAGGCAGCGCATGGATTGAGTTTTCATTAAAGAATATATAGCTCGGAATATATAGCTCGGTAGATTAAGTCTGCAAGAATGAATATATACGGCTCGGGTCTTGCGTTTGCCGAGGCTGCGCATAGATCACGTTTCCATAATTATATATATATATATAGCTCGTGTGCTTCAGGGCGCAGTGGATTCCAGTGTTCCTCCAAGAAAGAGGAGGATTGTAGAGCAGTCAGTTCAGATGATCCTTGCCAGTTCGCCGTTTCAGGGCACTGGTCTGACCGCTCATCCAAAGAAAGTGTCGCCACCCCGTGCTCCCCCGCAGAAAGTTTGGGGACGGGGACGGGGACGGGGACGGGGACAGGCGACACAGCTGAAGTCTTTGTGGGGTAACACAGATCTGCGGACTGTAATTATCACCAAGAAGGCTTCGAAGAGGTCCTGGTGCCAGTGGCGTGGGACATTGGAGGGCAGCCCCCTCCAGAGAGGGTTGGGTATTAAAATACTTGATACCCATCCCTCTTTGGCACCCTTAGGGGGCCGTTCTGCTAACCCTGCCACCCAGTGTGCTTCAGGGCGCAGCGGTCTCCACCGACCCTCCGAGGAGGGCCGGTCATCACTTGATTCAGCTGTTCCTTGCCAGTTCGCTGCTTCAGGGCGCCGAGTCAAGTGCTCAAAAAACACCAGAGGCCAGTCTCGAGAGACTGGTTCCCTTAGTAAATTTTCTGGCAGAATGGAAACTTCTCCCAAATATTTCAAAATGGGTGCTGCTCACAATAGAAAAGGGTTACAAATTCGGGTCTCACCCGCCCCAGTTTAATGGGGTCCTTCCCACAGTGGTGGCCCCCGAGCAGTCTCTGGTAATGGAACAGGAGGTTATGACGCTCTTGCAAAAAGGAGTTATAGAAGGGGTTCTCCTCCCAGCAAGCTGTCAGGGTTTTACAACCTATACTTCATTGATCCAAAGAAGGATGGAGGGTTATCCCACAGATCAGGTCCGAGGACTGGTTTGTTGTGATAGACCTGAAAGATGCTTACTTTCATGTATCCATCCATCCTCAACACAGGAAGTTCCTCAGGTTTGCTTTCGGGGGCAAAGCTTACCTGTACAGGGTTCTTCCCTTCGGCCTTATCACCCCGCACATTTACGAAGTGCGTGGATGATAACCTTCGTGATAACCTTTGGCCTTCTGCACATGAGACCCTTACAGTGGTGGCTCAGGACCAAGGGGATTTCTCCAAGGGGAAATCCTTTTCGCATGATCAAAGTCACGCGGCGATGCCTTCGTGCTCTGGTCATGTGGAAAATGCCTTGGTTCCTGTCCCCAGGACCCATGTTGGGGACTTCTCGTCGTCACGTAATGCTTACGACGGATGCTTCCCTCACGGGCTGGGGGCGATCATGAGTGGTCGCTCAGCTCAGGGTCTCTGGGAGGACCATCAAAGTTCCTGGCACATAAATCGGCTGGAAATGATGGCGGTATTTCTTGCAGTAAAATACTTCCTCCCAGACTTGAGGGCATTAAAATGTGGGAGCAGACACCCTGTCGAGGCAGGGGCCGAGGCCCGGGGAATGGAGTCTCCACACTGAGGTGTGGAGCTCACTTTGGAAAACTTTGGTCGAGCTGAAATTGACCTATTTGCTTCAGGGGAATCAACCCAGTGTCCACTGTGGTTCTCCCTATCTCATCCAGCACCATTGGGCCTGGATGCCATGGTACAGACGTGGCAGAGGCTGCGTCTGTATGCATTTCCCCGTTCGCTCTGCTCCCGGGAGTTCTGGAGAAAGTACGCCAGGAAGGGGTCAGTCTAATATTGATAGCCCTGTAGACCTAGTGTCACTTCTAGATGGCTCCCTGATGGAGCTTCCTCTCAGGCAGGACCTCCTGTCTCAAGCGGGCTGCGTGATAATTCATTCATGCCAGAACTACGGAGACTGTGGGCCTGGCCTCTGAGGGGACCAGGCTCATAGATGCTGGTCTCCCAACTGAGGTTATGGAGACAATACTCCACTCCAGAGCTCCCTCCACGAGGAAGTTGTATGCGGCCATTTTGGCCATGCTCCTCTGGGGGGATTCCTCGGTAGGTCGAGACCCCCCTTTTTATACGCTTCCTCCATGGTACTCTGAGGCTGAGGCCTTCAGTACGTACAAGGACTCCGGCCTGGGACTTGGCCGTGGTATTAGAAGGGTTAGCTGAGGCTCCCTTCGAACCACTAGAGGAAATTTCAGAGAATTTCCTCACCCTTAAAGACCATATTTCCACTGGCTATTTCATCTCTTAAAAGAATAGGAGATCTTCAAGCACTTTCAGTTGCTCATTTGTGTTTGGAATTCGCACCTGGAATGGTCAAAGCGTTCCTGCACTCTAGACCAGGCTATATGCCTAAGGTCCCCACCAATGTCCCAGGTCCCATCGTACTTCAGGCCTTCTATCTTCCTCCATTTACAACTTCGGATCAGGAGAAACTCAATCTGCTCTGCCCAGTGAGGGCTTTAGATGCATATGTCCACAGAGCTGCCCTGTGGGGCAAAACAGATCAATTGTTTGTGTGCTACTTGTCTCCTAAGAAAGGAGGCCCAGCATCTAAGCAGAGAATGAGCAAGTGGGTGGTCGAGGCTATCTCACTTTGCTTATGAGGCGGCCGGACAGCCATCTCCATTAGCTGTCCGTCTCCACTCTACTAGGGGTATGGCAGCCTCAAAGGCCTTAATGTCAGGAGTATCCATTAATGACATATGTGGTTCAGGTGGATGCTCATCCCAGCACACATTTATTAGGTTTTACAACCTGGACGTAGGCTCTACTCCGGGGTCCTCAGTTCTGTCTACAAGATAATAGACAGGTACTTGGTTCTACGGCATAGTTGGGACAGCGTTCCCATAACGTCATATGACGTAGCATCGACAGTTCCCATGAAAGGGAACGTCTCGGGTAAACAGCACCTTTTAAGAGATCAAGCTTTGTTATAGTCGAGACTCTAAAGTTAGGCACCTTTACAGATTAAATTTTAAAATATAGATAAAAAACGTCTCGGGTTACTTGTGTAACCCTGGTTCCCTGAATAAGGGAACGAGACGCTACGTCACATTGCCGTAACCCCGGCATACCTGTGAGCGTCTTGCTTCAGCCATAATCCAGAAGCTAGCATTCTTTGTTCTGGGTATGCTTTAAAGTTTCCTGGTCCGTGACGTCACCTGCCTCTGACGTCTTGTCACATTATTGGTTAGGTACAAGAGTGCTTCACGACACAATCACGCAGAGGGTTCCCATAACGTCATATGACGTAGAGTCTCGTTCCCTTATTCAGGGAACCAGGGGTTACCAGGGTTACAAGTAACCCGAGACGTTTTTTATCTATATTTTAAAATTTAATCTGTAAAGGTGCATAACTTTAGAGTCTCGACTATAACAAAGCTTGATCTCTTAAAGATGCTGTTCATTTCACTCATTTGACACTGTGTTGAGATGAAAACAATGTCATGAAATTCAGCAACAACTCTAGAGAAATGAGTCCAGTAGAGTCTACATCTGTCACTGTTGTAGTTGTGAGAGTTTTTGTCATCATTGAGCTGATAGAAACACACAGGAACATGAACTCTAGAGAGAGCGCAAGTCAGACGGGCTTCAGATGAAAGGATCAGATCTTTTAAAATCAATATTTTACAGTGACAGCACGTTCAGAACACACTGAGAGCTCGAAACCATCACAGTGAAAATAGTGTGTGCTGTTTTGATCATTACACTGATCTGAAGACAGAGCAAAAACACTTTATGAATGTAAATAAATGCAGTGATCTCATTCATTTGTGTAACTATGGCGACTGACAATATCGTTTATATAATTACTGCACACTGAAGAGCTCTTATTATAGGAATTATTTTTTACATTAGTTTTTATTTTTATATTATTTTCAACTGAATTTCAGTTTTAGTATTTTTACATTTTTCTACTAATTATTTGCTCATTTTTATATAATAAAACAATAATACTGAGTTATATTTTATTGTAATTTAATGTAAATTTTAGTGTAACTTTAATGAACCTTTAAGTTCTTCAGCTAATTTAGTGAAAATAGAATAAAGATTCATTTATTTCAAAACAGACAAATTTGCTTACATATGTAGTTTAATAATTATTAAAACAAATGTGCAGATTTATCTGTTATATTATTTAATATTTACAGCAGTGTTGTTTTAGCATCAATTAATATACCAATATTATTATGTTGTATAATATTTTGAGCTTTTATTCTTATACTTTTAGTTTTCATGTTAATTTTAGTTTAATTTCAAATTTTGTGCTTTTGTCATTTTATTATTTTGTTGCTGTTGTTTTTAACAGATTAAAGTCCCAGTGCCACTGCTGTTAGTTTTAAACAAAAATACTGTCTGTATATGAGGCTTAATGTCATGATATTGATTACAGCACAAAAGTGTAGCTTAATTTGACAGTTTTGTTCATTATTTATTGTCATTATTTTAATTAGTATTATTCATTCACATTAAAGTCCCAGTGCAATGCACTTAAAAGGTTTGAGTAATTACACATCAAATAAACATTGTTATAAATCAAAATACAACCATGCACCATTTAGAAAAAAAGAGAAAACTTAAATATCTAAATGCCAAACCATGTGCCAAACACTTGTGTGAACTTCCTGTTCCTGATTATTTTCAGACTGAACCCTGTCAGAGCTAGAAGAAGGAAACGTCTTTCAAACCGAAAGTAGACTCGATTCCGATGAGAAGAACATTTACATTTCGAATTAAAACTGTAATCTGTCTTAAAAACCGGTCATAACTTTCACATCACGGTAAGTGCATTAATGGGCTTCTGATATCATATTATTGTACAGTTTTTGTGTCGCTATCATGTTAAACTCGATCTTTAAACTTCAGCGGACATTTTATGGTGTTGTGACGCATGTAAAACTGAACAAAACAAAGTTCATCTTCAGGATTATAACAATATCGAGCTTCAAGGATTCTGCTTTTAGTTGAGATTAATGTAAGGATTCTTTACACTCTGAAGTTTACAGAGATCCCAGCTAACAGAATTCTGTTATAAGAACGTTCTCTAAATATTCAGTGGAACATTTTTATAAGGAATAATGTTCCTCAAACGTTTTCAACTTAATTTTGATCTAAAATTCAACATTGTAGGAACGTTGATTTGTAACATTCCAAGAACATGAAAATGTTCAGTTTTCTTAATGTTAGTAGAATGTTATTTAAAGGTTAGTGTGATGTTCCAGAAACATTCTTTCAATCATTCAAACACCTGCTGTGAACAAACACTGAAAGAAAGAGAAATAAGAACACAAACTACAACTTTCTTCAGCCACAGCCTTAGATGAACTGAAGACAAAAGACATTAAATCTCTGAAGATCTGATTCAACAACTCCACAAACGGCATTACCAGCTTCACTTATTACTAACCAGACTGACTTTATTTCTGTCACACGTCTACAGAAGCTCTTATTGAGAATTAACAGAAGTTTAGATGTTTAGTTTGAGGTCACCATCATGGAGATCAGTGTTTGCTTTAGTTGAGCTCTTGAGCCCTGACTGTTATAGAGCTGCATGTTTTTTAGAAAACATTTCTGCATTGATAAAGAAGATCAACATGTCTGTTTTATAGTGATGGGAAGTTCGGTTCTTTTCCGCGAACCGGTTCTTTCGGACAGTTCGATTCAATAAACCGGTTGAAAAAAACGGTTCACCGGTTCTTTTACGCTCCGACGTAATGAAGTCATCCGCGATGACGTCGTCTATCGTGGGCCGGGATGAAAAAACTTAACACATCCAAATATATAAAGTCAGTAATCATAACATCAGTCAACTAAAACATTATAATCTGAAGCGTTTCTTACAATTTAGTTTTACATCTAAAGCATCCAAACACATGACATATACAGGCAGTGATGTGCAAACAAAGTTTTACAGTTATAAAGTGAATAAATTTATCTTCATCAGAGCAGAAACCATGATCCTCTTACATTACGATTCATTTGTAATTAAATCAACTTACGTTTCGCTAGATTGGCCCCTCATTCGAGTCCTCTCATAGCATCAGTTGTCCTAGTTAGCCGGTGCTGTTACTGTTCTGTAGCTTTAGAGCACACGCTGAATCACGCATGCGCAGTATCATCAGCTCATCGGTTCTCAAATCGGACACGTCTGAAAGAAGCGGTTCTTGGTTGTGTACTGGTGATCCGGAAACCGTTGCAACCGATTCTACTCGAGAACGAGATTGAGATTCGAGAACCGCGAGAGCGATTCAAACGGAGTCGCTTGTTTGCTCTCGCTGTAGTTTGATTACGTCATTTTTTTATCTTTATATCACCTTGCTTAGAAATTAAATAAACTGTCCAGGATTATTTATGAATAAATAAATGTTTCCAATCTTTAAAAAAAAAATAACTTGAAATCACAGCTGCACAACTTTCACTATATTGCTTTTTAAATAACATTAATATAGAAAAATAAATTTGTAGAACTATTTCTGAACATTAGTTTGATCTGTGTACAAAATATTATGTTCATGTTGGCATGTAGTTTATTATGTACAGTATTATGTACAGTATTATATGCTATTAATCTGCTATGGTGTATTTGGGAAAGCACAAAAAAAAATTTTGTATTTTGAATTAAGTCATAAACATATTTCCAGTATGTTTCATATTATCACACTGTCCGATGTTCAACAAAACTTGACTAACGTGCTTTTCGTTCTCTTGAAAAGTTAAACGCATGTGCAGTATCATCATCTCACCGGTTCTCAAATCGGACATGTCCGAAAGAAGCGGTTCTCGGTTGTGTACTGATAATCCGAAAACCGTTGCAACCGGTTCTTGACTCGAGAACGAGAACGGTGACAGGCCGTGTATGTTCGTTCGTGTGCGCCGCGCATGCGCACTCATATCAGCTGCTCTGCTGCTCGTGCTCATCATCATCAGTTCTCTCTTCACAGCAGGTTAAGTCACTGTACTGTTGGAGTAACTGAATAACTCTGGGATGTTGATTTATGGTCCGTGTACGTTTTGATAGTTTGTTTTCCAATTTGAAATGAAATACGCAGAAACGAGAAAACGGTCGTTTCCCGTTTTTTTTTTTTAAAAAACGGACATCCTTTGGGCTACTACCACGATCAATAGGTACTCTATTATAGATCAGTGGCTACTGCACTCATTTTTTTTTTTTTTTTTTTTATTTTAATGTTTTGTTTACATTTTATACATTTAAATTCAATCATTTAGCAGACGCATTCTTTGCAGTAGACTATGCAGTAGAGCTTAGATTCTCTGCCCGAGCCCGAGCCCGGACTCGGCCCGACCCGACCCGCGGGCCGGGTCGGGCCGATATTTCCCGCCACCGTCCTCGGGCCGGGTCGGGTCGGGCCCTTGATAAAGCACGTCACGTGTCATGCGCAGCGTCTCGTCCACTCGCAGTCTCGCACGCGTGACGCATCACACCTGCTGTGCGTGTTGTACTATTCAGTAGCTTAAAGCCTCGTTTAAAGCCTCGTTTACACTACACGCGTGCGGCGCGTTACGGCTGCGACGCGGCTACCGGAGCTGATACGCGGCCACTCTAGTCAATGCTCGTGTTTAATAAACACATAGCAATAAACACAATCAAACCGGACAAAATATAACCATTTAGCCATTAAAAACATGAAAAAATTAACGAAAACAATGTTTGCCAGGCAAATCTAGTGGTCTCGCGAATCCAGCCGCTTCGCTTCTGAAATGCTTCTGGTGTGAGTTGACACCGTTCAGAAGACGGAACAAAACCTTGTCGGAGCCGAAACGAGGCTTAAGTACAACATGGAGCTTGAAGAACCAAAGAAAAAAATTAAAACAGGAGAATTAACTTTGAGCAAGTCTGGAGGAAAATCGGAGGTATGGAAACATTTTAAACTAGTTTTAATAAACAAACAACGCAGTTTACATGCTTCTTCCTTGTCGTATTATTCATTAAGATAATAATTAATAAATGCACGCACAATTATGAACTTGATAAATGTTACAGATATGTTTTACTATGCACAAACAAATGCTTTTCAACTTACATATGCAAAATTCAGAATTAAATGAATGTGCTGCAATTTGTACAAAAAGAGAGTCTAGCTATAGCCTACGTGTTTTAGCCATTAAATAAGCACATTTAGTTTCAAGTTTGTTAAGTTTTGTTTTGAAGAAAGATTTTCTTTAAAGTGAATTTCGTTTAGTATTAATTGTATCTTAATTTTAATACATTTTTCATCATCCAATTACCTGGATTTAATACATAAAAAGCAATATAGCAGACAATATAATATTGATATGGAGGCGCCGGCGCGCCAGGACACACTTACACCATTTGAAACTCGTAACACACGCTGTCACCGAATTTACAAATGCACATCTTGCTTGTTGCTCACACACATATTATGTTAAAATAACAATAGGTTGAAGTAACATTATTAATAATAATTAATCTTTAAGAATATTTGATTGAATGCTGAATGTTGAGCTTGTTCAATTTAATAAAATTAAAACTTTATTATAATTAAAATAATTTAATATTTAATATTGAGTGGCCAATTTTTGCATTTATTAATAGTATTTATATAATTTATATAACTGCGCAGCTCCCCCCTGTAGCCTATGATCTAGCACAGCAGCACCTGCGTTAAAAAAATAAAAAATCTGGCGCCGCCCCTGGTTATAACGGCCCACATATTAAAAATGGTCGGGTTTAAATCGGGCTCGGGCTCATAATTACAGTGGACGTGTCGGGCCGGGCCGGGCTCGGACACAACGTGCTCAGGCTCGGGTAGGGTCGGGCTTGATTTGTTGGGCCCGATCTAAGCTCTACTATGCAGTCATATTAGAAAATAGGCTATCCACTAGGTGGCAACCCTAATAACGGTATCACCATCGGGGGGCGTTTTAGTTTTCCTTAGCTTATAAATGGCCATACAGATTTTATCTCTTAAATTAAACACTTTTATGAACACAGTGAACATTATTATATGTCACAGTTTACTTGCTATCCTCACTTTTTCTGTCTTTCCTTCGCTTTTGAATGGATTAGCTATAAATGGCCCTGAACATTTTACTTTCAATTTCGATTTAACTACTATTGGCGATTCTGCGTCAATTGCTTTAGTGGACAACAGCAAAACAAAAACTCTCGTATATTAAACATAGAACTTTTATTATCTTTGTAATTATTTTATTCTTTATCATCTTAATTATTTATTTTGTAAATATTCGTGGCTTAAACAGCAGGAAAATTTACTGTATGTAGTTCTGTGGATGTTTTGAAAAACTTAAACTAAACGAAAATTATTGTTGCCTTGTCAATATAATTTCTGTTTTTTCCCCCTGACTTTCAACTGATGCGATCATCGTTTCATTAACCGACAAGATTATATTAAATTAGAATTAAACGAAATTTGATAAATGTCTGTGAATCATTAAAAAAATCCCAGGGGTTTAGTTTTAGCCTACATGAACAATAGCAGAATAAACAACAGAACATGAGGATTCATCATCATCACGCACCTGCAGCGCTTCTGTGAACGGAGAACAAAGGATTCAATTATATCAAGGAATAAATAGCCTATGTCTATGCGCGAAAATTTATTTCACTTAAGTAATTAACATATTACCAAATGAAAGGGGAAAAAATGCGATAATAGCTATGAGTGTCGGTTCATTTTTGAGAAGTTCACAGAAAGGAAACCAAGACGGCAGAAAATTTCTTTGTTTATTTTACGAGCAATGTTTTGTTTTTATTGTGAGTGTACAAAAATAATAGGCCTCTTTAACCCTTCACAGATTCGAATGGTGTTACATATATTTGACCATAAATGTCTAAGTATTTTAAGTTGTTTCCGCTTTTATAAGAAAATTCAAGTGAACGCGTCGGCGCCTCACGCACACACAACATCAGTTTTAGTAACTTGACATCACAGCCTGTTAACTGTCAAAATAATACATTCAACCAAATATAAAAAGTTATACTGCTCATTTTAAGTAGTCTGTGTAGGCTACAATAAAAGCGTTTAAATAATAAATATAGTTTAGCCTCCAAATCGTGAATATTGAAACATTTGGATTTGTGTCAAATTAGAGAGGTAGTTAACGCCGGTTTTTTTCAGTTCAGCTTTAAATTATTCGTTTGGCTTAAAATGTATAGGCCTATATTATTTTTGTCATAACTAAAATAGCTATGTAGCTGTAATTTTGATCTTTAATGTTTGATCTTTACATATTCCCTCAATCTTTTAACCAAAGGGTTATTAACATTAGCCTATATTCAGCAGGCAATGTTAGGCTATAAATAAAGAGAGATAGCTATTGTTCGTTTTTCAAATTGCTACACTACTTATTTATTGTGATTTATTCTATTTTTCAAAATAGAATAAAATAAAAACTATTTTTTGTTTTTTTTGTTTATTATTTTATGTTTTGTTTTGTTTTTTAAATCTGTGCTTTTCATCCGCTCCTCTGTGTGGGCAGTTTCACTATGCATATTAAACTACAAACAGCATTACAACAGTCTGTGTGCTGATTAACATTTCTGAAATAAATATTTCTGTGAAATACGCGTTAGGTTGCACAGAAGAAAGCCGATTTATGACATCTACTGATATAGCGGCAGAGGACTGTTATTTTGTTGAACGAACTGAAGATGACGTCACTGGCTCAGATTTGATTGACCAATCGGCTGAAAGGGGCGTGTAATGACCGCCCACATGTGGAAAACGAGTTTTGAAGTCGTGTTTCCATTTTCTATATGTGACCCGAAAAAACGAAAATCGAGTCAAAATCTCGTTTTTCCGTTTTTTTAACAAACGAAAAAACGGGAAACGACCGTTTTCTCGTTTCTGCGTATTTCATTTCAGATTGGAAAACAAACTATCAAAACGTAGGTACACGGACCGTTTATTTTGAGAGGTAGTGTCAGGCACGTCAAAAAGTGAGTAACTTTAGTAATTTGTGGATTCGTGTTTGCTTACTGGAGATGCGAACTGTTTGAAACGATTCAGACCGATTTGGTGAACTAGTTCAACCGGTTCACTGAAAAGAACCGGTAAAAAAGAACGATTCGTTCGCGAACCGGTCATCACTACTGTTTTAAAAACGGATGAATGACTGCATTAAAGTGGTTTAATCAACTGCTTTTTTTGTAGTTTTGCTTATTTTTGGAATTGAAATGTTATGTGAGAGAAACTCAAATGATGTGATAAAAACATTTGTAACACTGAAGTGATTTGTGTAATATTCTCCAAAACTATTTAAAAGTGAAAATTGTCACACTTAGACATCAGCACTCATCATACAAACCTCAACAATGGTGACAAAAAAACAAACAAAAAAAATCAGCTGCATAATTTATTCATGCCGCAATGCATGCTGGGAGCCATGAATGTGTTTTGTACATAGACTGTAAAAAAAATATGGACATAGCGTCCGTGACGTCACCCATAGAGTTCTGAACAGCAGTTTTGACGCGTAAATGAGGCCGCGGCCATCTTAGCTGCGCGTCACCGCACGTCACTCCCGGATAACTGAAAATGGGCAAAGAGGCGGGGAGGTGGTTTGAGCTGATATGACTGGTTGCTGAAACCACGCCCGCCTCGCTCGATGTGACCATGTTAGCAGCAAAGGATCTATCTTAGATACGATCTAAAATATTAATGAAGATATTAATGAAGTTTTATCATCAGAACGTTCTAAAGGTTTACTGTCAATCTACGGTGTTTTTTAACATATAGATCCTCCAACACCGTAGTGTTGGGTGTGCAAATAACAACATGGAAAATCAAATGGGACTTCATACCTTTATAATGAAATAGAGATCGCGAGATGAATCCAATCTGTGGCACTTGGGTAAAATATGAGTGTCCATTGCAAAACAAAAAAACATTTCACATTTCTTCTGAATGATCTGCTCTCTGTCGTCGTTCTTCAAGAAGGGATGCAATCTGAACAGCCTTTATGTTGTAAAACTGTATACGATTGTATCTAACAAACAAATGAGCCGTGTCCAAAGTATATTTTTTTCCAAATAGTGCAGCAGTTTTAGTTATAATATCCAAGCAGTGCTGTCGGATTTTGATATCCTCCCGCCATTGTCATTGTAGTAAATGCCACGATCCAACAACGTGTGTTCTGTGTCTCTTCCCCATGCATGCGCATCTACACAGACACACATCAGTCTTGAATATATGCAGCAAGCCATATTTATAATTGTATAAAATAATAGAGAAAAAAAACGGCTGAGATGCCAAATTCAGCGGCAGCTGAGGTAACATGACGGCTCACAGACAGCAGCGCAATCTACCTGTCACTCAAGTGACCACGCCCTTAATTATGCAGAACTTTAAGGCTTAATATAATTTAAATGAATGAGTTATAAAAAAAAATTCACCCCCCTCAGAGTTGTCATGAAGGGCAAAAATAGCAGTATAGACCAAAACCACAATTTGAACCAACTTGTAAACATGTTTTTTTCTGCTATAAACTTGGCCAATTTAACATGGGACTCTATGAGATTCTGCTCTCTTTTGGAGCCTGTCCCTAGCGGCCAGTCGATGAATCGCAGTTTAAATTACTTCCGTATTGGCTTCACGAGAGAAAGGGGGAGGTTGCCGCTTGGTTTTGTATGCTGCATGATGCATGTCACCATTGTTGTGTTTCATATGCTGAATGTTGATGTCTGTGAGTGTATAAATGACACAAAACAATGTTTTAAACAGAAAATTAGCAATGACAGTGTTGCTTTTATCTTCAGTGTCTTTTATCTTCAGTTCATCTAAGGCTGTGGCTGAAGAAAGTTGTAGTTGTGTTCTTATTTCTCTTCTTTCAGTGTTTGTTCACAGCAGGTGTTGAATGATTGAAAGAATGTTTCAGGAACATCACCTAACCTTTAAATAACATTCTACTAACATTGAGGAAACTGAACATTTTCATGTTCTTGGAATGTTACAAATCAACGTTCCTACAATGTTGAATTTTAGATCAAAATTAAGTTGAAAGAACGTTTGAGGAACATTATACCTTATAAAAAGGTTCCTGTAACATCAAGAAAACTGGACGTTTTTAACGTTCCCAGAACAACACTGAATATTTAGAGAACGTTCTTATAACAAAATTCTGTTCGCTGGGGTGAAATGTAAACATTTAAAGTAGATACTTTAGATACTTCTGCGGTTCCGTAGGCGTCGATTCACAGACGATCAGCTTCAGTGAGAAGATCGATTATGACACAGAGATGTATTTTTGATGGCTACAAAAACTCTATACACTCCTGTCAAAGTTTGTGATATTTAAAGGATGAAGCCTTTAATAATACCTCATGTGAAAAAATACTAGTGTTTTTGACCCATAGTAAAGTATTTGAACTTATTTGTTGTGGTAATTGTATAGTTTCTGTAATACACTGTTAAACCTTGCTGTAAGAAACCACCAAATTCTGACAGTAAACAATTTTCCATTAAACACTAATGTAGAAAACAATGTATTCTGGGGAATATTTGACGTTTTCGAGAAAAGCTACAGGAATATACTGTGAGTTAACATTGCTCAAAGCCGACGCTCAGAGGCTGTGTCCTAAATCACACCCTATACCCTCATTCACTATTCCCTACATTAGTTCACTAATAGAGTGAATGAAAACACGTGTGAATTCAGACACTGATGAACATCCCATAGATATTGAATATATTATAGACTGATTAATAAAATAATTAATCTATAATATTATTACAATAATCAGAGGAGCACCTGCATCTTTTTCACTTAAAAAAAAAGAAGAAAGAAAGAATGAATGTGTTTGAATAATATGATTAGGGGACTTTCTCAGTTTGTGTAAATCTAATTAGGGTTCAGAGAATTTATTTTGTTCCACATTAATTTCACACAAATATGTGGCTTTGTTTTATTAATATAGTGTATACTTTTTTCTTTATTTACCCTGAAAGAAGGGAAGTGAACTGTGACAACATGCCCCATAGGTAATAAAAAATTAAAATATTTTGTCAATAAAAGACAATTATTATTTTTTTATTAAAATATTAGCATTTTTTAGAAATTCAAATTTAAATAACTTTGTAGTTTGACAATGATCACACAGCCTAGGTCAAAACAAACAGATGAAGAAACACATTCAGACATTTAGAAAAATACAGAGCTGAAGAAAACACTCCCACACACACTCACACACATTTCTTGAAATATTTTGTAAATGTTCAGGTTCTTTATTGCCCTATTTTTCCTCCACATTTGTGGCTGTTAATTTTGTGGGGGTTATAACAGGTGCTTGCTATAGACCTTTGTCAGGATATACACCATATTGTATTGTATGTGGATGAAAACAAAGCTGTGAGGGACAGACCGACAGTCTTTACAATGACATGTGTGTATAATGGTCATAGATCGCATGTAAGTTTCAAAACTGTTTTATGGAGTTTTTGTCTACTGAAAGTTTTTTGGTTTTATGCATGATTTGTTTTGTCTGTTTCTGTATGCAGGTTTAAAGTCAGTTTCTCATTATGGAGGATGAAGGAAGCAGTGGGAGGTCTTCATCTGCAGAACCCGATCGTGTGTCTCTGAGGAGTGACGTATCCATGAGTCCTCCTCAGAATTTCAATGATGATGTCAGGTGAGGATAAACATGTAGTGTGTGATTTAACAATGGGAGACAAAAACACATTGAGTGCACACAGAGAGATGAGATTATTTTTTTGTATTTTTTTATTTTCTTTCTCATATCTGCAAACAAAAGAAAATTAACATTGATTGTTTTTACTTTTTTGAGGCGGGAATCAAGATGGCAGTGTCATTGGTGTCATTGTCCAGCTTAAGTAAATTCAGTATTGATTCATTCTGTTGTAAAAATCAGTAATTAGTTAATGTATTTATTTATCAGCACTGGAATAAACAGTGATGTCATCATCCAGCTCAGTTCAGTTCTCATACAATAGTGTCAATGCAGTCAGATTAAAACACTGTTGAATATCAAGTGTCCCCGACTAAGCAAGCCAAAGGCGACAGCGGCAAGAACCCAAACTCCATCAGGTGACAGAATGGAGCTCAGTCAGGGGCCAGTTCTCCTCTGGCCAACAACGAACAGTGCATGATTATGATTCAGGTCATTACCCATGTAGAAGGCGATGTTCTCATGACCCTGCGCAATGTTCCCTAAAGCTTCTCTAAAGGTGATGAACATTCTGAACCTTTACAGAACATTAGGGACGTTTTAAAACGTCCTCTTTTGGTACTGAAAGTGCTGCAGTTTAAGGTTCCTTTAGGGGAACTTTCCATTTTGGTTATTTTATGGTCACATAAGAACGTTACAAAGACAACATTTGGGACATTAACAGAATGTTCCCACACTGTGCTCTGTTGGTCATTTAATAACGTTCCTGATGTGAGTTTAGGGGGACGTTCTATTTTGGTTATTTTATGGTCACGTGAGAACGTTACAAAGAGGACATTTGGGAAGTTAACAGAACGTCCTATAGTAATAGTGCCCTAAACATTCCCAGAACGTCCCGAATGTTTCCTGAAGGTCCACCGAATAACGTTACCCAAACCTTAAAAGAACTCCACATCGTGACCGTCTCTGATGTCAGGTGACATCCTTGACACCATTCCCTGGTCAAACAATCCTAAAGGATTCTAGAAAGAAAGTTTCTAATTAGAATTTCTATAATATTTTGGAACCACTCCTATATTATTCCTACTCAGAACTTGTCTTAAAGACATAAATATAATTTCTGGGAAAGTGTTCAAAGGATTTGGTTCTTTTTCTGTTCATTTTCTTTGCAGCATCTTGTTTACTGAGACTGTAAAAAATAAACTTTAAAAGAAAGAGTGAAATGCATGACATTAAAGATCATTAAACACATTAAAAAATAATAAATGACTGGGAAAAGTGGCTACCGAACAAAAACTGTAAACTGTACGTTGATTCTTGATGTCTGCGTGTGCCTAAAAGAAAGATTTTTTTTTTTTTGTTCAGAACAACGTTTGTGAAAACCTTTGGATTATATTGATAAAGCTGATCTTGTGCTGTAGAATCACAGTGCTGCTGTAATCAATAATGTAAATCTAACTCAGAGATTGGGCTCTAAATGAGTTCAGTGATTCAGGTCAAATAATGATTATGTGAAAACATAACCAACACCACCTGACCATCTTTTCTGTTTGTTTGACTAGCTGTTACAACAGCCCAAACAAAATCTAATATGATATAGTCAAGGGTCAAGAGCTCAACTAAGCAAACTCCGATCTCCATGATGGTGGCTTAAAAATTGTGATTTTCTCCTTGGTGATTCTGCTTGTTATCATCAGGTGTCTTCAATAATGGTCAATCATCACTCAATTAATCACTTCATTATCTCATTAACTTTAACACTGCTTCAGTGGGTGGAATAAACAAATGGCAGGACTTTTACTTTCTGACCCCTGGACTATACACCTCTGCATTTAGGCTATTTTCTGGAAAATGGCAATATTACCCAGAATGCATTGTTTTCTACAGTATATTACTGTTTTAATGAAAATTGGTATGTTATTATCTAAATTTGGCCATTTTTTTACAGCAAGATTTAACAGTGTAGTTTTAAATGACTGCATATATTTTAGATAGAGTATATTTAGTGTAATTATTTTAAAGTGGAACGGGCCCTTGTATAAGAGCTCACTCTTCACACTTATATACTATATATATATATATATATATATTATATATATATATATTGTATATGTAGGCACATCATGAAACATTAAAAATGAAAATGTTAACGTCAGCCTGTAGTGAGATTATTAGTGTTTCAGATGGTTTACTGTATTATCATCAGAACATGTAATGTATCTTCTCTGTTTCCACCTGTAGGTTCAACTTGATAAAAAATCCCAGAGCCGAAGGTGATTCTCATAATTAAGTTTGTACATTAAGTGTCACTATTTAATGAATGAATTTTTGCTTCAGCTAACGTCTCTTTTCTGATGTTATTAGATGGACTCCAAGGATGGGAGATTGTACAGATGGAGGTGACGGCTGGGTGACAGAAAACAATTATAAACCACATCCAACGACACGGTCACCAAATGTTTTGTAACATCTTTCGAGTATGTTTGATATTTTAGATCCTTCAAGAAAGTTTTGAGCCTGTTTCTTTTCAGTCAATGTTAAAATATGAAACTAAATCAGTCATCAAGCCAGTCCACACATGATAACTTTGTCCTCAGGTTATGTTTGAAGCAACAGCTGATTGATTTGAAGAAAGAAGGCTACGGTGATGCTTTCATGGATCTGCAACCTCCTATCAGAATATCAGACTGGTGAGTGTTCGCTGAACTCCATTGTATGCTACAGTATCTTAGCTGGTGAAGTTTTATAGTGCTGCACGATATTGGAAAAAGAAACTTGTTTTTCTGTGAAGTATATTGCGATTATTAAAAACACAGGAATGTTCAGCAGGTGATTTGACTATCATAGAAGGATTGGTGGTTTGTAGGGGGTGTTACGAACTCTCCTGTCTAGAGTAGAGGAGAAAGAACACATACAATTAACTAAATAAAGCATTTAAATAAACTGCACAAGTTGAACTTCTTCAGAGCTCCTGTTTCTCGTCCCAGAACTGATTCAACACCCGAACCATAAATCAAGCAGAAAGATTATTTAGAGAACATAGGAAAAACAATAACAAAGAAAACGAAAGATCTGACATGAAGCGATTAAATTCAGGAGGGGGTAGTGGACAAAATAACAAACAAATATAAGTCGAACTATTTTAGTAAATAAGACAATTCCAAACCTGTCTTCTTCTCTACCTATAAACAAGAGTAAAGATATAAAAATAAATGGCTCCTGCCTCTGAACCTGGAAGCATTGGATGTAAACAACGTATGAGAATGACACAGAAAAAAAGAGACTGTTGAACAAAGTCGTTATTTTTGTTTTGTTTTTGCACACAAAAGTATTCACGTCTCTTCATAACATTAAGGTTGATACACTAGGGTCAGTTTTATTAGGGTGATATGGCCACTGAAGCTAAGCGGGGCTGAGCCTGGTCAGTACCTGGATGGGAGACTCCTGGGAAAACTGGAAGCTGCTGGAAGAGGTGTTAGTGAGGCCAGCAGGGGGCGCTCACCCTGTGGTCTGTGTGGGTCCTAACACCCCAGCATAGTGATAAAAAGCACCGTCCTTCGGATGAGATTAAACCGAGGTCCTGACTCTCTGTGGTCATTTAAAATCCCCAGGATGTCCTTCGAAAAGAGTAGGGGTGTAACCAAATTTGCCCACTGGCCTCATCATGGCCTCCTAATCATCCCCATACACTGATTGTCTCCTCTCCACCAATCAGCTGGTGTGTGGTGGGCGTTCTGGCACAATATGGCTGCCGTCGCATCATCCAGGTGATGCTGCACACTGGTGGTGTTTGAGGAGATTCCCCCTTCCGTATGTAAAGCGCTTTGAGTGCCCAGAAAAGGGCTATATAAATGTAAGGAATTATTATTATTATCCACTGCAGTCACATGACTGTTTTAACGATGTCTTTAGTACCTTTCTGGACTTTGAAAGTGTTGATTATATTGCTGTCTATTGATGAATCATATACCTCTCGGAGTTCATCAAAAATATCTTAATTAGTGTTCTGAAGATGAACGAAGGTCTGACGGGTGTGGAACGATGTGAGGGGGAGTAATTAATGACAGAAATGTCATTTCTGGGTGAACTAACCCTTTAAATTAAACGAACGGAATCACAGGCTATCATTAGATAAAGTGCAGCAAACTCAAACATGATGTGTGTTACGGTGTATGTCTGCAGTGTTGTGTCCGTTGGGACTTCTGAAACACAGCACATAGATTTATTTAGATAAACCATGGCATTTGTGATTTGATAATTGCACTTAAGCCATATCACGAATGAGATTTTATTTTGATTCATTGTTCAGCCCTATTTCATGTGATTCATTTTAGTGAATGGCATATAATGTGCCTTATGTGCAGTATGAGAACCCAAAGTGATATGACAGTCATATTTGAATTTTGTTTTTTCATTGGTAGATTGTTATATTTCTGTTGTAATATTCATAAATTGTAATTTTATGTATTTAAAAAATAACTGGACAGAAATTGAATTTAAATGCCACTAAAGGGATGGTTCACCTAAAAAAAAAATGAAATTTAATTCTTAATACATTAATACATACATTCATTTTTAGATGAACCGTCCCTGTAAGAAGACAGTAGCAGTGTTAAATCAGTGTTAAATCAGTTCTAACAGGAAAGCACACTGTCTTATCTGCAGGTGTGCTCCTCGAGCTGACTGTGGGAGTGAGTATCAGATCCATGTAGAGCTGCTTGATCAAAGGAAAAAACTCATCAGATCCTTTAAGCCTGAGAAGGTTGTGTTTCAGCAGGGAATAATGAGCCGTGGCATCAAGTGAGTCGACTAACACACACAGTCAGATTCTTCTTCAATAATCAAACTTAGTCAAAGCGCTGTTGTCCCTGTGTTTGTTCTGCTTTATTTCAGGTGACCCACGTCTTCAAGGATTATGGACCTGGTGTTCGGTTCATCCGTTTCACTCACGGTGGGAAGGATACGCAGTTCTGGGAGGGCTGGTATGGAGTACGGATCACTAACAGTAGTGTGAAGATCCTTCGACCTGCAGAGAGGTAGAGTTTCCTGACATGATTTTCTGATCAAAACAACACAAATAAAATCTTTCTTTTAGGCACACACAGACATCAAGAATCAGTGCATGAATCTGAATAAATCAGCGTATCCTGGTCATTCTGAGAGATTTGATGTTGTTCCTCAGGTTCTGTGTGGAGTTTGATAAGTGACATATAACGGAATCTGCAGGAAAGAAGGGAGAAACTGTGTTTGGATCTACTGGAGTCTGTACTACTCTGATTCACTCTCTCACAATAAGAAACAAACTGATATACCTGCGATCCGTTCATCCTCTAAGAGAGTAGGAGTGTATGTGGACGTGTCGGCCGGCACTCTGTCCTTCTACAGCGTCTCTGACACACACACACTCACACACTTACACACATTCAACACCACATTCACTGAACCCCTCTATGCTGGATTTACAGTTTAAATCCAGCATAAATGTAAATTTTAAACAAACTTTAAAACAAACTCCAAAAACAAACCAATTTTTCCTGTTGTTTTGTTGTTTTGTTTTGTTTGTTTGTTTTAAAAAAGAATTTAAAATGTATATTAACACTTTTTTATCCTCTGTAAATAGGAAAGCAAGAAAAAAACAATCTCAATTTGTAATGACTTTAATTTGTACACTCTAGTTGATGTATAAAATAATATCTTACCCTAATGTTCTTTTTTTCTGTTTTCTATCCTATTTTTCCTTTATTATCTTTCTTTTTTAAGTCAAGTCAAGTCACCTTTATTTATATAGCACTTTTTACAATGCAGATTGTGTCAAAGCAGCTTTACATTGATAACTGGTATATAATTTGGCTGCACAGCAGCTCTTAAAGAATAGTGTCAATGCAGGCAGATCAAAGCACTGTTGAATAATGTCAAGAATACTGTTGAATATCAAATCATTGTTAATTTTTTCTCCTATATGTTCATTGAACATACTATTGATACATGTTGTTTGCTGTATATAAAGTTGTATATCATTAATGTCATCTTTGTACTTTTTGAAATAATAATAATAAAAGACATAATAAAGCTCTTGTTCACTGATTCGCTCCCTTCTGTCTGCTCACATATTTTGATAATTGGTCAAAAATAAATCTGTTACATCAGATTGTGTTACTTAGAACTGAATAAAAAATAATATAATATTTAACATTACTTTCATACAGGCCTATTTTCTGTCCAATTTTTCTGAGTTACTTTAAAAAAAGTGGTTATTTTATTTTATTGGCTTGTATTTTTAAATTCAGATTCAGAAAAATAGTATTTAATTAACAAGCCTAATAATAATACAACTATACAAAAAAAGTAATTGTCGGTTTTCAGCCAAGCGTATCCAGAATTTTTATTTCTGTGCATCCCTAGCTACAGACACACCCCAAAGCGGAGACGTTATAGATTTTGCGCGCAAAGTTTCTCAGAGCAACTGTAAAGTGAGTATCAGTAGTGGCTCCTGGTCATAAATTTAGGTAGGGCAGATTCTGGGTCTTGGCGCTAGTTTATGATAACCATTTTGTAAGCTTTATCCACCTGTTTCCGAGGGGCGCTAGTGTACGCGTCCTGACCCTGTGTAACGGAGGCCAGCTAGTAGTTGTTGTGAGTAAACCTCACTCCTCTGATCTCAAAAGATGCTCTAGCAACTGACGGTAGAGGTTGCAACCTTTAGCTTTGTTGTTAAAGTGTCTGAATCCTACGCCGGAGACCCAAGTTTGAGGCCCGCGCAGAGTGGGGCGAGTAGGACCTGGGTATCATATAATATATGATTATAGTCGTGTATTTATTTGGCTTAATGTTTTATCTGTCTCTTCCCTGTGCCTTTATTGATACCAGATTAATGCATTCACATATCTATCAGACACTCAGTTAACTTGTATCACTCATTTACTGCCATCCTCAGGTCAAAGTTTGAACTAATTGTTATATACTTGCACTAGCATATTGTATATGACAATTTAGTTCAAACTTTGACCTGTGGAGGGCAGTAATACCATAGATATACATAATAAAGGCTAGATGTCTTACGGCGAAGTCTCTAACGTCATCACTGGCGGCCATCTTGTCACAGGCAAGCTTTCTGGCGGGCTCTGTGGTACCTGATGTAAGGTGAGTGATCTGCACGAACACAAATACTCTTATCTCGCTGAAATCTTGACGGATTTACAAATGGTTTGGTTTCTTACAAACATTAACGTGGCTATAATTCTGGATGCTTGAACATGTTGAAATTGCAGCTTTTCTTTTCGAAAAAACGACTTAATCGTGCAGAATAGTTGTGTATCACGGCTACTTGCGCAAGTTATCAAGGTTGAGACCCCAATCGAGCTGTTCAGTTATATAGGTTTTACTGACACCAATAACAATTTTATGACAACTAATCTTTTGTCTAAATTACAATCTTTGTGGATGTGGTTGTAGTTATTAGCTGCTAATAACAAGAAGCTTTGAGTGAGACCTAGTAGTTACAGTTTAGCTGCTACCAGCAATTTTACATCAGTGGGAGAGGCAGAATTGCTCTTTCTTTTCAATATAACTTAAGTTGCACATGATTTCCAATCGGTTTGGTTTGTTAAAACATCTTCCATTATGATACAGGAAATTGCTAGCTTTATTGGAGAAGATGCCAGACTTTTGTGCAGCCCAGTAAATACCTTGAGTGTGTGTATATTAATTGCACCTATCTGTTCTGTTCAATGATATTTTCATATGGAAATCCATGGTTATAATTATTCATAAGTATGCAGTGTCATACGTACATCTCTGACGTTTATAACAAAACAAACAGTTTGAAAATCAGTAGAAAATTGAGCAAGTTATGGTTATTTAAAAAGTACATGCACCATTAAAACACAATGTTAGGAGTGAGCGAGCTGACTGTGACAAGATGGCCGCCAGGTGTGGTCGTCGACCTCCATTGGCCAGTAGCGCGGACGAGACATCTAGCCTTTATTATGTATATCTATGATTAATACACTTAGCAGTGTCTACACTGCTGGAATTCAAACAGAGAAGAAGAAGAAGAGAGCTAGTTCAAGATGAGCATTTATGGTTAAAATGTATAAAATTTTAAAAAAATTTTAGAAAATGAGTGATGGTTTCTCTAGATTAGACTCTTATTCCTCATCTGGTATCATTTAAAGCCCTTTGAAGCTGCAGTGAAACTGACATTTGGACCTTCAACCATCTGGAGTCCATTGAAGTCCACTATAATGTTTTCATCAAAAACCTTAATTTCTTTTCAACCATAGAAAGACATGAACATCTTCGATGACATGAGGGTGAGTAAATTATCAGGAAAATTTAATTTGAAAGTGAACTAATCCTTTAACGTTATCTAATTTCTGCTTGCCTTCAGCAAAATACATTCGATACAGATACAGATAGATGTAAGCAAGTGCCGTTAGTACTGAAGCCTTGGAAACAAAACAACGGTTCAAAAACAAAACTATAAAAGAGAGAAGAGCAATGTTATGCATTTTGCCGCCTTCTCCTGCGCCGTCGTTACTAAGCAATGAGGTAAACATCTGCTGGTTTGATGACGAACTGCGGGTTAGACCCAATATAATGTGAACACAGTCCAGTGGGGGGAGCAACTGAACTCGGGTTCGGTCCATGCAAGCGAACTAAGTGTGAAAGCACCTAAAAAGTTGCATTATATCAAACTTATGCTTAAAGTGGTAAATTTTGGTTCCCCTGAATTATGATTTCATAATTTTAATACTTTAATCAATTTTCTTAACTATTCCAGTTTTATTTTCAAAGTTTTACAGTGAAACATTATTGCATTAAACATTTTTTAATGTTTTAGTAACTTTTTAAACACCAACTGGCATTTTAGAAAAATGAAATTAAAAAAAGAAAAGAATCTTGAACATTTAAAAAACTAAATCACAATTTTCCCTGAACAGATAACTAAACAAAATAACATGTAATTTTACTAGCCTAGAGACAAAATGTAAATTGCTGCAGAGTATTTAAAAAAAGTTTAATTAATTTGAATGAATTATTTATAAAAAATCAGTTTGAAAGAATGTTTCAATGACTCATAAAGACTTCACTTGTTTCATTACTAGATGAATCAGCATTTTTGAACAATCTCATGAATGAATGATTAATAGCAAGTGCATTTTTAACATTCATTTGTCGCCACCTGGTGGCATAACGATGTAATTGATACAATCTTTATTTTTTAAAAGGTGATTTGCACTTTTGATGACCACAGGCATACTGTTTTTATGCGAACTATGAATGTTTATCCCAGTACTTCTATGATAATTTGAATATTTGTAAGGCAGAAATAACAATACTGTGTGGTTAAAGGTTTAATACAGAGAAGAATTGTTGTCATTTAGAAATATGATTGTTTGAATCGAGATGATTAATCAGAAAATTAAATTAATCAGAAATTCAAACTTAGCAGGATGATTTTTCACAATTTAACTTTTTTAACATTTGTTTCCTCAATCTCGGCCCTAGTTTTGGCGCTCAAACCTCCTCAGATTGCGATCATCGCATAATTTCGAGAAAAAAAAAATTTAACAAAGTTTTTTTTAATCTAGATTTAAAATATCCTGCTCACTTTACGATTTAAAATAGTCTAGAAAATCAGAAAATAGTTGATGCAACACATTTATAATTTATTATGATTCTGTTTGGATCACAGTCTATGGTTTGGACGAATATTTTGGTTTGGCGGCTCCGGCTGGACAGAATTCCTTTATAACACACCAGCAGCTTTGTTTATGCTATTTGTATAATATATAACACGAAATATAATGTTATGAATGTACATTACAGTAAAAAAGGAAGATTTTCGAGCCTGTGAGACGAAGCGATGATGACGAGCACGTCCTCCCGCCAGAAAGGGCGCCAGAGTGCTGCGCGCCGCCGCGGTCGGTGATGACGTGTATGCGCTCACGCGTCCCGGAAGTGAAGGTGTAGCTGGAAAGAGTTTGGAAACAAACTAGCGATCGGATGAGTTTATGTCAATCCTTTGACGGACAGGCTAATAGTTGACAGCGCAGTGATTGACAGACAGTGTGTGATGATGTATCGCTCCGTCGCCGCGTGCGCGCTGATGCTGTTGATCCTGACAGTGTCTGAGAGCGGCGCGAGGATCCACCAGCTCAAACTCAAGGTCTGTTTATCTGTTTGTTTCACATTTCTGATGTGTCAGCCCGTGTAATCATGTGTTATTCATAGTCGTTTAATATTTGACCTCATTTATCTAGCTTATTTTACACATATTTGATGATTTGTCTTATTTAACATATGTAAAGATTTATTCATTAAATTATCATTTATTTCACTTATTTCCCTGATAGCACAAGTACATCTCGGTGACGTCTATTTGATGTGTGTGTTTACGTCTGGAAGACGTATTTTTTAGAGTGGTTAGCTCATCTGCAATACGTCTATAGGACGTTTCCTGTCAGATGTCAAATAGACGTTTAGAAGATGTCTTTAAGATGTTTATGACTTATAATGTATGTAAAATTGACATCTTAAAGATGCTTGTAAACAGCAGATAATTTCCAGATGAAGTGATCTGTAACAGACATCTTGTAGACGTACGTGTGCTATCTTACTGTATGTATTTTTAATAATCCCAACACACATACGTCTGCAAGATCACTTCATCTGGAAATCATCTGCCGATTTGCTCATCTGCAATACGTCTATAAATCATAAACATCTTAAAGACATATAAACGTCCTATAGATGTATTACAGATGAGCAAACGTTCTTAAAAATACATCTTCCAGACGTAAACACATCAAATAGACGTCTCCGAGATGTCTATCAGGGATGTAGCTGGAAACATCATGAACACACATTCCCTGATAGCACACGAACATCTCTCTGAGACGTCTATTTGATGTGTGTTTACGTCTGGAAGACATATTTTTATAGTGTTTGCTCATCTGTAATACGTCTACAGGACGTTTAGATGTCTTTAAGATGTTTATGATTTATAATGTATGTAAAACAGACATCTTAAAGACGTCTATCAGATGTTTGTAAACAGCAGATGCTTTCCAGATGAAGTGATCTTTAACAGACATCTTGCAGACAAGCACACGCATTATCTGGGTGTCACTTACTACTTTTAAACTCTCTTGTTCTCTCTCCCTCAGAATGAGACGCGGTTCGTCGTCCATTTGAACACGTTCGGTTATTTCGCTAACGGCACTCTGGACGTCCACCTGGTGTCTCTGACTCTTCCGCCGGCGAAGGGCGAATCCCGTCTCCCGGTAAGCGTCCATCCGTCGGTCTCTCTCTGTGTGTGTGTGTGTGTGTCACTCATCAGGGTTTCTCTGTGTTTCAGGTGGGCTTCAGTTTGGCTCGGTCTCGAGTGAACGGGATCCTGTCCTTCACCGTGAGTGTCTTCTCTCTTCTCTTTCTCTGTCCGACAGCCGGTTCGTCCTCATGTTTGTGTGTTTGTCGTTCTTCAGGCTGAGGAGATGGAGGAGTGCCTGCTGATGAAGACCAAGAGTGATGATGAACTCATCCTCTTCCTCATCGACACTGAGAAGCACAGGTGAGTCAGATCCGCTGATGAGGAGAAACTCTACTGGAGGCCACAGCGACAGCGTTTGACAATGTGCAGAAAAGTTTAACTATACAGACGCCAGTGGGAGTGAAGTTTGATCTGTAACTGTGATTTGTTTCTGGCCACATACATGCATGGATATTAAAAAAAAAAAAAAACGATGAGCTGAAAATCAGAAATAGTTGCATTTAGAGTGATTCATTATTTGGCAGACACGTTTATCCGAAGTTTCACATTTTATTACGTTCACGTATGGCTCGAGAATCGAACCCATGATCTCAGCGTTGCTCTGCTGTTTGAGCAATTTTCCCTCTTGAATATTCAGCATGAAAAATTATTTTACTGTCCAGTTGGTTTAAATGTTGTTTTTCCAACACTGTCTGAATTATATGGAGCCCGTTTCTGCCACATGATGAAAAAACACCATGCTTTGGTAAATAATTATGACAAAATTCAAAATTATGAGTCAAAATTGACATACTAAATAGGTCAAAATTATGAGATAAAAACAAATAAAAAATGAAGACAAATTCAAAATGATGACAGTCATAACCATTAGATTAAAAAGGCCAAATTATGACATTTACTTTGTCATAATTGTACACATAATTTCGACTTTTTTGTCAAATTTCAACTTATCTCATAATTTTGACTGTCATAATTTTAACTTATGTCAGTTTTGACTTTAAATCATAATTTTGACATTATCATAACTTTAATTTTTTATGTCATAATTTCAGCTTTTCATCTTATTAGTATGACTTAGTATTTTGACTGTCATAATTTTGACTTGTCCTAATTTTTACTTTTTAAGTCACAATTTTGCCTTTTTGTCATAATTTCAACTTTTGTCATAATTAGTAGTTAGTGTGTTATAATTTTGACTGTCACAATCTTGACTTTTTGTCACAATTATTACTTTTTAAATCACAATTTAAATGTCAATTTAAACTTTTTATGTTGTAATTTTAACTTTTCGTCTCATAATTGTGACTTTTTTTGTTATTATGATTTGCAATAGCGCGATTTTTTGTTTAATGCGTTGGAAATGGGCGTCTGTAGAATTAAGCGTGACACTTCCTGTGACATCTGTGATTGTGTGTGCAGTGTGCACGTGAAGCACATGGGCTCTTCTGACCTTGTGCTGGTGTCCAGACTGAAGCCGGAGAAGACCACAGATGAAGTCAAAGGTAAAACAACCACATGTCTGAAGTGTGTGTGTGTGTGTGTGTGTGTGTGTGGTGTGTGACGGGTGTTGATGATGTCTGTGTTGCTCAGCGAGGAGGAAAAGGGAAGAAGCACCAGTCGATGGAAAGCCAAAAGATCAGAGTGATGATGGGACAGAAAAACAGAAAGAAAATTCACAAGTTCAGGCCAAAGTGACGCCTCCTGTCAGCAGCGCCGTTAGCAAGCCGGTACGTCCCTGACAGTAGTGTCATCATTCTGCTCATTTTCCATACTTTCCATACAAGTTTGTTCTGTTTAGAGAGACGGTATTGATTGTATTTGTGTAGGTCTCAAAAAGTCTTGCATTTGATTTCTAAAAGCTTGTTTTTGTCATTGATTCCTGAATCAGGAGAGTTTGAACGGAAAGACGCTGGAGCTGGAGCAACAGGGAGAATCCTACAACTTCAGCGTGAGAAACCGCTCTCAACATCCTTTCAAGTACACAGGTCTGATATCAGGCAGCTCACGGTCTGCTTTCCTCTCCCTCTCATCAGATCACATACTCTCTCCACGTAAGTACTGCAGTCCCAATCTGACAGAGCCGTGCGTCTGATGATCAGGATCAAACAGTGTGTGTGTGTGTTAGGTGGAGATCACGGAGAAGAATCCCAACGGTTATCTGTCGGCGTCTGATATTCCCCTGCCGCGCCTCTACATCTGCATGGCGGCAGTCTTCTTCACCGCCGCCGTGGTGTGGACGTACACACTGCTCAAGTACAGGTACACACACACACACACACACACACGCAGTGGTATATGTACTTATATATAAATTAGTGTTGTCAGTACATTAAAATTTTTGGCAAAAGTGTGCAATGAATCACATACATATCGTGAAATTAAGTTTACATCATTTATCTTGATTAACACATTTCTTTTGTCATCATCTGATATATCCAGCAAAGTAAAGCCTCAGATTTAGGGGTGATTCTCTCAAAACTGTATTTTCTGCAAGCATTTTGTGAAGGTAAATTTAGGTGTCTTTCCAAAAAAGGACACTTGGAGACTCCAAAACGACACATAATAACCAAATGATAAAATAATTAATAAATTTGCACGCACCAAAATACAAGAACACACTATGCAAGGCTAGCAAACAGTGTAAAATAAAATGACCTCAGGTATCCAGCGCTAGTTTCGACAACATTGTCATGCTTCCTTTGAAGCTGCAGTGAAAAAGACTAGGAGTTGTTTTTATTCCACTATATTAGGGCTGGGCGATTTATGATTTCAATTTTTTTTTTTTAACTGTTTAAGTAGTCACCTTAAAAACTTAACTACAATATGACTTAAGTAACATTCTCTTTATTAACAATCTGGCGTTATCCAAGTGCAGCACACATGAAGTGATCAACCTGGTGTATTGTAAAACTATTTGTTAAATATCTTTGCAGAAATATGCCTGAAATATGAAGACAAATGTTGTACAAATTTATCTTAAACACATCCTATATACTCAGAAATAATATAAAATAAGAAAATGCTAAATATTTCTTAGCCAAAGAGTAATAGCAATAAATAACACCAGTAATAGGCTATTATTAACAGCAAATGCTTAGTAAAAACAGAAAACTGCAGCTTTCAGCCTGTCACCATCATGCAAACATGAAATATAAAACAGGTTTACAGGTTTTTACATTTCATTGCACTATTTGTCCTATTGTTTTTATGTTTGGCGGACATGTTTAGGTGTTGCACTCGTGTCTTGTGTCTTTTGCAGCGTCTCACCCATGAAACGGCATTGTAAAAACACAGCGGTCAAGTTTAAAAAAAAAAAAAAGCTCAACTTGCGTTTAATAACTTTGCCTTTTTCCACTGCCTGCGTCTCATTTTTATAACGCAATAATGCATTTCTGAATGAACAGCCGCTTAAGAATAGTGATGTGTTCTACATTCAGAGCGTCACATGAGAGCGGTTAATCAGGCGCGCCGGCGCCATCTTGTCCGAACACTTGCTAACATTTTTATTCAAAATCGCGATTTCTCGATTTAAAAAAATAATAAAATCGAGGCAAAACATAAATTCGAATTAATCGAAAAAATCAGAAAAATCACCCAGGTCTACACTATATTGACTTCGTCAGCTAAATTCACTGTTAGATTAGATCGATTACACTAGCTATTCACTCCAAACAGAGCTTGCTGAGGACATCTGCTGGTTAAAGCCCTGTAAATGCAACAAACACTTTGAAACCGCAGCGCGGGAGATTAGAATAAACAGACCGTTATCGTTCGATGGTGTGAACGCAAATAGAGTTATCTTTATAGTTGAACGGGCCTTTTAGAATAGACATTTCCGCCTACTAGGGTTACTTGTGCCATTGTAGATACTCCTGACTAAGATCATCTGTGTGACGTAAATGACGTTAATGACGCAATTGCTTAATGTGTGTGTGTGTGTTTGACAGGTACAGTGTGTTTAAGATCCACTGGCTGATGGCGGCGCTGGCGTACACTAAAGCCGTGTCTCTGCTGTTTCACAGTGTGAGTACAAACACTCTCAATCAGTCTTACTCTAGTGTCACTCATATACTATCATAGTTTTTGTTAATTTAAATTAGATTTTTAGATTTTCAGATCTGTTTTCAATTTACTTTTGTTGTTTTTGTCATTTTTATGTCTTTATAGTTTTAGTTTTTAGTCATATATATATATATATATATAAAAATATACCTGCCGTATTTACTTAGATTTGTATTTAGAAATAAATATAAAATGGCAATATTTTCTAGGATACACAGTATTTGTTGATGTTCTTGATTCTTGTTCCTGCTCTTACTGTGACACGTGAGCTCACGAGTGTTCGCTTGTCTTCCTCTCAGATCAACTATCACTTCATCAACTCTGAGGGTCATCCTATCGAAGGCTGGGCCGTCATGTACTACATCACACACCTGTGCGTATCACACCTTTACTTTCCTTTAGAAACACTGTACCAAAGCACATGATCTCAGAGTCGCAGTGTTGATCATCATGTGATGTTTGCGTCAGGCTGAAGGGGGCTCTTCTGTTCATCACACTGGCTCTCATTGGCACCGGTTTTGCCTTTGTTAAATACATCCTGTCGGACAAAGAGAAGAAGATCTTCATGATTGTCATTCCTCTGCAGGTGTGTGTGTTTGAAGATGTTTTCCACGTGTTTATGATTTGATGTCAGTGACTGATGTCGATTTATTGATGGGTCGGTGCAGGTTCTGGCTAACGTGTCCTATATAATCATCGAGGAGACTGAGGAGGGAGCGAGTGAATACACTCTCTGGAGGGAGATCCTGTTCCTGGTGGATCTCATCTGCTGCGGAGCCGTCCTGTTCCCTGTCGTCTGGTGTGTGTTTGTGCACGAGACTCGTGACGTGCTGCTATTTTGTGTAATTTGATGTGTTTTTATGATTCTGTGTCTAACAGGTCCATCCGGCATCTGCAGGAGGCTTCTAACACGGACGGAAAAGGTGTGTGTGTGTGTGTGTGTGTGTGTGTTTGAACCCAAAACATAGTGTGTGTGATGGTCTGTTCACAACAAAAATGATAACTATAACTATATGAAGTTTCCACACCACAACTATAATAACGGTATCATTGGAATCACTGAACATTGACAGCCAATCAGAATCCATCCGACTTCAAAGAGCTCAAACATTTAAAGCGGCTGGCGACAAAACTGCAGCGCGTGCTTAAGATAAACGGAATGTTATCGTTCGCTGGTATGGATGCTAATAATTATTGCTATACTTATCATTTTATTACAGTTATCTGAATAGTTAACATTATAGTTAATATAGTTATCAGTACAATTAACTTTTACAGTTAACGGTATAATTATCAGTATGGTTATTGCTAGTGTTATCATTGTTACAGTTAACGCTACAGTTATCAGTATATTTATCTTTATTTATCAGTATAGTTATCGGTACAGTTATCAATATAGTTAATGGTACATTTATCGGTATAGTTTACAGTTATTATCTGTACAGTTATTATTATCGGTACAGTTATCCATATAGTTATCAGTATAGTTACCTGTACAGTTATCAATATAGTTATCGGTACAGTTATTATCAGTACAGTTATTATTATCAGTACTGTTATCATTACTGGTACAGTTATCAGTATAGTTATTTGTACAGTTATCATTATCAGTATAGTTATTGGTAAAGTTAATATTATCGGTACAGTTATCATTATCGGTGCAGTTATTGGTACAGTTACCGGTACAGTTATTATTATCGGTATAGTTATCATTATCTGTACAGTTATCAGTATAGATATTGGTACAGTTATCATTATGGTACAGTTTCATATAGTTATCAGTACAGTTATCGTTACAGTTATTATTATCAGTACAGTTATCAATATAGTTATCGGTACAGTTATCATTATCGGTACAGTTATCAGTATAGTTATTGGTACAGTTTTCATTATCGGTACAGTTATCAATATAGTTATCAATATAGTTATCAATATAGTTATCGGTATAGTTATCAGTATAGTTATCAATATAGTTATCATTACCGGTACAGTTATCATTATCAGTACAGCTATCAGTATAGTTATTGGTACAGTTTTCATTATCGGTACAGTTATCCATATAGTTATAGGTACAGTTATCAGTACAGTTGTTATTATCAGTACAGTTATCATTATCGGTACAGTTATCGGTATAGTTACTGATACAGTTATCATTATTGGTACAGTTATCCATATAGTTATCGGTACAGTTAAGTATAGTTATCATCGTACAGTTATCAGTATAGTTATTTATTACAGTTATCGTACAGTTATATCGGTACAATTCATTACCGGTACAGTCATCATTATCGTTATCAGTATAATTGTTGGTACAGTTATCAGTACAGTTATCGATACAGTTATCAGTATAGTTAGTATAGTTATTGGTACAGTTATCAGTACAGTTATCGATACAGTTATTGGTAGAGTCATCATTACGGTTAACATTATCGTAATCAGTATAGTTATCGGTATAGTAATCGGTATAGTTATTGGTATAATTATCGGTACAGTTATCATTATCGGTACAGTCATCATTACGGTTATCATTATCGTATCGGTATAGTCTATATTATCATTACAGTTATCATTATCGGTACAGTCATCATTACGGTTTCATTATGTATCGTATAGTAACGGTATAGTTATCGGTATAATTATCGGTACAGTTATCGATCAGTTATCAGTATAGTATTGGTATCATTACGGTTATCATACGTAATCAGTATAGTTATCGGTATAATTATCGGTACAGTTATCATTATCGATACAGTTATCAGTATAGTTATTGGTACAGTCATCATTACGGTTATCATTATCGTAATCAGTATAGTTATCGGTATAATTATCGGTACAGTTATCAGTATTGGTACAGTCATCATTACGGTTATCATTATCGTAATCAGTATAGTTATCGGTATAATTATCGGTACAGTTATCATTATTGGTACAGTTATCAGTATAGATATGAGTATATTTAAAGTTCTAGTTATTGGTAAAGTTATTAATTATTATTAGGGGTAGTCATCAGTATAATTATCTTTAAAGTTATCGGTGTAGTTATTGTTAATTGTTGTTATAGTTATTATCGGTATCGGTTTTTAGTTATAGTTGTTTGTATGCTATTTCTAAATACTCAGTGCTTGTGTGTGTATGTTCTCTTGTAGCTGCCATGAACCTGGAGAAGTTGAAGCTCTTTAGACATTATTATGTGATGGTGAGGCATTTCATCTGTACTCGCATTTACTAACATTTATTCAGATCATTTAGCTAAAACAGGCTAAAACCGGTTTCTGTCTGTCCTCAGATCGTGTGTTATATCTACTTCACGCGGATCATCGCTATACTGCTGAAGGTCACTGTGCCGTTCCAGTGGCAGTGGTGCCAAGAGGTAATCACGCTCAGAAATATTAATGTGAGCATTTGTGGCTCAAAAATAATTTTGACTCCTCCCTAACCAGAAGTTGATCCATCAAGGGCTGTTGAACCACCACAAAAATGATGATTTGGGCCATTTTACAGCTCAGATAACATGGAGAATAGAAGAGTTAAAGTGCATTAGCAAAAGCGCAGACTTCGCTTTTCTGCGTTTAAACTCTCTGAAGCGCATGGCTGCATTTAATGGAAGCTCGTTTCCTCAAGGGAATGACAAATTTAAAAATGTTTGCTTTTTTTTAAGTAGAAAATATTCTGTGGAAATTAATTTATTGAACACTCCTTTAAAACCTGGTGTCATTTCATCTTGTGTTTGCAGTTTTTAGTGGAGGTTTCTACTCTGATCTTCTTTGTCTTGACGGGATTCAAGTTCCGTCCAGCATCAAATAACCCGTATCTCCAGCTGCCTCAGGACGAGGAGGACCTGGAGATGGATGAAGTGTAGGTCTCTCTCTTTCTCTGTCTCTGTGAGTTCAGTTCAGTGCTCAGTGTGTGATATTTCTTCTCTCCGCACACAGTGTAACAGAATCGGGAGCGCTGGAAGGCATCCACAAGGTGAAGAAAACGTCTAACGGCCGAGAGAGACAGAGAGAGGTTGCGTTGTGAGTTTCATATCGAAGAGGGTGGAGCCTGGACTTTAAACTCCTCCCCTTTCAAAGGTTGCTACCATGGTAACCACAGACTCGCTATGCAAGTGAAATAAGGACGGAATGGGGAAAAAAAAAAAAAAAAAAAACGTTTGAGGATAAAGTGCACCTGACGCGATTTCCGTCAGATCTCCATGAGAGAACGAGCTGATTTTCCCATACGGACTCTGGGACGGTGGTGATAGACCGGATCTTTTGCTTTGGTTTACAGTAATGATATGGTCACTCTGCTCTATCCGTTAATTTGTTCGCTAATTTTTTTTCTTTCATTCCAAAGATTTACAATCATTATACTGGATGTGCTTAATTAATTTGATTTTAGCCTTCTTTTATTTCCTGTTATTATTATTTAACCAATGCTGTTTTTTTTTTTTGAATTGATGCTACTGTTTGTATATCATGGTTTTGTGTAAAATATTTTATTAGACTGCTGGAGATTGTTGTTGTTCATAAAACAGACACCATCAGTTATGCTGAAGATTTGGAGAAAGTTTTGCCTCGGATAGATGGAATAGGAGGATTTTCTGCCGTTAGACTGCAAAAAATGCAGTTCTTACTTAGAATTTTTTTCTCGTTTCCAGTCCAAATGTCTGAAAATTCTTAGATCAAGAAGCATTTTCTTGACAAGTAAAAATAATTTTCTTGTTTTCAGGAAAAATGTCAAAATTAAGTGAGTTTTTCCTTAAAACAAGCAAAATAATATTAATCCAAACTGAAAACAAGATTATATAGCTTATTTTTGGTTTGAAATAAGATTATTTTGCTTACCCCATTGGCAGATTATTTTGCTTGTTTTAAGGAAAAACTCACTTAATTTTGACTTATTTTTCCTGAAAACAAGAAAATAATTTTTACTTCTCAAGAAAAATGCTTCTTGATTTAAAAACTTCAAGATATTTTTATTAGAAACAAGACAAAAACTCTAAATAAGAACAGCATTTTTTGCGTATTTCACCAGGGTCTGCGACTGTCAACATTTATATTATATTCTTGATTCTTGAGATTTTATCAGTCATGCGATAACGATTCGTACCAATAACGATTTGTCTTTTGCGTCTTTGGAGTAGGTTGTTACCTAATATTTTTCTGATGGCTCCATCTACCCCATTTATAATACAGCTTGAAATGTATACTGTTATAAATGAAGGACTAACCACTGTTACACCGCGTATATACTGCACATGCGCAAACGTTAAAACCAACATGGTCTACACTGAAAGCGTGCAAAGCTTCGGTCATTGTAATACCAGTCGCAGTATAGACACGGTTAAAGGATTAGTTCACTTTCAAATTAAAATGTTCCTGATAATTTACTCACCCTCATGTCATCCAAGATGTTTATGTCTTTCTTTCTTCAGTGGAAAAGAAATTAAGGTTTTTGATGAAAACATTCCAGGATTTTTCTCCTTATAGTGGACTTCACTGGAGCCCAAACGTTGAAGGTTAAAATTACAGTTTCAGTGCAGCTTCAAAGAGCTTTAAATGATACCAGACGAGGAATAAGAGTCTTATCTAGAGAAACCATCGGACATTTTCTATTATTTTTTTTTTTTAATTTTATACATTTTAACCATAAATGCTCGTCTTGAACTAGCTCTCTTCTTCTTCTTCTTCTCTATTATAATTCCAGCAGTGTAGACACTGCTAGTGTATTACTGCCCTCCACAGGTCAAAGTTTGAACTAAATTGTCATATTCAATATGCTAGTGCAAGTATATAACAATTAGTTCAAACTTTGACCTGAGGAGGGCAGTAATACACTTAGCAGTGTCTACACTGCTGGAATTCTAATAGAGAAGATGAAGAGAGCTAGTTCAAGATGAGCATTTATGATTAAAACGTATAAAATTTTATTTTATTTTTTAGAAAATGAGCGATGGTTTCTCTTGATAAGACTCTTATTCCTCGTCTGGTATCATTTAAAGCTCTTTGAAGCTGCACTGAAACTGTAATTTTGACCTTCAGCCGTTTGGGCTCCAGTGAAGTCCACTATAAGGAGAATAATCCTGGAATGTTTTCATCAAAAATTTTCATTTCTTTTCGACTGAAGAAAGAAAGACATGGACATCTTGGATGATAATCCTAAATTATCAGGAAATTTTAATTTGAAAGTGAACTAATCCTTTAAGACTTGAGAACTTCTCCAGAGCGTCACTCCAGATTTTAGCCAGTTTTTCCCTCCTTCTTCTTCAATGCTTTTAGTCTGGCTAATATTTCCATAAACTGTCAGAGAAATAAACTTCTCCTGCTTGATTTTGCTGGTTTATCATGTGAATTGTGTTCGAGTTTAAAATAAATCAAATAACTTAAACCTCGACTCGTTTCTTTGGCTTGTAAATATGTGAGGTAAAAGTTTACTTACCACTTCAGCGCGCGCCTCTCTCGTCATGTGCACGAGCCCACGTGCGCGCGCAGAGGGTCGTGAACGCGCTCCGGTGCTGATGTGATCCGCCCAGTTTCATCTCCGCCGCTGCTTCAGATAAGCCACAATGTAAGTATAAAATTATTTGGTTTTGTAACACGTTAATGTTAAAGCTTTGAGGATTGTTGTAATTCACTGAGTTTGAATGAGCAATTCTGCGATGAATCCCTGAAATCTGCCTTGATTTGGGCTGTGAGGGAGTACTCTGGACTGGATGATGTTTGAGATGAATAATAATATTTTATAAAAGATTTTTCACATCGCTAAAATGTGCATTTATAAACAGCTCAAATAAATGTTTAATGACAGGGATGTTGATGATTGATGAAGGTGTTTCGGGTTTAAGTTTCTCCGCAGTGCGGCAAGAAGAAACTTTCGTGTGTGTGTGTGTGTGTGTTGAAAGTTTCTATTCTTGGCTTTTCTCAGGGACACTAAATGATACAGCAGAATTTTCTCTTTCTCTCACAATTCAATTAGTTTAATTATTAACAATGAATACATTTTAGTGTTTCCTAATAATTTAGTTGAAAATGTTAATGAACTTTCTAGAAAGTGTTTTGTATGGAAGCCCATTTCTGGACAAAAATTAATAAATGATGCTTTTGTAAATCATAATTATGAGATGAAAGGTCAAAATGACATTCATAATTGAAATAAGTCATAATTATATCTTATAATTATGACTTAGTATGACCATTTCGACTCAAAAGTATGATTTTATGATAATTGATAATTTTGACTTTGACATGAATATGACGTCCTAATTACAATTTACCAAAGCATGATTTTTGCTTTCTTTTGAGGCAGATATACGAGTCATTTTCCACTTTTCATTTTTCAAAATTTTCATTAAGAACAAACTTTATTTTAAACAAACCTGCAACTTGAAAGATATGTTAATCCTCCAGAAAACATATTTTCCCAAGCCATTCTTCTTCCACCCCGTCACGGACAATATGTATGCCATTGGAGTAGTAAAAGATAGATTTTTAAAATCTGATGTTTTCCTAATAGTATATATAAATAAAATTATATATATATATATCATAGATTTTTAATCTTGAAATATGAATTTGATGTTTCAATGGCCTCATTGTACTGAAAAAATGAATTCACTTAAATGTAACTTTATTTGTATTTTTTATCTGATCAGTCCACACAACAAGAACATCATTCAACATTCATTTATGTTAATAATAACTAATAAAAATTAATAAAAAAACAGTATTTTTCATGAGAGGGTGGTAAGTTTGAGCCCTGCCTAACATGACAAAGCAACAAATAAACAATGTAAAAAAAAAAATGTACGTAGTTTCCTGCTGTTGTTGTTGGTGGCTATAAGTACGGTGGCCCAGTAGTGCACAACACAACGAATTAAAAAAAGCAAACATAAGTTCACAACACAAAACAAGCCACAACACAACGGAATCGAGCCACAACACAACGGAATAAACAACACAACCACAACACAACGGAATAAAGCCACAACACAACGGAATAAAGCCACAACACAACGGAATCGAGCCACAACACAACGGAATAAAGCCACAACACAACGGACCACAACACACGGAATCGAGCCACAACAAACAATAAAGCCACAAACACAACGGAATCCACGAATAAAGCCACAACACAACGGATAATAAAGCCACAACACAACGAGCCACAACACAACGGAATAAAGCCACAACACAACGGAATACAACACAACGGAGCACACACAACGGAATCGAGCCACAACACGGCCAATAAACACAACGGAATAAAGCCACAACACAACGGAATAAAGCCACAACAACGGAATAAAGCCACAACACAACAATAAAGCCACAACGGAATCGAGCCACAACACAACGGAATCGAGCCACAACACGAACAATAAAGCCACAACACAACGGAATAAAAAGCCACAACACAACGAATAAAGCCACAACCACACAGCCACAACACAACGGAATAAAGCCACACAACGGAATAGCCCAACACAAACGGAATAAAGCCACAACACACGAATAAGCCACAAACACAACGAAATAAGCCACAACACAAAAGCCAAACACAACGGAATCGAGCCACAACACAACGGAATAAAGCCACAACACAACGGAATAAAGCCACAACACAACGGAACCACAACACAACGGAATCGAGCCACAACACAACGGAATAGAGCCACAACACAACGGAATAAAGCCAAACACAACACCAAACACACGAAATAAAGCCACAACACAACGGAATATCAACACAACGAGCCACACACAACGGAATCGAGCCAGCACAGCGCCACAACACAACGGAATAAGCCACAACACAACGGAATAGCACAAGAATAAAGCCCACAACACAACGGAATAAAGCCACACAACACTTCGAGCCACAACAACGGAATTCCAGGAATCGAGCCACAAACACAACGGAATAAAGCCACAATAAAGCTTCACAAACACAACGGAATAGAGCCACAACACAACGGAATTTATCTTTAGCCACAACACAACGGAATTCGATTATTCTTTCAGTACCCTTGTGTTCTATAGAGTCGGCAGTATATCAATACCACGATTAGTTTAAACAGTATGTAACCACCGTATATCGACATGAAATATTAATTCAAAATCACCTACGTGCAAAATAGCTTCATATTTATACTTGTCAATGATCTGATGCGCTACCACGGCGCATGATAAAGGGAACATCCACCAATCCCACCAAGTGGTTAAAACATAATTATTCATTAAAATTAATTTAACATTTAAAATCAGACATATTCAAATTCCAAAGCTTGTCAGTCTTACCAACAGGAACTAACCACCTTTGGAATTTGAATATGTTTTTTAAATGTTAAAAGTAATTTTAATGAATACAAATTATACGTTTTAACCACTTGGTGGAATTGGTGGATGTTCCCTTATCATGCGCTGTATCGCGTCAGATCATTCACAGGTATAAATATGAAGCTATTGTGAACGTAGTTGATTTTTAATTAATATTTCATGTCGATATACAATGCTTACATACTTAAAACTAATCATGGTATTGATATCTTTGTAAAACTGTCGACTTTATAGAACAGTGGCAAGGAAAACTAACTTTACCGAGCTCTGAGAGCCCCCTAGTGGTCGGGAGCATTTCCGTTGTGTTGTGGCTTTATTCCGTTGCGTTGTGGCTTGATTTCGTTGTGTTGTGAACTTATGTTTGCTTTTTTAATTTCGTTGTGTTGTGCACTACTGGGCCACCGTATATAAGGCTCAAATGATGTCACGGCTTTGTGATGTCATTTAAAGCAACAGTGCATTATTTATAGATAAAACAAGTTAGTGTGACGGAAACTAAGGGACATGCACAAATCATAAATATTTAGAAAAAAAATAAGGTTTATTGTGAATAAATATATCTTGTGTAAACAGGGACACGCATATAATCCTGAAAATAGTATATGTTTGAAAAAAATATATAACTTATTTGGTGATATTTTAGATGCAAATGTCATGTTGGTTAACACGGACATGTGAAATTGGCTATGTAATAATGAAAAATGATTAAAAAATAGTATGCTAATCTTCAAAATCATATATCATGTTAAAAAGAACACTTGAATTAATAACTTTAAGCTTTGGAAACAGACTTTGGGACATTTTTTGTGCCTTATGCATCTGATCAAACGTTGCAGCACCCGTGTAGTTTCAGCACATCGATACAGTAAACGCCTCACAGTCCATTTCAGTTATTTTTGTAATCTCGCATTATAAGACATACTTCTGTGATTTTGCTTTGAAAACATGTTTGTTTCTGTTACAGTCACATGATTCGGCTAATTATTGATGAAATATTGAGCTTGACGAGGCGATATATACTGATAGAGATCAGAAACTTTTGACAGAACTTCTATATTCACTAATATTCAGATGGGAGACACATTTCTAAATTGTTTTGTGTACATATTTAAAAGGACAGTTCACCTAAAAATGATCATCCTGTCATTTACGTGCCAAACCTGCATGACTTTCTTTCTTCTACACAAAAGAAGATTTATTCACAGAAAGTCTTCAAAATACCATCTTGTGTTCCACAGAAGAAAGTCATACAGGTGAGCGATATTAATCAGACCGGGAACACCCCACAAGAGCTGCAGTTCTGGAGATGCTCTGACCCAGTCGTCTACCATCACAATCTGGACCTAGCATCAAATCCTTACGCTTGCCCATTTTTCCTGCTTCTAACATCAACTTTGAGGACAAAATGCTGCCTAATATATCTGTATGTCTGTGTGACAGAATGTTGTGTGTTTCCAGGGGTCTGTACGGTTTGGCGCTGCTGTCGCTGCTGTCGCTGGAGTCTCTGGCCGTCAGCAGCGTCGGGTCAGATATTTCACGTCATTATTAACCCCTCTGTGGATGGCAGCGGTGCATTAACCTGTGTTTGTGTCTCTCTCAGCCCCAGTAACTCGTCCAGCAGTTTCTGCACCGAGTCTAGAGAGTGTCTTCAGTTTGATCTGATCTGCAGGACACACGAGTACGAGGTCAGACGCTCTGATCCGTTACGTTATGAATCCATACGTGAGCTGAATCTGAACGCGTGTGTTCGTGCAGGTGCGTCACTACTCGTCCCCTCGCGCTGGGTCTCTACGGACGCTGAGGCGTATTTCCTCGGTGTTGGCGCCGCCATGGCCTTCAGACGCCTCTATCATTACATATCTGGAGCCAATGAAGAGGGTTTGTGAGCGTTCATGTCATAACCGTGCTGACAGACGACGGCAGCAGCGACTGACACAGCTCTGTGTGTGTGTGTAGGTGTGAAGTTTGAGATGACGGCTCCGGTGCTTGTCGAAGTTCCAGAGGAAGTGAAGATGTGGGAACCGGCGATCTACACGCTCAGCTTCCTGCTGCCGTCAGCCTATCAGGAGCGTCCGCCCACTCCCACCAACGACAAGGTGACTCGCGCTGAGCAGAGCCGTGGGGGGAGCGTGAGGTCCGGCCCCCTTCTGGATGTGATGGGTGGAGCTAGAAGGTCTGACCACACCCATAACCCCACCCATTAGATCCACAGAGGTCAAGCTCCACCCATGACGTCCAGACAAGGGGAACTGGGTGACATTTGGCTCATCATGTGCTCATCTGTAGTGACATGGTTATTTTCCACTGCAATATTTATTACAATAATACATTTAGTTAATAAATACTGCTGATTTCAAGTTGTATTGGTGGCATTTAGAACTGCGTAAGACTGAGTTCATTTGAACAAATGGTTAAGAGCCAACTTGTTTTGTGCCTTTTTATTTATATTTTAGTATTTATATTAATATTTACTATTTTATGTTAGTATTTACTGTAATATTTAAAATATTTTTATTTTAATATTTGTTAGTATTTTTAATTATTTATAATAATATTTAAAATATTTGTTAGTATTTAATTTAATGTTTAATTTTTATTTTAATATGTAAAATATTTATATTTTATTAAAAAAATATTTTAATATTTTATTTTAGTATTTATATTCATATTTAATATGTTAGTACTTATTTTGTCTACAATATTTTTTAATTTAATATTTTTTACTTTAATGTGTATAAGATTTAATATATTTATGTTAGTATTTATTTTAATGTTCAAAATATTTATATTTAATTTATATTTTATTTTTTATTATTTATTGTTTTTATTTAGTATTTTATTATATTTTATTTGAATATTTGTTCATATTTTAATTTAGTATTACAGTTAATATTTATTTCAATGTTTAAAGTACTTTTATTTTAATATGTAAACTATTTATTTATTATTTGAAGAATATTTTGAACATATATTTGTTAACATTTTATTTTATATTATATTAATATATAATATTTTATGCTAGTATTTATTTAATATTTAAAACATTTTATTTTAATATTTACGTTAATATTTGTAACTATTTATATATATATATATAAATATATATATATATATATAATAATATATAAAAGTATATATATTATATACATATTTATAACAATAATTAATATATTTGTTAGTATTTATTTTAATGTTTAAAATATTTTTATTTTAATATGTAACATATTTGTATCTTATTTAAAAATATTCATTGTATTTTAGTATTTATATTAATGTTTAATATATTTATGTTTAATGTTAAAAAAATCTTTTTCATATTTATATTAATGTTTAGTTTTCATTTTAATATTTTTATTTTAATATTTTATTTTTATTTTTATATTTTTAATATGTAATATTTTTTAATTTGAAACATTTTTAAATGTATGTATAATATAAAATGTGTATGTCAGCAGAGGGCATCTTGAGCTTCAGTTTGAGCGTCACATGATCAGTGACACTTATTTCATTACATTTGATTAATCCCATAGAAACTGAGCAAAACCTGGAAGACTTTATTTTGATTGTTCACATTATTTTTAATCCTAAAACATTATTTCAACTTTTAAACACTAGTTTATAATAATAATAAAAAGCATCAGATTTTCAGCGCGCTCTCAGACGTTTGTAAGTCATGTGATAGTGATGCGTTCAGTGAGGTCATCAGTGTGTGTTTGTTTCAGCTGTATTTCACGGACATGCCCGACATGGACGTGTACGTGAGGAGTTACGGCGGCTGGATGCTGTCGATCACGTCTCGACTCCACGCTCACCTGCTGAACAGAGCGCTGACCAGAGCCGGCGCGCGCTACAACCACACACACCACTACGCCGTGGGCTACGACAGGTGTTCAAATCAATAATACTACTGAATATTAAGTCTTTTAAAAGTGCTTTTCAAAGAAATGCTAACTGTTAACTTTTTTTACCCAGACAGCAACATACTGTCAGTCCAGATCCGGCCCACATCTGGCCCGCGTGGAAGCCACACGTACCAGATCTGGGCCAACACTATGTTGCTGTCTGGATATTTATTAAGATTTTTGACATATTAACCTACATGTTGCTATTTAATTTAACTCGTGTGTGTGTGTGTGTGTGTGTGTGTGTGTGTCAGTCCTCTGAAGTTGTTGAACAGGCATAATGAGGTGTGGTACGTGGTTGAAGGAGAGCCGGTCTGCGGATCAGACCCGACCGACGCACCCTAAACAGGTGACACAAACACACTCTCGGTGTGAAACTCCAGCCGGATGTGTCTCAATACTCTAACTGAATGTCCTTCTGTTTCTCTCACAGGAAGCAGATGAGCGTTCTCTGTATGAGTGTGAGAGTTTGTGACACACAGACCTGCTGTAATATTATAATGTCATGAAACATCCAGACTGACCCTGCAATAATCTGCTTCAGCTCAATAACTCAGATGTTAGTGTCGTGTGCTCATAATAAACTTCAGCTGACTGCTTGTGTTTGTCTCTTTTTATTGGTCTGTAAAAACATTATTTGACTCTCAAGAATGTGATCAAAGAAACACTCAGAGTGGTTTGAGGGTTTGAGTTTATTGACGCAGACAGAAAACACACATCAGATTGTGATTGGTTAAGCGTCGATGACATCACTTGGCCCTCGAAGACCCTCCAGAGGACTTTATTTCTGCAAAAGACCAAACAGACACAGGCATCAAATCACACACGTTCTTTCTCTCGTATGTCGTGTGTGAACGTGCAGCCTTACAGCTTTCAGCCTCGTTTTCACCATACGACACTGACATCATCACATCAGTCACGTTATTTCATTATAATCATGCAATAAATGACAAAAGTAACTTGAGTTACTCATTTAAAAAAAAAGGAACTCAGTTGTAAATTTAAAAGTAATGCATTACTTGTTACTTGAAAAAAGTAATTCGATTACATGACTCACATTACTTGTAATGTCTTACCCCCAAACACTGACCGCAGGGTTATTATTATAATATATGCATACTATATATTATACAAAATATTAAACTTATTTTATTTTAGCTAGTGGTCAAGGTTTCGTTTCTCATTTTCTTTTAGTTTGACTTTAAATATTTAACTTCAGAGAACTAAAAATAGAATAAAATTAACTATATAGTCTTTAAAAAAAAAACTAAAATGACAAAAACAAGAAAATTACTACATTTTTAACTAAACTAAAATGAAAGTCGAAAATATTAAAATAAAAAGCAAATTCAAAATATCACTAAAGCTATAACAGTATATGAGCGATAGTAAAACACCACTGGTCTGTAGTAACTGCAGCTCTTTGTACTTGATCTTCATTGACAGATCAGCTGAAGACCTCAAATCTACTTTAATTAGCAGCTGACAAACGTAAAATTACATCAGCGTTGTGAATATGATTTCATTCCGCAGTAACTTTCAACACATTTATAAGACATTTTCAGGCACGAATGATCCAGATCTGATATAAACAGATGATGACGGACAGATCGTACCTCATCTGCTGCATCTGCTGTAGCCCCGCCCACTGCATCCACTGTAGCTCCACCCACTGCATCCGCTGTAGCTCCACCCACTGCATCCACTGTAGCTCCGCCCACTGCATCCACTGCATCTGCTGCTGCCCCGCCCGCTGACACTTCTGGCGTCACGCTCGCACTGGACTGCACGTCATTAGCGATGAGGGCAGCGATTCCACCGACGGGACCTCAACCAATGACAGAACAAGGAAATGAGCCAACACTTCAGAGGCGGCATGTGATGTAACACATTTTCATATCACGATAATCGCTAAATTTTTTATCGTGTTATTGAATTGAACTTTGAACTTTTGAATGCAATAAAACAATACACAAAGTAAACAACTGTTTTAAAAAGACTGAAGTGCAAATGAAAACAGATCTTTAAGTATTTGGTGTCTTTTTATCTCATTTACGACTTTAATTTGACTTTTTATCAAAATACGACTGAAAAAAGTCAAACTGTCGAAAATTGACAATTCATAATTGATATGTCAATTTCTACTTTTCATCTCATAATTATGATTTAGCATGTCCAAATTTTTATTTATTTTTTGTCAATTTCGACTGTTGAAGTCATAATTTTGACAGTGCAGTAGTCAACATTCGAAGAGGATCAAAACAGTTCATCAAAGTTGTCCAAAGAAGAAGGTTTTAGGACAACTTTGATGAAAGGTTTTGATCCTACTGTATATTATATTTCAAACTTTTACACACAATTATGACTTTTTAGGTCACTATTTCTGTTTTTCATCATTCTCAACTATTCATCTCATGATTATGACAGTATATCATAATTTTGACGTTTTTAAAATTATGACATTTTAAGTCAGAAATTCAGTTTTTTGTCATTATTCCAAATTTTCTTATAATTATGACTTTGTCAGAATTTCTAAATTTTTTGTCAATTTCAACTTTTCATCTCCTAATTATGACTTTGCATGTCAATTTCAACTTTTTGTCCATTTTAACTTGGAGTCAAAAGTTCGACCTTTTAAGTCAATATTTTGACATATAATTATGACTTGAAAATTATGACTTTCAAAAGAATTCCAATTTCCAATTTTAATTCCAACTTTTCATCTCATAATTTCGACTTTTTAATAAGTCATTATTTTGACGTACTTTTTATGTCAATGACTTGTCATAATTTTGAAGTTTTTTGTCAAATTCCATCTAATAATTATGACTTAGTATGTCATAATTTGACTTTTTAAGTCATTTAAGTTCAATATCATAATTTCCACTTTTCATCTCATAATTATGACTTGGTATGTCAGAATTTTGACAACTATTTAACTTGTATAATAGTTGCATAATTGCATAATTTCAACTTTTTAATGTCGTAATTATGACTTAGTGTGTGTCATAATTTTGACTTTTTAAAATGATGACATTTTAAGTCCGAATTTCAACAATTTTTGTCAATTTCAACTTCTCATCTGATAATTACGACTGTATGTCTTTTTTAATCTCATAATTTTGACTTATAATTGAATTTAAGTCATTATTTCAACTTGTCGTATTTTCTACTTTTTATGTCAATGACTTATAATTACTTGTCATAAATCTCATAATTATGACTTAGTATATCATAATTTTGACTTTTTAAATCATTTTTTTTTTATATATATAATTCCAACTTTTCATCTCATAATTACTATTACTTAGTATGTCATAACTTCGACTTAAGTCATTTAAGTTTTTTTGTCATAATTCCAACATCTCATCTCATCTTATAATTATGACACAGTATGTCATAATTTCCATAACACTGCTCACCTGCAGAGGCCAACTTGAGCATGGGTGTGATAACGGTGATGCCGCTGAACTCTCCGACGCCCTCCAGCAGAGCTTTATAGGTGCTGATCTCGTGCTCCAGCTGCACTTTGGTGCTCAGCAGCAGCTGGTAGTCGCGGCTCTGCTGCATTGCGTTCTCACGCACCGACGTCAGCTCTCCCTCCAGACTGCCGGCCAGCTGACTCAGAGAGAAGATCTGAGACTGATACCGCGCCTGAACCTCCACCAGACGCTGCTCCACATTCGCTTTCTGCATTGGCACAAGCAGCAGCATTCAAACTCACAGCTGGTGTCATTTCACAATCCAGATATCAGTGTGATACTTTAATAACCACCAAACAAGTTCCTTTACATGACACTACTGTATGTTTGTAATGTAAAAGTTAAAGAAGTCTCTTCTGCTCATCAAATTTACAGTGAAATGTTATTACAACTTAAAAGATCTGTTTTCTATGTGAATTTATAGGAAAGTGTAATTTATTCCTGTGATCAAAGCTGAATTTTCAGCATCATTACTCCAGTCTTCAGTGTCACATGATCCTTCAGAAATCATTCTCCAAGAAAAAGGTTTTCAAAAAATTGGACATTTTTAACATTCAGAAACAACATTTTCATAACTTAAAAGGAACGTATGGAAAACATCTCTAGAACATATTTTTGTAAGCTGTGAAGGCAGTGCTGTTTTGAACGTTAGTTTCACAAACAAATGTTTTAATTATAGTGTAATATTTTATTTAATATGTCAATTTTGACTTGTCATAATTTCAATTTCAACTTTTTATGTCAATTTTAACTTGTTATAATTTTGACAGTATATCTAAATTTAGGCTTTTTAAGTCAATATTCCAACTTTTTAAGTTAATTTTTAAGTTTAAGACTTTTAAAGTTTAAGTTAATTTGCAAAGCATGTCTGAATTTCAACTTGTCAGTTTCGACGGCAATGTCTGAACATTTTATTTTTTTACAATTTCAAGTATGTCTGAATTTCGACTTGTGATGTCAATGTGTATGTCAATTTGAACTTTTTAAGCCAGAATTTTTGTGTTTTATGTCAATTTCCTCTTTCTAAGTCATATTTTAATTTAATATGTCAATTTCAAATTTTAAGTTGATTTCGATTTATCACGTCAGAATTTCGACTTAAAAGGAACATAATCAAAACGTCGAACGTATTTTTGTTGAACATTTTTACATTTTCTTACAAATAAATAAAATAGGTAATTTTTTGTCATAGTTTTGACTTCATTTCATGTCTTAATTTTGGCTTAGTATAGCACTAGGTTTTGAGTGTTTCACAAGCAAACGTTGGAACTGTTAAAATGTGTCTACATTGCAGCATATTCTGGTAAAGTTGAACATGTTAACACACATAACATTAACTGGTGTGTGTCGCGTCTGCACCTTCATCAGTACGGAGTCCAGCTGCATCTGCAGGCTCAGGCTCTGTTTGCGGTTTTCTGTGATTTCCGAGCTGCCACTGATAGTTATCTCTGTGATCTCAGTCGTCTCCTCCTGCTTCTTCTGCAACTGAACCACAGCATCAGTGTCAGTAAAACACCCCCGGAGCTCCACGTGAGCGTCTCACCTCACTGAGTTTGTACCTGTTTGGTGTACCAGCCCTCCAGCTCTCTGCGGTTCCTCTCGATGACCATCTCGTACTCCGAGCGGATCTCGGCCAGCACTCGGGACAGATCCGTGCTCTCGATCTCCTTAATATCCACCGTCACGGTGCCGGCCATGTGCCCGCGCAGGGAGATCATCTCCTGAACCCGAGGGCAAAGGTCACAGCACTCAGTCAGTTGACTTCACTTTACACATCCACAGAACTAGACAAATGCTTGTGGATGAAACTGTGTGTTTGCGCTGAAGTGTGTCCTCACCTCCTGGTGAAGTTTTTTGAGATCGGTGCACTCCTTGTACAGGGCCGTGAGCTCCTGCTGTAACATAGTGTTGGTGGATTCGTACTCTTTCTTCAGGGTCTTCAGACCTGCAATGTCACCCTCCACAGACTGACGCATGGCCAACTCCGTCTCGAACCTGCAAGACACGGTCAAATGATAATAAACCTGAGCTTATAGTAGCTTATAATAAACAGAAGGTTATCATGCATTGATGTGGAAGCTAATAATGTTATCGTCTGTTGGAGTGGATATAGTTATCTTTATAGTTATTGTTCTTAGTGTGAATGGACCTTCACCTGTGTTTTACACTGACTGAAAACGGCTTTGAATGCGGCTCATCCAGTCAGAAACTAAACAAACAACTCAAACTTACTTCATTCTGAAATCATCTGCGGCCAGTTTGGCGTTGTCCATGGCTAAAGAGATGCGTGTGTGTTCATGAATGAGAAACAGAAGCTGGAGGAGAGAATGAGAAGATAATGATCAGATACTTAGCACCTTATTTTATCACTATTTGCTATTGTTATACTGTATATTTCTTTGTATTGCCATTACTTTGTGTTGCTATAGTTCTTTGGCAATATTGTGTGTAAGCCAACAATGTATTTTTAAAACTGAAATTGAAAGAAACGTATGCTGAGCACCTTCTCCCGCAGCGGCTTTATCTGGATCTCGTAGGGCTCCAGGTTGAAGCTGGTCTGGACTCGATTGGCAGTGAACGCATGGAGCTTCTCCTTGAGCTCATGGTTCGTGGTCTCCAGGCGCTTGACCTTCTCCAGGTAGACCGCAAGACGATCATTCAGAACCTGAAGCAGCTGTTTCTCATTGATAATGTTGGACATGGCTTCAGAGAATGAACCCGAGCCTGCCCTGAAACTTGCCCTGAAACTTCCACCTGCGGCTGAGAGAGCGCCTCCAACCGTCCTCAAACCACCCGAGAGAGAACCTCCACCGACCCCAAATCCAGACCCTAAACCTGCCCCAAAACCAGACCCAAAGCCCAACCCAGCACCGGATGCGAAGCCCAACCCAGCGCTGGATCCGAAGCCCAAACCTGCGCTGGATCCAAAGCCCAACCCGGCGCCGCCCTGCAGGCCCCCGGCCGACTGACTTCCGAAGCTGGAGAAAGTAATAGGAGCCATTGAGTGGCTGCTGGATGTGGAGTGAGACCTGCTGGAGAAGCGCTGAGCTCTGGTGAACGACATGTCAACGGTGAAGAGACGGTGATGATGTCAACAGAGGTGCTGGTGTGTGCAGTGCAGGACGGTGGTGAAGCCCGTGGTTTATATCTGCTCTTCATGTGCACCACTCCCTCAGTGACGGGCCCCTGGGGACAGAACGGTTTCCAGAAATAATGACATGCAAATGTTAAAAGAGCTCTTTGATGAGGGACCATGAGAAAAGTGAGGAAACATCTCTGAGGAAGAGTTGAATTCATGTGTGCTCATCTAGGCCTGCTACAGTTAGACACACAAAAACTACACAACAAAACTGTGCAAGAAAACACAGCAGATCCAGTGAAGTCACACTCACTGGTGCAGTGGCACACATTTCATTGATTTTTGAAAAGCTAGAAGACAAAAATTTCCATTGCAACTAAATTTAAGGTGCACTCACATTTACCACGCTGTGCGGCAAAATTTCACGGGTGAAATCTAGTCATGTTAATAGGATTCCTTGTCTCTGTGTTTGGGGCTTTCACATGAGGACAAAAAAGTTACCAAATTCCCGGTGTTCACCAACAGAAATCTGCTTGTTTTGAAAGTGACATCGCTACACTACTGACAATCAACCTATTTTGGCAGCAAATTTTTGCTAAAATATTGCTACTGACCCGAATTATTTTTATAAAAGCTGAAATAATATCTCGATGTCTAAGAGAGTCTCACATCACAGGCCATTCCACAGAACGGGTGATATTTTCTTGTTGTAACTCTTCAAAATTAAACTTTATTTTTTATCTTTTTTCAACACTGAATCCAATAATACACATATTCTAAGCAGAAGATGGATGCATGTTTGTTCAGTCCTGTTAACTAAACTAATGTGCCATTTAAAAAGCATGTTTGAAAGCATGTCAATTAATTCCTTTGTTTTCCCCTCAACAAAGTGCTTATTTAAAAAAAAAAAAAAAGGGTGGTTATGTGTTTAAATAATTGGTATTTGTGACTAAAGAAATCACTATATATAAAGGCATGGTGTATTTTAATAAAAAAACCCCACAAAGCCATTTGTTCACTTAAAAGAAGACCGAATCCCTCAATTTTATATATTTTTTATAATTTAATGTATTAAACAATTGTATAAATGATGGACCAACCAAAACTGAAAATGGGGTTTAACTTTATTTAAAACAAAATAGTAACAGGACAAACATGGGTTAACTGGGATTACATTTGTAACAGAACGAACACTGGGTACGGGGATGATGCTGGGATAACTGGGATTATTTTGGTAACAGGAAACAACCAAACACACTAGGAACTAACTAATGACACTTGGTAAACATGGGCCCGGGTAACGACATGAACACTTGGTGACAGGAATGGAACATGGGTAAGACACACACTGGTAACAGGATGGAACACCGGTAACAGAACATGGTTAACAGGAACGATCACCCCGGGTAGGGGTAGAACACTTGGTAACAGGACACCCGAAAACCATGTGGGTAACACTAACAGGATTAAAAGGAACCCCTTTGGTACACCGGAACAAACCACACCACTTTGGTAAAGGGGGGTAACAGGAATTTAACGGTTGGAGGACACGAACACCGGGTAAGGGATGAACACTTGGTAACAGGAACGAACACCGGGTAACGGGGATGAACACTTGGTAACAGGAACTTAGGGGTACAGGGATGAACTTGGTAATACGAACACTTGGTAACAGGAATGAAACACTGTAACGGGATGAACACTTGGTAACACGGGTAACACTGGTAACACTGGGTAAAGGAATGACACTGGAGAACTGGGATTACCAATTTGGTAACAGGAAACTTGAACAACTGGGTAGCGGGGATGAACACTTGGTAACAGGAACGAACACTGGGTAACGGGGATGAACACTTGGTAACAGGAACGAACACTGGGTAACAGGAATGAACACTGAGTGACGGATTAACATTTGGTAACTGGAACAAACATGGGTAGCGGGATGAACACTTGGTAACTGAACAAAACTGGTTAGTGAACACTTGGTAACAGGAACGAACACTGGGTAACAGGGAGATTTGAACTTGGGTGTGGAATGCGGTGAGTGTGGGTAACAGGAATGATTGGTGTGAATGGGTGTGGATGTTGAAGGGATGTGTGAAAAGTAAGAAGGAAGTGGAAAAAGAAAGAGGAGAGAGAGGAGAAGAGAGAGGGAGGGCGAGAGAGAGATGTTGCGGGTGTTTCATCAATCCCTTGCAGCATGCCGTGGGTGGTGTTTCTGTCAACTGCATAGTATAGGCTCACTCCATTCTTCTACAAAAGATAAGACGAAAAAGACAAAAAGATTAAGTCACTTCGTTGTGGACTAGCTCCTGCAAGTATGGCATTCACACTGTAAAACTAATCCTAAAAATGTACAAGTAATTTCAACTGTAAAACTCATGATACAGGTGAATAGTATTATATCAACTAATATTCACACTATTAAATCAACAAACCAGAGGACCCTACTTGATCAGTCCTGTTATTTTTCATATGAGTAACAGGACTGAAAGTAACAGGATTGAGTTTTTGAGCAAAAAACTTTGCAAATACATGACAAATTGCCACATGGCGTACATGCTAATAGCATAAGGACACTGAGCAAGTAGTGAATTAATATTTAAAAAAAAAAAAAAAAAACATCTAAGAAATAATGTAGGTAACAGGACAGTACGTTGTGATTGACCTTCTCAGTCATAGTTACTATTTCATCAAATATACAGAAATTAAAATAAAAGGACTTACTTTTGGTCTTCTCATGGCCTGCATAAGATCCAGATGATGCAACTTGCTGTTGAATATGTGTCTTGTGGAATGTTCCAAGTTTTTAGAGAGGGTCGATGTGTGAGGGTAACAGGACTGAGTGAAAACCTGGGGACACGACTAAAATGTATATTTTCATATAACATTTTTATATAACATATTATGGATTTCTTCCATATTATGGAAAAAAATAAATAAAGTACAGATGGTATCATACAAAGTCACACAACAATGTAATAAAATAAGATTTCTGAAATTGATTAATGAATAATAATTATATTTCATGATAAAGTTTAGGTTTAGATAGCGGGGACATGTGACAAATTCTTTTTTTGAGTTAGTTTTCAGATATATATTTATACAACAATGTCACCCATTGGGTGGAATGGACTCACAAAGCCTCGAGCACAAATGCTGGAGGTTCTTCTGTCTCATCTGTTCTCACCTGTCTTCACAATCTGCTCATTAAAAGGCAAATTAATCATCGCTGTGAGGATTAAACAACAAACTATGTAAACGCAAGTGTGTGTGAACCGCGGGTCAGGATTCTCATCAGCATTGGGTACATTTATTATAATATATATATACGTAAATAAACGTATTAATACTGTAATTATAAAAACACACCCTAATACCAAATATTAGACTTTAGGCCTATTGCATTCCTTATGCACAGCATTGTGGACATCTAGTAGAGATAACAAGTTGGTTCAGACACAACTAAACATTTACATTAAACATTATTTATAAGCAACATTCAGGAATCATACCTTTGTTGTCAGCCATTAACAGGAACAGGAGTTGAAATGTTAGAAATGATTTTATTGATCTACATGTTCATCACCACATAAAATCATCATCATCATCATGGATCAGGAAAACACACACAAACATGATGTCAAAACTCATATTAGAAAACATTCCAGCAGCCCTTCACACACACACACACACACACACAAGTGAAGGGAATCTCTACACACACAGCACACAAGCCACCAACGCTGTATGATTATGATGGAGGTTCAATGGCTTTTTAATACTGATCCAGGATCAGGTTCTCAGAGCTGTGATCCACTGATCCATACTCAGCTCACAAACTCTGTGCAACAGAGTCCAGACACCAACTCACATGGTGCCTCACAGTCTTTGGACGGCTGGACGTCTCTGGAGGACAGCGAGAGTCATTTACTCCACACAGATTCAGCACATGAGGAACGGAAAGGCTGATGCAATAATGTAAAAGAGAACAAGCAGCAGGAGATCTCTAAAATCATCTAGCCAGTCAGATGATTGACAGTGAAACTGATTCTCACTAAAACTACAGTAGACTGAGATTCAAAAATTTGTATCTATAAGAGCAGAGAATATAGAGTATAAAAATGGGAGACAAATGCTGCAAGTGCTTAGTTGGTGTGACTGTCAAGAGATATGTGGACTGAACCAAACATTCACATGCAGAAAGGATGTATGGTTTCTTCCGTCTTTAGTTGCGTGAAAACCTCAGGGCTTGTCTACGGCTTCATGCAGAGTCAGAAAACATGAGAAGGTCTTTCGGTGATCATAAAATTCATTACACAGATTGTTGTGTCATGTGTTTAGTGCTGGTAAGATGTTTGTTTTTAGAGGAATGGCACTTATAGTAGGTGTGTCTGGGCCGGAGAGGTTTAAGGTTCGTTCACACCAACAACAATAACTATAACTATGATAACCATAATTCCCAAGTTTTTAATAATCGCTGTAACTCTATGAGAATAACGATGTCCACACCACAACTATAATTATAACCGCACAGAGGAAAGATATCACCGGAATCACTTTCAGAGTGAATGTTTCCAGCTGATGAACAAAGAAAGATTGACAGCCAATCAGAATCCATCCTGCTTTAAAGAGCTTGAGCATTTAAAGAGACAGACGACAAAACTGCAGCGCGCTTATATAAAGAGAACGATATTGTCCGTTGGTGTGGACGCTAATATAGTTATCATTATAATTATCATTTTAGCTATTGTACATTCAAGTAGGTGCTTATATTGTTAAAATTATTGTTCTTGGTGCAAACAGGTCTTTATAATGGTGGGAGTGGCCTATTTGGGTGTGGCTACTTTTTTGGGCGTGCCGTGTTTCTTAGCGTGCCAGAGATGGGCGGGGATAGTGAAAGCGTCGACACTCATACTCAGGGTACGAGATGGAAGTGTATTGAACTGTTTCCTGTCAGAGCTGTATTTATAAATGGCCTCCACGGCCGACGAGGAAATGACACGCGGGCCGACGCCGCACAGTCGATGCAGCTCCTCCGACTGGCCGTCTAGGGTGTAGATGGCACGGAACTGACAGTTGGAATCACGCAGGAGAATAAGGAAGTGGCTGGCGGAGCTCTTCTCCATCTCCTAGAGAGAAAATGGACTGTCAGAATGTGAAAGGGCACGACAGAGTCACGACTGTGGACAAAAAAAGATGAACAGTGACGCACCTCTACGATCTTGTTTTTCTGGGATTCGTTGACCTTGCCAGCGAGGCAGCAGCGTGAGAGCGCATTGTGAATGATGAACTTGTTTGGATTTAAAACTGGGTTCCTTAAATAATTTAGGACCTGAAACAGAAGATAAAACTGTGACTGTGAGTTAAAACCACACAGATCAAGTAAGGTGCTGATTACAGCCTGCAGGTGGTGCCGTTTCTCAAATCAGGTCAAATCGCGTGGTTTGTCTTCATGCTTACCTGTTCTACACAGTGCAGTTAAACCACTATGACTTCATATGATTATTAATTGGCTTGACAAAATCAACATACTTTAAACAGTACATAAAAACATTACTAGACCACATCTAGACTATATTCAGATTGCTCTGATGGTGTGTTCTACATCTTTCAACTGACCAGACTATAGAAACTACCAGGCAATCATTCAGGACAGCCTAAATACCTTCTAGAAACCATTCAGAAAACATCAGCTAAGTCCCAGTAACCACCCAGAACATCCTAATCATCCAACTGGCCATCTAGGGTGTAGATGGCATGGGAATCACTCAGGAGAATAAGGAAGTGGCTGATCATCCTAATCATCCTATGCCTTGCAATCATTCAGAACAGCCTAGCAATCAGCTAGCAACACTCCCACAAACACTTTAGCAACCACTCAAAAAACATTATTAACCACACAGCTACATCCCAGAAACCCCTCTGAACATCCTAGGAGGTTCTTAGCAATCATTCAAAACACCATAGCTACCATCTAGCAAGGTGCCCACATGCACTCAGACCACTTTAGTAACAGCCTAGCACCACACAAAACATCCTAGCAACTTTGCAACAGCAACCACCTACAGAACTACAGATGACTTAAATTGCCTTCATATTTCAAACTGGTTCTTGTCAAGTATCAGCTCTTTACCTGTGTATTCTGGGAGTGAGGCTGGAGAGGAGGCATTGGAGGCTTGCTCCCAGTCTTTCTCTCCATTCTGATTTGCCAGTTTCCCTGATGACATCACCTTTGAGGGTGACTCTGAACGACTGAGTTGTTGGGAGAGAGCAAAAGTGTGTAAGTAAGGACAGAGATGAATGGAAAGCAGAAGATAAGAACATGGCTAAGCAGCAGGGTACAGTACCTTGCTGGTTTTTCAGTTGGTAGAGATCTGCCATCTTTCTGGATAGCTACAGCTGTGTGAGAAAACACAACTTGTTTTAGGGAATGCTAGTGAAATCTTTAAAGCAGCACTGTGTGTAATTTCTGCACCACTAGCACTACCAAACAACTGCAAAAAATATTTTCAAACAACTTTCAAAGGCTACTCCCATCTGACTTTCCTCGGCAAACAGGTCAAAAGTCTTGCCCTAAACTCCATCCAATGGTTGAGCACATGTTGCAGTTTCATTCATTCAGGCAGATAGCAATTATGTTAGGTGACAAGATGCTTGTGATGTGTGTGGTTACCTGTTTTGTTCTTCCCTGGCGAGCGTGTGTGAGTGAGCTCATGGTTGTTGTGTGGTTTGTGTGTGTGCTGTTTTTTGCCACTGTGCTTTGCAGGTTTCTGTTTTAGAACCTTCTCTAGATCAGACATTATCTTCAACTGCTGGCGCCTTTCATATTCTGCCCGTGTGAATGCGCCCCGACGCAAGGGTGTGCCTGGGGGCGTGGCCTTTGAAGGAGGGGGTGGGGTGTACGAGGTGGGTAGTGACTGTGAAAGCAGTGGAGTTTGAGAGGCTTGCAGGTCATCCACAGAAGCCTGTTGACTGTAGGAGAAAGGAGAGATCAGTGAGTCCTGAGTGCAGGTCCCGAATGAGAGGGTTTGGATAATTGGGTGTTCTTACCTGTTCTCAAGTTCTTGCCCGTATCTTGCCCGTTTCTTGATCTCTTGTGCACGTCTTTGCTGCCTCTCCAACAGCAGAGCCCTTTTCTGGGCCATCTCCTCCTCCGATAGACCCTCCTCCTGAACACCCACAAATACACACGTTACAAACACCTCAGACATGTATCATCGACAAATGCACATGCAGTCCTTCACACACCTTAAAGAACACATCGAGTCCCAGCCTGCTCTCATTCTCTGTCTGGTCACTCATGGAATCTGATGAGAATATTTCTGCACCCTGTTCCAGATCTGTGTCATCTCCCACCGTCCCTGCACCCTCGGTTTCATCTTTCACCAGGGCGCTGCTGAGGAGCATGTCGCTTTCAAACGAGCACTCTGATGGGGCTCCCGAACTGCTCCCACCTCCTAACAGTTCAGCTGGGAGCGCAGACGGAGGTCCAGCCTCCAGCTCCAGGGTGAAGATCGGGGTGTTATGATCGCTGGACCCTGATTCTGATGTGCTCTCTTGAGGCTGAGCAGGTTGCAGCGGAGAGTCCTGAGGTGTGCGTGGACCTCCGAATCGCAGTGAGGAGCAAGTCTGCACCTGACACTGGCTTGGAGAGACTCGCCGCAGATGAGGAAGCGTGTCCACATTCTGTGGGGGCGTTAGGACACGTGTGAGAGGCTGGAAGCCGAGGTCCGTGGGGCGGGAGGGACGTTGACGTTTGGGGCTCTTAGGAGCAGCTCCACGGGATCTGCGTGGAGCAGATGATGCTGAGCTTTTAGGGGATCTGGCTGTGTCCGAAGGTTGTCCGGAACGTGATGGAGATCCAGAGGGTGAAATGATATGGGTGGAGTCTCTAGAAAGATGAGGGGGTGTAGCAGGGGATTTAGGACCAGCTGGGATGACCCAGGCCTTACCGGAGGCTGGTGTTTTATTTGAGGTGTTTTTCGGAGAACTCAGAGTTTTCTTTCCCATGAGCCTTTGCTGCTGATCTGTAAGGCGCTGCATGTCTCTTTGTAGGGTCTGTAGGGTGGAGCTTAGCTTAGCTACTGCCTCATTATATTCCACCAACGGTGGCTCTTTCTCTACCTCTTTCTTTGTTTCAACAGAGAAGGTCACCTGTTTCTCCAGTTTAGGTGGGGATACATCATTGGTGCTCTTCTTCTGTTCCCCATCCTTTTCTTTCTTCTTTTCCTCCTCCAGTTTCTTCTTCTCCTCCTCCTTCTCTCTTTCCTCCTCTTGTTGAAGTTGCTGCTCCATTTGTGTCAGTCGTTCATCCAGGGTGAGGGACTGTCCGTTGTCTTCCACCTCTTCCTCCTGTTTCTTCTGGAGCTGAAGGAAGGCAGTTTTGCCCAGCCTTTGCCTGTGCTTGGTAAAGATGGCCTCAATCCGCCTCTTTTGAGCTTCAATTGATCTGCGTTTCTCCTCCAGACGTGCACCCAGCTCCTGCGCCTCCACTGCCCCAACAGGGCTCATCTCTGCAGGGCTGCACAATGATGCTACGTCCTGGGACCTGGAATTACTTGGGGATTCTGGTATCATCTTCCTGCGTTCAGCAAAGTTTGTCATGCGACCAGTCTTGGGTCCGTTGGCTGGACTGGAGGAGGTTTTGGGGGAGTTTTCTGGTGTGTCACACTCTACACTTCCATTGTGTTCTTGTGAACCTACCGGTTGCCGTTTTCGGTTCCCACTGCTATTAATCCCTCCTCCTATTGGTCGGTACATCATCCCTGTTCGGCAGGGGGCGGAGCTGCTTAGTCTGGCTCCACCCTCTTCAGGCGAGTGGAGGTAAAAGCCAGACGGCGCCCCCTCTGGCCGCATACGAGGCTCGTTGTGTACTGGACGGCCGGTATGAATGATCTGTAAAGCTTCTTCTATGGTAGGCAACTCTCCTAGAGGAGCCTGACCAATGAGCTTACTCAGATCCTCTGGGGGCGTGTAAGAGCCAGGGTTGGTCACCATGGTGAGGCTGTTGTCCGTGCTGACAGAACGGAAGAGAGGGTTGCCCATAACAACATCAACATCACTGTCCAGTGGGAATGGGATGCTGAAGGCCACAGCTGAGAGCGGACGGCTGAGACAGAAAAAGTGAAAATTACTGAAGATTCCTAGTGCTTGATGAAGGGGCCCATGCCCAAATTTTTCAGAGTTAAATAAATTAAAAAATATATAAATTATTTAGACTAATAAATCACAGAATTAGTATAATAAAAATGAGATTAGTTGTACTTTCTTGAACTGAAGGACAGACATACCTAATTTGCTTTTTGCTCCAGCCCCGTCCTTCTGCACAACAACAAATGTAAAAGTAATAATTCACTTACACAATGCTCATACACAATGAGCAACATTTCAAACATCAAACTACAAATCCCACAGAAAACATAGCCTGTAGTGTAAAACCCAAACTGAGAATTCAAAGTCCACATGCAAAACTTCACTTAAAACAAGACATTGGCACACACAAATTCACAGCAAGACCTACAAGTACCACAGATCTCACAGGTTGGACAACACATCCCAGCATGCAGAAAGCTCTCACCGGACACAGAGGGGGACTGAGGCAGGAGCGACTGCTTCAGAAGGAAAGACGGGGAGCCACTGCGAGAAAAACATCAGATCCCATGATGCATTTCAACATCTGCTAACATAATGTGAGTGTTTTGATAGGAGCGCTTACCTGTTGCCACTGATCGGACTCGTGCAGTCGACCAGATCAGATGCGTCTGTAAGACAAGAGAGAGCTCAACTAGGATCTGAATGCACTGTGTGTTTTTGTGTTCACTCATATGTTTATGTATGTTTATTTCTACCTGTTAGGTCCAGGTGTGTGCATGGGTTTGACGAAATCTGGTTTCTGCACTTCGAAGGTGGCAAACAGCTCCGAAAGGAAGCACATAATGTTCACCTTTAGGGTCAAAAAACAAAACTCTTATGTACTGCATTTTTTTTATATTATAATTACATAATATATTTCATAATTCTCAATAACAAGAGGATGCACCTGCAAAGTAGGTGGGGCATATCTCACCTGTAAAGTGGGTGGGGCATTTCTCACCTGTAAAACGGGCGGGGCATACAGTAAATCCTCCAGCTGTAGGGGGCAGCAGATCTTCAGGTGACTTTCACAAAACTCTCTGATCAGCTGGAGGTTGTACATACTGTCTGCCGGGGACATGGTGTCCTTCAAACACACATCTACAGACAGAAGCAGAGACAAGTAAATTACATTTCTAAAAATGTGGGTAGTTTTCCTTTAGGGTTTCCGTTAGTCTTCTAGACTGATAGATAAATGTGTGTGTTTTACCCTCCAGAGGCAGAATCTGAGGGCAGTAGAAGTGAAGCGCAGCAGCGATGGCGCAGCCGTTAGACAGATCCTTCACTCCCGACACCACCACGAACACCGGAGTCTGTTTAGACTGAACCTTATCTTTCCTGTAACGGATCTGAGACAGACAGACACACACACACACACACACACACAGAAAGCAGGAAAACAGTTCAGATGTGTTCAAAAGATAAAAGAAAGAAGATAAAAGAAAAAAAGAAAGACTGTTCAAGAAAACCAGGAAGGTAAACAGCAACACAAACAAACTGAATCAGATTCACTTTTATTCTGACTCATAGAATCAGTGATTCATTCACTGTTCATTTCATCACTATCAGTGAATGTGCAGCTGATTGAAAAGTGCATCAGAACTCACAGTCCTTCAGTGACTCAGATCATTGAGTGAATGACAGCGTGCAGGAGTGTTCAGATCCACACCACACACACACACACACACACACACACACACACACACAAACACACAAACCAGCATGAGCCAGCACATCACACACATACACACACACATATATATACATAATCACATGAAACATGTCTGGGTCACATTAAAAAAAAATGATGTTGTATATTAAGAAAATGAAACATATTTTTACTAGTAATAAAATGGTTTGCATTGTAATATTTTCACAACATAAGCACATTTTCCTCAAATTCTTGTTACTCTAAATGCAATAAATCTCATTATCATAATGTATCTGGATATTTGCAATTGTCATTTTTCTTAATAGTCAAGTCAGCTTTATTTCTACAGCACTTCATACAGTACAGATTGTTTCAAAGCAGCATCACAGTAATAAAGAGGAAAATAACAGAATCAATGATGCAAACTTCATCAAATGTGAGACAAATTCATTATTCAGCTCAGTTCAGTGCAATAGTGTCGATGCTGCAAAATTTGTCAATTATGAAACAAATTCAAAGCAGCTTTAAAGCGTAAATTTAATTTGATATTGATTCTCATTAATGAAATATTGCGCTTTTAATTATGGTATTGCATGTATAGTTTATTAAATAAATGAAAGATTGTACAACAAACACTTCTCACAGTTTTGGGGAGTTAACTGCCATAAAAACATCATTATGCAAATTTAAATTCTCCAAAAGCAGGTTATATTGACTTTATTTAAAATATTTTTATTTTATATATTTTTTTTATATATTTTTAATATATGATTTTGGGATGAAATATGGGAAATGTTGACAGGTTTCATGAGATTCACACAGCCTCACAGGTGAAGGGGAAGAACAAAACACTGATGTGAGTGTGTGAATATATGTGGGTTTTGCTGGCTTCAGCATGTTGCAGCGCCATCCAGAGTCCAGCCATGGAAATACAGCAGGTGACAGTGAGAAAACAAACCGTGTAAAACTGGAAGAAAAACTGAATTATATGCAAAAGAAAAGCGATAATACACTACAAAAAGCATGTGTTTCCTGCAGAGATCTGAGACAGGACAGTGATGACGTCATGCAGATGTGTGTGTGTGTGTGTGTGTGTGTGATGGAGACAGGAGGCGGGCGGATACGTTACCACAGGAGGCTTATTCCCCGACTCCTTCAAACAAAATGCGATGGCATGCTGGGTGCAGTATGGCAGAGAGAGCACACGGGTAAATGCCCAGGGGTCGTCGCTACGGCAACCAGATTCACACACAGTCACATGACAAACAGAAGTAAAAGGGGGTGGGGACAATGCTGAATCCCCACCCCCTGATTCCTACTGGCTGGACCTATATGAGCACACGTCATTTAATGGAGAGAGTCGAAGGAGAAAGTGGATAAAAGTCCAAATATTGGTAAATATACACTACCGTTCAAAAGTCTGGGGTCAATATGATTTTTATTAAAAGAAATTAATACTTTAATTTAGTAAACTGATCAAAGGAGACAGTAAAAGCATATATAACGTTATAAAACATTTCTACCTCTAATAAATACTGTTCTTTTGAACTTTCTATTCATCATAGACTGTTTTCAGCATTGATGATGATCAGAAATGTTTCTCGAGCAGCAAATCAGCATAATAGAATCACATGACACTGAAGACTGGAGTAATGATATTCACATAGAAAACAGCTATTTTACATTGTAATGATATTTCACTGTTTTTACTGTATTTTTAGCAACCCCAAACATTTGAATGCTACTGTACCCATCAGTCAAAACACAATCGATCAGTCAGAATAAGGCACTTCTGTCGGGTACATCGGCATACAGACAGACACACTTGATAAATGGCTCCAACTCTGATTTAATATCCATGATCACATTCACAGTGAGGAGTCACTCGTCACTAAATGAGGCTCAGGCATCAGAGGTGTAATACTCACTGGAACCAGCTTCCAGTACCAGCGCTGTGGGCACTGCAGCAGAGAAACACACCGGAGAGAGAGAGACGGCCGTCAGCGTCAGCGTGTGTGTGTGTGTGTGAGAGAGTGTGTGTGTGTGTGTGTGTGTGTTCACTCACAGATGGCTGAGCCGGCTGCAGGTCAGTGCAGGGGTTTGACTTCGGATTATCTTCAACATTAGCACTTTCCCGCAACTTCTGATTCACCTGCACAAGAGAACGGTGCTTTCATGTCACTGGATGTTTAGGAATCATGCAGCGTTTCTGACATTCATTGTGACATCAACACATCTAGACCTTCGGGTTACAAATCCAACTCTAACCATTAGGCCAAAACTGGATATTTTTACACAATATCCCCAAAATTCACATAAAAATAGGAGGATGGAAACCCAGTTAATGTCTGCTGTTATTGCCGGTTTTATTTGTGTCCCTGTATGCATCCAGTTTATGATTTAAAAGTTTCGGCTCTCAACGCATTTTACAGGTAAACAAAGTTTTCTAAAACTTTCAGATCCCTTTATCTTTTTGTTCTATAAACATGAACGCCTCTATTCAGATCCTATTTGCCGCGTTCACACTGCAGCTGAATACGGTTTCACTCCACTTCTGAATTCTGACTGCAGTGTGTTTGTGGCCTGGTGCTTCTGCTGAGATCTAGGCCCTGTTTACACCTGGTGTTAAAGGATTAGTTAATTCAAATTATTATCACTCAAACTACTACGCAGTAAACACAGTGCAGCACTTCCGGGTTCTAAATCAGAACACCGGCTCAGTATTGGCCTGCTCTGGTCACGTGATCAGCACGACGTATGCATGTGATACTGATGCAGGAGCCGGCCAATAATGAGTCGGCGTTCTGACGTACAACATGGAAGCTCTGCACTGCGTTCACTGCATCAACAGTGTAAGAGACTGACACGGAAGAGAAGAAATAAAGTCGTTATTTTTGTTTTGTTTTTGTGCACAAAAAGTATTCTCATCTCTTCATAACATGCAGTCACATGACTGTTTTAATGATGTCTTTAGTACCTTTCTGGACCTTGAAAGTGATAATTATGTTTGCAGTCTATCGGAGGTCAGATTTCATCAAAAATATCTTAATTTGTCTTCTGAATATGAACTGAAGGTCTTACATGTTTGGAGTGTACAGAAAAGTAATTAATGGCAGAATTTTTGGGTGAACTAACCCTTTAAGATGCGTTTTGGTCGATCGGATCACAAGTGGACGAGGGAGACACATACTCGTTTACACCTGGTGTTTTAATCTGTCACTTTTGTCCACTTTCAACCACTTCTGTGCTGATTTCTTCAAAGGGAGGGTCCATGCACTGTGGCCGGACACTGTGAGTGTGTGTTAGAAAAATCAGGAATGGTGAGAGAACATTGTGCTTGTGTAACCTCTCCCGTTCGAACCGTCCGCTCTAAGCGGGACTCGAACCCGGGTCCGCCGGCATGGGAGTTGGGCACTCTAATGAGGAGGCTAAAGACCGTATCATCTAGCGTCAGTCCCTAGAGCGTCTCTTGAGATCAGGGGAGTGAAGTTTACACGCACAGCTCTCACCAGCCTACGACAGTTACATTCACCCCCCTTAACCTCACTCCTGTCCGGGTCACGGCACCAATGCAACCCCTACTGTTCGAACCGCCTGCTCTAAGCAGGACTCAAACCGTGTCCGTCGGCATGGGAGTCGGGCGCTCTAATGAGGAGGCTAAAGTCCTCAGTCTCTAGTCACTAGAGCATTTGGTATCTTTTTCATTTTCAAAATAAACTTGAGTCTTCAGCCGACAAAGTTTAAATCCCGTCTGACTAAAGCGATTCACATAATGTTTACGCTGTAGGTCTGTAGGTGGAGAGTCTTTAGTGGCTGTTCGAATGCATTCGACCACATGAGCATTTACACTACCAAAACAATCCGGTCAAATGCGTTTCAACTACCTCTGGAAGTGGTCAAAAGTGGACAAACTCAAAACATTTTAGACCCCGTTTACACCTGTATTTAGTGTCGTCTACTTGTGATCCGATTGACCAAAGCGCATCTTAACACCAGGTGGAAACAGGGCCCTAGATTGGGCTCTCGCTTTAGGGTTCTGGATGGAGGAACCTTGTTGATCCAGAAGAGCAGAGCGTTCTCCCAGCTCCTGCCGGGCCCGAACTGATCCGTCTCCTTCGACATCTTGACCCGACCCACCGTTTCCATGGTGCTCAGCGACATCAGCGAATCAATCACGCCAGATGGGCCCCCTGCAACCAATCAGAGAAGAGACACACATCTGTCAGCCAATCGAATCACGTGACTGCCCGCAGTGTGAGTCTGTGTATCGTTCACTCACCATATCGATTGGTTTCTGGCTCAGCTGCGTCTCGTCGACCGGTTTCTGCAGGTCCGTGTGAAGCGGGATCAGGTCATACCGGCCGAGGAGCTGCAGTAGAGAGCTGTGGTCTCTAGGAGGCGCTGTGACGCCGGCCAGAGCGTGTGAGGAAAACACCCTGCAGTACAGATCTGCGGACAGCAGGAGGCGCTCTAGAGCGGGACAGATCTCTCCGTCCTGATTCAGCCCAGCAGGATCACTCTCTACAGGCACAGCATCAAACGCATGAGAATAACGACTGAACGATCAGATGAACACACTGTACCGCAAATAACAACAACGGCAGGACTTATTATGAAATTGGTCGAACAGTAGAGCATGGCACTAACAACACCAAGGTCCTGCGTTTGATTGTTATACGAGCCATTCTACAGATCTGTCTCAAAGTCAGTTGAAAAAAATGCCTTTTTCAACAAATTTTGTATGTATGCAAATTGTATAATATCAAGCTACACATTTCTAGTAATTGTGCAGTTAATTCTCATATTGTATTTTCAGAAAGTTTTGGAATATTTTTCATCTCCCCAAATTGACCGAAACACAATAATAAATCATTTAATAAGAAGGGTTACATTGACCTGTTGAGATTTTGTTTACATCTACCTTGTAAATATATTTGTTGCATTTTTAAAAAAGTTTTAATCATACTGATGAAGGATTCATTAGTTTGAATAAACATTGAACCAAACACTATAATAACATCTTAGCTGATCATTCAACATACTTTATTTTTGACAAAACATCCCATGTTTCGGTCGTGATGCACAGTTTCAGTAGTGACCTCTAAGGTAGTAACATCTAAAATTTGAATAATTAAATGCTTTTTAAATGTGTTTTTGGTTGTGGAACAGCAGTTAGAACGGCCCATATACATTTACATTTATTGGCATCAGAGGACAAATCACTGGACGTCCGCTCAGAAACATCGATGCTGTATGTGTTCAACAGCACAACAAAGAACGGACTTGATCTGCACGAGTCTGACACAGGATCAGAGAGAGACAGAGTCATTCACAAGAGACACTTCATGATGAGCGTTTCTCTCACGCAAACCCTGACCCACATCTGAGATCTGAACTGATCTGAGGTCAGCTCTCACTGAAACACAGCAGCTCACGCCAGCGCTTTCACTGATCTCAGCGCATTTACTGTCAGTCAAAGACAGATTTCTGGGTCATTCTGGGAAACGGTGACTTTACGTCATTATTACCACAAAACAAACCCTGACAAGAGATCGTTATCCTCCTGAAGGGGTTATCTGTGATGATGACTGTCTGAATGACACTATCACACGGCTAGTTATTGAAGAAATACATATATGGACATAAATATTGATCTGAGTCTAAATTATTTTATTATGAGAGAAGAAGACTGAATGCTGTGATTGACCAATGTATAATAATACATAAGCTATATTAATATTAACATATATTTAACATATAACATATTAACATTATACACACACACACACACACACACACATATTATATATATATATATATATATATATATATATGATATTTGGAAGTGATATGATGAGTGTATTATAGAAATTGGCTTTAAAACTGTTTTTGGACACGCAGAAGGCACCGGGCCGCTTCAGACAATGAGTCTTGATCTCAAACTCCCGTGTCCTGTTATCATCGCGCGCGCACGTGCCCGTGAAAAACAAAGACATTCCCCCGTGTGTGTGTGTGTGTGTGTGTGTGTGTGTGTGTGTGTGTGCATTAATATTTTGGGTTCGTGGTGATTGTGTGATATTGAGGTGTGTTAGAGCTGCTGTTCATCACTGTTATATGATCAGCCGCTGAATCAATGGATAGCCGCGGTGACGCCCTGCGCTCCGGTACACACACACACACACACACACACACACACACACACACACACACACACACACACACTCGGGCCCTCTGTATCTATTAAACCAGCTGCAGGAGCGCGCGCGCGGATGCTGAATGATGGTGCTGGTGCTGATGCTGCGGACACACACACACGCACACACACACACACACGGTGGTTTACCTTCAGGTCCGCGGCTCCGGCTCAGCAGCCAGCTCACACTGGCTCGGGTCTTGGCTCGGGTGGAGTCGTACCGGTCCAGCGGGCAGATGTCCGGCACCGGCGCGCTTTTCTTCACCGCAGATGTGTCCATCGTGCGCGCGCGAGGACGCCGTTAGTGGAGACAAAATAAGACGACGAACGAAAACGCGAATCTTACAGTGTCATTCTGCCGTTTGATGTCCGTCACCGAACGAACCGCATCCCGCTGCCGCGGAGCCGCCCATCCCCGTGTCCCCCGCGCGCATGGGCCGCCAGCACCGACCGTCAGGTGTCCTGCTGGAGCTGTCAATCAACCCACGGCCGTCCAATCACACGTGAGGATGGGCGGAGCGAAAGAAAGAAAGAAAAAGAAAGAAAGAAAGAAAGAAAGAAAGAAAGAAAGAAAGAAAGCGCAGTTTTTCTAAGAGATCACAGCACCTCACACTCACTGCAGAACACACACGAGCATCAGAGCAGTGAAACACTGACCTTCACTCCACTCACTGCAGGAGGGACAACTGCACTAACACGATTCATCCTGTAGAGGGAAAACTACACTAGAAAACTACAGTCCAGGGATTCTGAGGGTCTGTGGAAATTACACACTGAATAATTCTATACTGAATGGTCAGAAATAATCAAGTTAATTTTGATTTTTATTCATGTCTTAACACCTAAAAATAATAAAACAATAAAAGTGAGTTTTTTATATATATTTCTATGCATCTTGACTTTAGCTACTTACAGGGGTTTATGGCAACATTCTATGTAAAAATAAAAAAATAAAAATTTGAATTAAAAGATTCAAGGTTATACATCCATCATTGAAAGTGGGTAGAAAAATATACAGTCAACTAATATTTTCTAGATAATATAATTTTCTTTAAGCTTCAGTAAAGACAAAATATAAAAGCAGATTATTTAATTTGGCAAACAACATAATGAATACACATTCTTTCAATCATTCAAACACCTGCTGTGAACAAACACTGAAAGAAAGAGAAATAAGAACACAAACTACAACTTTCTTCAGCCACAGCCTTAGATGAACTGAAGACAAAAGACATTAAATCTCTGAAGATCTGATTAAACAACTCCACAAACAGCATTACCAGCTTCACTTATTACTAACCAGACTGACTTTATTTCTGTCACACGTCTACAGAAGCTCTTACTGAGAATTAGGTTTAGATGTTTAGTTTGAGGTCACCATCATGGAGATCAGTGTTTGCTTTAGTTGAGCTCTTGACTATCATAGAGTTGCTTCTTTAATATGTCAACATGTCTGTTTTAATAACAGACAAATTACAGCATTCAGCGCTGATTGCCCTGGTCACGAGCTGCAGAAAAATGACAGGACACACACAGAAAATTGGCCAATCAGAGATGATCCGCCGGTCTAAACGCAGGAGACGCTCCGACTGAACATCAAGCAGATCACAGACAGAAGCTGCTTCAGGAAGCACGTTTATTAATCAAACCCATTTACGTACAACATCAGGAGACATTATCAGTGTTAGGGATCAGTAGACGGAGTGAGCGAGGACACACGGACACTTCCTTGGATTATTATCTGTCCAACATCAGAAACAGAACGCAAGACCAAGATATCCGTGTTTGCGTCTCATTGGTCCATTACAGATAGATGACACTCATGTGTCCAGCTCATAATTCACAAGACATTTCAGTTCACAGTGAACATGAACTAACAATAAACAATTAATCTCAGCATTTACTAATGCATTTTTAAGATCAAATCTTTTTTAATGTCAGTTAATCGCACTGTGAACTAACATGAAGGTTAATGATGCTGATATAATATACTGGATTAACAAAAGAAACCTCATTGTGAATTGCTACTGACTCAGCAATGCCCATTTTTAGGACCATTTTGCATTTTCTTGAAGTGTGACGCGCCCTCGACACGTTTCATGAGACTTCAGCACAGATCATACAGAAACAAAACTCTTAAAATACAACCGATGAAAGTTTATAAAAGAAAAAACAGGGACATTTTGAATGTTGTTCGAGAGTTAATGCAGGAAACACATCCTGGTTGGTTAGTACAGCATGTGCTGATCTAGAAACTCAACTGAAACCACCTGTGTGTGTGTGTGTGTGTGTGTGTGTGTGTGTCACACTGACACATGCAAATATCTTCATGATTAACACACACACGCCCACAGCAGTGAACACTGCACATCTGTTAGCCAGAAACACAACCGCAACATTACAAAGACGTTAGATGAACATTCACAAATGTGTGCGTCATTCACACACACACCACACACACACACACACACACACACACACACACACACACACCACACACACAGGATCGTTTAGTGAGAAGATAAAAACAGTGATGAACCAGCTCAGTGACTGTGTGCAGAAACTAGTGATGCAAAGTCCGATTCATTTCCTCAAACCGGTTCTTTTCGGACAGTTCGGCTCAATGAATCGGTTCAAAAAGCAAATTTATAGGTTCCTGACATCATCATGCTATGATGTCACTATGCATTTCTTTTCTTATGCACAAATGCAGATATGTTCTACATGTCTAAAGTATAGAAAGAATAAACTCACTGATTTCACTTCACAACTTAAAATATAATCTGCCTGTATAATAAGCCATAGTCAAATTTATTTACATCTCTTGAGGTTTTTGCAGGTTTTAATGAAATGTTATTTAATAACAGTGGTCATAATAAGCACTTTTCCAGTACGTGCCTCAGGCTTGCATGGAATCATCGACTCACTCATCAGACTCCTCGGTAATCCTCGACAGACTTCAACAGTTGTGCGTTTTGCGTCATCAACCCGGAACTAAAGTTTGATTCAGTTCGATTAGTGAACCGGCTCGATCGGTTACTTCCTATGAACCAGTTTCAACCAGCCCAAAAGAAAGATTTGTTCAAAAACCGAACATCACTAGCAGAAAGGGCGACGCATGTAAAAACACTCTGAATCACATGATCTGCCACCCATCCGACCGGTTAGTGAGCGTTAGTGATGCGCGGATCGGCTCAAACGTCACCCGAATCCACTTCTAAAAATTAGTCATCCGCCCGCCACCCACCCGCACCTATGATTTTCTCTGATTTAGATATTCGCACCCGATCATCATATTACAGTAATTCAAATCCTCAGTGTTCAGAGTGAGGATTATGGTAACATATTGCGCTGAACTCGGCTGCTTTTAAATGAACATTTAGCTATAAAAGTCTTCTTTGGCAACATTACATGTCTTTAATAGAGGGTTACTCCTTTAAAACTTCAACTGGAATGTCATTGTCAATTGCGACTTTTTATCTTGCAATTCTGACTTTTATCGCAAATGCACGTTTATATTCGACAATTCTGACTTTTTTCCTGCAATTACGACTTTTTCTAACAATAGTGAGTTTATATCTGACAATTTTGAGTTTCTCGCAATTACGACTTTTTCTAACAATTCTGAGTTTCTCGCAATTACGACTTTTTCTAACAATTCTGAGTTTCTCGCAATTACGACTTTTTCTATCAATTCTGAGTTTCTCGCAATTACGACTTTTTCTAACAATTGAGTTTCTCGTATATACGACTTTTTCAAACAATTCTGAGGTTTCTCGCAATTACGACTTTTTCTATCAATTCTGAGTTTCTCGCAGTTATGACTTTCTATCAATTGAGTTTCTCGGACTTTTCTAACAATTCTGAGTTTCTCACAATTACGACTTTTTCTATTTCTGAGTTTCTCGCAATTACGACTTTTCTATCAATTCTGAGTTTCTCGCAATTACGACTTTTTCTAACAATCCTGAGTTTCTTGCAATTACGACTTTTCTCACAATTGCAAGTTTATATCTCACAATTCTGACTTGTTTAGCAATTGCAACATTTTTCTAGCAAGTGCGAGGAAAAAAGTCAGAATTGCGATTATTTATTAGTATTTTTTAATTTGTGGCGGAAACAAGTTTCCCTAGATATTTCAGTTTTAAGCACAAACTCACTTCATTTTAATACATTTTTCAGAAACATCCTAAGTCATTTTGCTTCTCCAGTAAATGAATCTTGATATAAGAATGTTTAGATATTTGTATTGGAAAACGAGAAAACGACTGCAGAAGAACTCTTTTTGTCGTGTTTATAGCATGCAATTCACTCTGTCACATGAAAGCGTGTCTGTCGGACGTGAGTTCTTGTGCTAAAATGGAGATTTGAGGGTGGGTTGTGGGTCCCGTCGCTCTCAGAGAGTACCTCTTGCTCGAGGGTGTTGAAGCGGATGCCCGAGTATTCACCCTGTTGGGACCTCAGGCACGGGTAACAGAGGATGCGTTTGAAGGTGTCACGCATGTCCTTCTCACGGTAGGAGTAGATGATGGGGTTCATGAAGGAGTTGCACTCGGCCAGCACCAGGAAGAACTTCTCGTATGTCAGGACGTTGCAGGATTCACAGAGACCGTCCAGCAGAAGCAGAACCAGACCTGGCATCCAACACACCACGAAACAACCTGCCAGAGAGAGCACAAGAGTGATGAACACACACTATAGAAAAATGACATATTATGTGTAACACTCTAGTTTACACATTTTGTGTCAATATTGCATAAAAATGTGTTGGAAGAATTCAATTGTTTTACACATATTATGTGTAGTTTTAAAATTAACACAACCTGTGTATTTGTTCACAGCATCAACACAATCTGTGCAGCCAACAACACCTGTAATGTGTTAATATTACACATTTACACAACTTTGTGTTCATTTCAGAGGTGAAGATCAGACCTCCAAAACCAAGAGCATTGAAGACCAGAGGTGTGGACGAGACCAGACCTTCCAAGACCAAAACAAGACCATTCAATGAATATTGAACATTAATGATGAGTACCTGCTGTTAACAAGCAGAATCACCAAAGGAGAAAACCACAATTTTAAGTTACCATCATAGAGATCAGGGTATGTTTTAGTTGAGCTCTTGACACTTGACTTTATACTATTAAATTTTGTTTGGCTGCTGTAACTAAGTTATAACAGCCAGATAAACAAAGAAAAAATATGGTTTGTTGTTGGTTATGTTTTCACATAATCATTATTTGATCTGAATCACTGAACTCATTTAGAGCCCAATCTCTGAGTTAGATTTACATTATTGATTACAGCAGAACTGTGATTCTACAGCACAAGATCAGCTTTATCAATATAATCTGAATGATTTCTTAAAAGTAGTTCTGATTTTTAAAAAAAAAAAAAAAAAAAAAAAATCTTTCTTTTAGACTCACACAGACATCAAGAATCAGCCTGTGAATCTCAACAACGGTGACAAGCAACATATTCTGATCAACAGATCAACTCTGAACATTAGAAAACAAGCTACTAAAAAGTCACATAAAACAGAACAAAATAAAATAGTGAGAATAAAGGAAATTACTAAGACAATTCAGCTCATAATTTATTGATGCAGCAATGCATGATGGGAGGCATGGATGAATTTTGATTGGTGGCTCCCAGAATGCACTGCAGCATGCTTTATGATGGTCACCACTGTTGAGATTCACAGGATGATTCTTGATGTCTGAGTGTGCCTAAAACCAAGATTCTTTTATTCATAACAACTTTTGTGAAATCCTTCAGATTATATTGATAAAGCTGATCTTCTGCTGTAGAATCACAGTGCTGCTGTAATCAATAATGTAAATCTAACTCAGAGATTGGGCTCTAAATGAGTTAGGGTTAGGGTTATGAGTTTTTTCTCTTTGCTTGTCTGGCTCTTATAACTCAGTTACAACAGCCCAAACACAATCTAATATTAAAAAGTCAAGGGTCAAGTGCTCAACTAAAGCAAACCCTGATCTCCATTAAAAATTGTGATTTTCTTTGGTTCTGCTTGTTATCATCAGATCACCTTTCTGACACATTAACTGTGTTAAAATCATTACACAATAAATGTGTCAGAATTAACACAACAAGCGTTGTCCCTAAACTCACACACTGATGTGTAAGACTTTTCTTTTCTTTTCTTTTCTTTTTTTCTTTCTTTGACTGGACTTGATAAAGAGATCATTGCAAATTTGGTCTTCATGTTCAGAAGTAGCACAGGTGTTTTATTTTGTTGTTGTTTCCTCTTTCCTTCAATGATTCTGTCTGTTAACAGCAGGTGTTCATCACTACTGCTTGAATGACTTAATTCTTCATTATCTCATTAATTATCTCATTATCATACCTCCATACATGGAGGGTCTGGTCTTGACTACACCTCTGGTTAACCTTCCTGACACATTTACTGTGTTTAAATCATTGACTCAATGAATGTGTCAGAATTAACACAAGCGTTGTCCCTAAACTCACCCATTGATGTGTAAGAATTTAACACAATTTGAGTCAGTTTTAACACATTGTAACCATCTAAGAGTGCATAATCTGAAACATACAGTAGCTATGTTTGCATCCACCTATTTTTACGTGCATTTTGGGATATTGCATTTAAAAAAAAAAAAAAACACTGAATGGAAATGCCAAGATGTGCATAAATTCTAAAAATGCACATGAAAATGTTGCACTCAACTGAGTCAGAGAAATTGCTTATGCAATATGAAAACATGCGCATATACGATGGAAACACTTTTACTGAATAAATTCCTTGATGCGCATCAAAAAAGATGGGATGACAGAACTGAAGCGATCTCGTTGCACAGCATCTGAAATGCTGTTTTTGGTCTTTCTGTAATGCCTGAGCAAAGTGTGTTTTATTCACAAACACCAGCATCTGAATGCAAGATAACATGACAGCTTTTATTGTGCTTCATCTGCAAGCTTTGAGGCACAAGCAAATGATTATACAGTGGCTTCTACAGCAGCACATTTTTCTTAATGATATTTAGCGCAGGTTTATCAGAAGTGATGATTTTGTTCTCTTCGACTCAATGGATGGAAACAGTGCTTTATTATTTAAATGTTTTATGTGATATTCCAAATTTACACACAAGTTAAATTCGCAAACTTTGGATGGAAACACAGCTATTGACTTGCAAAATAAATGTTTAGGATTTTGGCAAAATCTTCCAGGAATGTCCCATGTTTGTTGGGAGCGACAAAACGTGAAAAGAAAAGAGGCTGGGATCGTGAAAACATGCAGGTCCGGTTGGACGAGCCCGGACATTCCTTCCTCCCCCAGATCCTGTTTATGAATGTTGACAGTGCTGCTGTGTGTTTTTCTCCAGAAGGGGTGTTACCTGAACACATTCAGACTGTTCGCTCTTAGAGTTTAACTTCAGAGTAACTCTGAGGACTGTCTTCAGAGGAACTCTGGATCTACAGCAGTAGCTTCTAGTGACACCCTCCCATTTTATTAGCAGCACAAAATTCCCCTATTGAGAACAGAGCATCCATCAATGACAACAGAATGACACTGATAATTATAATTAAAGATAATTATAACTATAATGAGGCAACGGGAAGTGGCGTCTCTGTTTGTCTCTGTTCTGAACGAGGGTTACATATGTTCAGTCACATTCAACATTACATGCGAAGGGAGCGTAGACCACCCTGATGGTTGATGTGTGCAATGGCTACATCATTGTCTGTCTGGACCAGGACATGCTTGTCTTTAAGCTGCAATTTGAAGTGGCACAGAGCAAGCCATACTGCTAGCAACTCAAGGTAATTGATGTGCCAATGCAGTTGAGGTCCTATCCAGGAGCCCATACTGCATGCCTGTTGCACATGGCAGCCCAGCCAATGGCAAAGCAATCTGTTCAGGGGAGACCACAACATGCCTGGACACTTGTACAAGGGAAACTCCTGCCCATGGAAAAGCAAGGTCTGAGCATAGGCTGAAGGTTTGGCAGCAGGATGGGGTGAATGTAACCTAGTGAATGAATCAAGGCCATGCCCACCTCAGGACTTGAAAGCATAGCGTCCTTGAACCGTACCCCACTGACCACTGGCAATAAGAGGGGGATGAAAGTTGCAAAGCATAGCATCACACACTACCATCTGCCCCTACTTGTTGACCCAGAAATAGAGGAAACTGCTCCTTACTGCAGTAGCCGTAAAGTCAGTGGCGGAACAGAAATTTAACTCAAAATATACTCCACCCGGTCCTCCTCCAGGGGAAGAGCAAATCCCTCCATTTCCAGGCTGATCATCTCAGGCCGACCATTTGGAGGATTGAACGGCGGCTGAGACGGGCGTCGTCATCTTCCTGCAGCAACTCAATATCACAGTAGAGCTGACCAGCAGAGTATTTTTTTTTTTGCAGGGGACGGATGCCCTTGGGCGATGAGCAGGGGCAGCCCACAATGCATGTCGGGGCACGCTCTTGACAGCCTCAGCCTGCTTCTGGACTGTGGAGAACAGCTGGGCACAGTCCTCGACAGTGTCGCCGAAAAGGCCGCCTTGTGAGATGGGAGCATCAAGAAAGTGCACTTTGATGACATCTCGCACCTCTGCAAGGTTTAGCCTGGGGGTTCTTCTGGACCACCAGGGTGGACACTGTCTAGCCAAGGGCCTGTGCTGTGACTTTCATCACGGTCAGTCACCATGCGCAAGTGTCTGCGTCAACACCGGCTCAGAACTACCCTTGTGGCTTTGTGAGTGCTTTGGCCTGGTAGACTTGCAGGGTGGCCATCGCATGCAGGGCAGAGGTGGCCTGTCCAGCAGCACTGTAAACCTTAGCAGCCAGAGCTGCTGTTATCTTACAGGTGCTGGACGGGAGTTGTGGATGACACCACCAGGTTGCAGCCCTTTGCAGGCATGCACCGCAACTGCACACTGCACCTGGGGAATCCTCACAAACCCCCTGACTACCCGACCATTAAGGGTAGTGAGAGAGGAAAAACTTTTGGTGAAGATTTTGGCATGTTTGGCCTTCCATACGGGCACTAATTTGCCAAAATTTTTCATGCAACTCTGGGAAGAAAGGAACAGGGGTGGGGCAAGGCGATTGCAGCATCGCACTGATCCCCCAGAAACCAATCATCCAGTCATGATTTCTCAGAGTGAGTCTGAGCACGCAGCGACACGGGCAAGCATGGCTGCTAACTCTGAATCTGCAAAAGCAAACACTGCAGAAGCGGGAAGCTCAGCGTCATCTTCATCTCCAGAGCGCTGCATCACATTAGGAGTATCCGTCTTACCCAATATCATGACGACAGTCTTTATGAGGTTGAACACAGTCTCCTTGTGTTTGACCTGAGAGGTGTGCTGGCTCATCCGGTGGTTCTTGCACCGGACGTAGATGAAGATGCGTGTGTAGACGGCCACCATGACCGCGAAGGTCAGCAGGTTCAACACGGCCCAGAACACAAGGTAACTGCGGCTGTAGAGCGGCGCCATGGTGGAGCACTTCTGAATGTTGCACACGCAGTGCCATCCCATAGTGGGCACCAGACCCATCACTATGGCGATGAGCCAGATGCCGATGATGAGCAGCACGACCCTGTGGTTGGTAATTTTACTGTGCGGCTGCATGGTGAAGATGGTCTGGTGTCGCTCCAGAACGATGGCCATCAGATTAATCACAGACGCTGTCAGACTGGTGACGATCAAACCCTAAAGAAGACACAAAGAATTTAGAGAGTGACTAGAGAGTACATCAGCTTCAGTTTGGATCCAGCCTCTTAAGAAGACCTCAGATGACCAACACCTATGAAGAGATGGCGCCAACTCCTGCGAGGACTTCAGACTTCAGAAGACGCAATCATCTGGATCAACATGCACACCTGCCCAATTTCTATATATCCTAATTATTGTTAATGTAATTCATTTTTCCAGGAGCTCATTGCCTCTACCTTCAATTAAACTGCTAACAGTGATTGTAAATTAAACTGCCTAAATTATTACATTATTTGCTAACTGCATTCTTAAATTGTAATGTTGACATGCATTCTCTGTAAAGCTGCTTTGAAATGATATGTATCATGAAAAGCGCTATACAAATAAATGTGAATTGATTTTTTTTTTCCATACAAATGTAATATTTCATATGCATGCTAATGGTGTTGTTGAGGTTTTTTGTTTTTTGTACAATCACTCTATAAATGTTTGAGGTCATATTGACCCCAAACACATTGAGTGTCAACAGAAAACTAGAACCATAAGAGGGTTAACAATTTCAACCATTTTTTCAAAATGTAATAAAATCTAAAAATTTTATCTTTTATTAAATTTTATAAAACTTAGTTTTTATACAAGTTACAATTTTATTATAAATAGTAATATATTTATGTCATAATTTCCTCATGTCCTGTTGCTCAACCACACTGATTTCAGATGTACTTACCTCGGGAATATTCAACAAATATAAACGCTTACTCCAACACACCTTCATTGGTGTGTCAAACACCTGAATCTCTGTGCAGTTTCTATTGCTAAACCAGTCATGGTTACTCTATTCAGCACCAACATTACTCATTAAACACCAATCCCAGACACTCCCAAACCACAGCCTTACCTGACGGACAAACCACTGATATATGGAGAGCTTGATGGTCCAGGGGCCGGTGTGGAACATCAGGTACAAGTAGGAGATGCCGGAGAACAGATCCACGGCTGCCAGGTTTCCCAGCAGATAGTATATGGGGTAATGAAACCTGCGGTCCATGAAGATGGGCATCATGACCAGGATGTTGGCGAAGATTGCAAAAAAACAAACGAGCAGTCCCAGGGAAACCACCACAACGTCTTTCGTCCGCCATGTGTCACTGATGTTCTTCTTGCTGAGATTGTAGAAGAAAGTTATAGACTCGTTGTAGTGGCAAATCATCGTGGCAGACAGCGATTGGTCCATGGAAGACAGCAGAGCGGGTGATTGGCTGGGATCTGATAGTTGGGAGTGAAGGGGAGGGGCCTTCAAGTGTCAGAGGTCGTTCATGGAGGCATGGAGCTGTGAACCTTCAGTCTGAAGAATCGGATCTACTGTGATAGAGAAAAAATACAAGGAGTGAGTATTATTCAGGTTTTTAATCACCAACCCAGATAGCAACACTGTGTCAGCCCAGATTCGGCCCACATCTGGCACATGTGTCATGATGATCTGGCCCACATGCTGCAATGAATTACGGCCCTTGTGTGGACCGCTTCTGTTTGCCAGATCTGAGCTACAAGCAGGCCACAGCAATGCCACAAGTCAGCCAAGAGCAAAGAAATAAACCTAAACTGGACCTTATCTGAGCCACAAAAAATCTGTGTATATTAAGTATAGAGTCATCTCAGCCTTATAAGCATGTTATCAAGCAGAATCTACGGTGGCCGAGAGAGCTCAATGTGCTGCAAACGAAGAAAACACATGCAAATAGAAAAAACACCAGCAAATGAAGAAAACATCTCCATCAGCACATGCGCTGCAAAGTTCACAACACATGCAAATACAGAAAAGCACTGCAAATAGCACATACCAGGCCCGGCGACCTCAAGCCCCTTCTGCGATGATCTGAATGATGATGATGATGATGATGATGATGATTAGGCTACTTTTGAAATTAATATTTTAATTTGCCCCGCAATAATTTATAGCGCATCACGCATAATATATAAGATAACTCCTCATTTACAAAAAAAAAAAAAACCTACATATGGGCCACAAGAGAAATATTAAGAAATAAATTAGGGTTAAATCGTGTTATCAGAACATGTTAAAGTAGAGCTCTCTTCGCTTTTGTTTTTACTTTCACTTTCTGCAGTGAATAAATGACTGGGATTTGAGACATAAAATCAAGTAAATTATTAAAAAATATATTATTTATTATTAATAATATTTTTTTATGCAAAATAATACCCCACAAATCGTTTGTCCTGAGGCCAGGAGTGGCACAGACCACAACTAAAATGTTTACTCTTCAGTGGTGTGAACCTGAAAGGTGAGTTTGGTTTATCGTATGTGGATTATGAGCAGGCCTATTTGCAGCGCGTTTCTGTATTTGCATGTGTTGTGACCTTTTGCAGCGGATTTGTTGTCAAACTGATGAAGATGTTTTCTTTATTTGCTGGTGTTTTTCTATCTGCATGTGTTTTCTTCATTTGCAGCACGTTGAGCTCTCTCGGCCACTGTAAGAATCACTAAAGGAAAGAAGAGAACAGAAAAAGAGACGAGCAGAAACACAAGAACTACAACTGACTTCAGTCACAGCCTTACATGAAATCAACTGAAGATGAAAGACATTAAATCTCTGAAGATCTGATTAAACAACTCCACAAACAGCATTACCAGCTTCACTTATTACTAACCAGATTGACTTTATTTATGTTAGACATCAACAAAAGTTGTTATTGAGAATTAACAGAAGTTTAACTCTAATGTGTTTCATTTGAAGTCACCATAACGGTGATCAGTGTTTCCATCAGTTGGGCTCTAAACTCTTATTATACATTTGCTTTTCTGTCTGCTGTGACAGTGTTTTTGTTAAACTCATTTACAGTAGCAAAGGAAGCTGAAGCAAATAACATCAGATGATGATGGTTGTCTGTTGATTGTTTTGTAGTCATCATTGAATGGCCTGATGTCATTTGAATCTAATGACTGTGTTGTGCTTTAATATGTTTACATTATAAACCCTGTCTTACATGAGTTCCTGCAGCAATTAGTTAGATTTTAACAGACATCAAGAATCACTGTATGAATTTCAACTATGTGACAATCAAAAGTGCCATGCTGCAATGCATGCTGGGTGTTTTGTACTATGCTGGTACCCAGCATGCATTGCATTTTTGATTGCCACCATTGTTGTGATTCATACGCTGATTCTTGATGTCTCAATAAAACTATGAGTATTTAATAACATGAACTCATTTTAAACTGATCTTCTTTTTTTTTTTGCTAAACTTTTTTTTTGCTGCTTAAACACATTTTGCATAGAACAAAATTTCGGTCGTTTCCAATTTTCATTTTCGTTCCTTGATCCGTTCAGAGCCCTGCCAGAAATTATATTACATCTTGTGAAAGGAGCATTATAGGTCCCTTTTAAAGACAACTGTCTGTTTTACGTTTTCTGAAATGTTATGATTAGATATGCAGATGAGGTTATCTAATTAAATATGCACTCATTTGTATACATTTCCCAAAAAAAAAAAAGTTCACATGAACTGAAGCACTATCAACAGCAGACAAAACTCAAGAAGTAAGCTAAACTTAAAACAGTCATTCAGAGTAAAGCTACACAACACTCACTGTTTCCTCACGCCCCGCTGGTTATACTCTACTCGAATCTCATGTCCTGATCAGGCGTGCACTCGCTTCACTGATGCCTCTCTGTGCGCACAAACTCACCTGTACTGGGGGAGGGCGGGGCCAAACGAGCCCCTGAGGATGCAGCTGATTGGATGCAGGTGATGTGACTGACAAATGAATGAGGAAGAGAATATTTTTAACTTTGAAGCTTTGTGTGTGTGTGTGTGTGTGTGTGTGTGTGTGTGTGTGTGTGTGTGTGTGTGTAGGGGTTTGATTTTGGATTATCTTCAACATTATTGCTTTCCCGCAACGTCTGATTCACCTGCACGAGAAATCTAGTCGTGATTTGATGTCACTGGATGCTCAGCGTTTCTGACAATCACTGCAACATCAACACATCTAGAACTTGATTTGATTATTTCGATTTGTTTAAAAGCTGATTTCAGTATGTCTACAGAAGCAATAAGTTTGTCTATAGCTATGTTTCCATCCAAAGTTGTGCAAAGTTGGAATTTCTTATAAAACTGCAACTGCAGTAATCCAATTTTTTTTAACAAATTTATTCAGTATTTTTACCTTTCTGCTCTATAAACATGAACGCATCTATTCAGATCCTATTTGCCGCATTCACACTGCAGTTAAATACGGATTCACTCCACTTCTCATTTTGCAGTGTGTTTGTGGCCTGGTGCTTCTGCTGAGATCTAGATTGGGCTCTCGCTTTAGGGTTCTGGATGGAGGAACCTTGTTGATCCAGAAGAGCAGAGCGTTCTCCCAGCTCCTGCGGGCCCAAACTGATCCATCCCTTTTTTTATAATGATTTTAAATCCATAAACCTTCAGTGTCCCACTTTAATATTAGGCGTTCTTAACAACTATGTCTTACATTATAACATAAGTACAATGTACATATTGTGTTCATATTGTATTGTAAAAAAAACTTTTGCTGCTATTGAGGTGGATATGTAAGGTTAGGGACAGGTTTGGTGGTATGGGTAGGTTTAAGGCGTAAGGGAACGGTCAACAGTGTAATTATAAATGTAATTACAGAAATTTAGTACAGATGTAATTACATGCAGGTGAATTTTTTTAAATATAAGTACACTGTAAAAACATGTATGTACACAATAAGTGCATTGTATCAAATGATTAATTTAAATGTAAGTACATAGTAGTTAAAGACATGAGCATCAGAGCAGTGAAACACTGACCTTCATCACACCTGCACTAACACGATTCGTCCTGTAGAGGGCGCTACACACTAGAAAACTACGTTCAGGGATTCTGAGGGTCTGTGGAAATTACACACTGCACTTTACAGCTGATATATATATAATTAAATCAATCATATGTCTCAACAGTTAAAAATAAAACTATAAAAGTGTGTTTTTTTATATATATATTTCTATGCACCTTTAGCTGCTCACATTCTATGTAAAAAAATTAAACATTATACAAATGCATTTATATTATTAAAAATTAAATTTAATTAAAACATTTCAAGGATATATAACTATCATTAACAGTAGGTAGAAAAATATACAGTCAACATAATAGCTAATATTTTCAATACTGAAGCACGTTACATGAATATGCAATAGCCTATAGTGCATATATTTAGCTAAATGCTCCTCTCTGAGTTCATTTTTGTAGCTGACTAATCAGTTTTTAGACATTGGGATCCTCCTCAAAGACTCAACTGTTCGGATCCGGAGCTGACGTGAGATCCGTCATGTCCTGGGCGGGACTCCAGAGGGCGATCTCTCTGCAGAAGAAGAGGAGGAAGAAGAAGAAGAGGAAGAAAAAGGGGTCCACGCTGCCTTTGGCTACGCTGTCGCTCGGCAACAGGAGAAGAGCATCTCTGTCTCCAAAGAGACTGTTGCTAGGCGACGGCAGGAGGATGTCAGCGCTGCAGAAGAGAATAGGCTTGTTCGACTTGAAGCAGCGCTGCACAGACCGATCGGTGCATGACGTCAAAGTACTGCAAGCTTAAAGTTTGAAGGCAATACAGTTCATCAGAAAAAAAAAAAAAACAGAGAGATAATCTTGCTAAGGTGTTTTAATTTGTTGATAATATGTTTCTAGTTTGATTGACCACATTGCTGGCATGTTTTAAGATGTTGCTTACATGATTCTAACATGATTTAGTACGTTGTTAGCATTATTTAACATATTTCTAACATAAACCCGCTTTTAACATGATATAACACATTGAGTGCGTTTACATGCACCCTCATAATACGATTATAATGGGATTTTGGCAATATTGCGATTAAACTTCACCTCATGTAAACGCAATACTTCGGTTAAAGTAATGCGATCAAGCTCATAATCATAGTAAGCATAATCGCATTAAACTAGGTGGCGTACGCCAATTTTAATCGCAATAAACAGGCATGTAAACACCTTAATCGCTTCATTCCCGCTCTGACTAAAGTGCACACGTGCTCGGATGTACACGGATATCATGTTTTGTTCACACAACTTCATGTAGTGGAGAAAAGTCATCTCTTTCTTGCAGATGAAGATGAAGAGGCAGAGTTCCAGAAGTTAAAATAAGACTTTATTGAACAAAGCAACAAACCCAAGACGCCTGCAGGACATCTGAATTCATCTCTGGCCAGGGCCATTCTTACACATTTCTCATATCTACTAACCAAATAGACTCTTATCATGCAAAAAAAAAAAAAAAAAAAAAATCAACATCTTTCTTATCGTCCCCTTAAATCTGCATTACCTCGTAACATGGGCAATGACCTGCTTCTGACCCTCATATCATAAGTTCAGATATTTATTCTTTGTAATGTGTGAAAAGTATTGATATTAAAAGTTAATAATTGAATAATCAAAATACAATTAATATGGCCAATCAATAAAATCTGAAGCAGTCTCTGTAGTGATCATTGAAAATGTATAACCTGTGCCCACTTAGGAAAGGATGAAGTCCTTCTGCTCGGATCAGGAATCAGTTTGGGCTGCTGTTTGAGTGTTTCCCTCCTCATCCAATGCATTTGCTCTGTCAGTCTGAAGGCATTCAAGGCTTTGGTGTCATGGTGTGACAGTGGTTTGACTCTGGATGCTGTTGTCTCTGCCTCTCCTCAGTCTGACTTTTGGTCAAGCTGTGGAGGAAGCAATTGTGCATAATGACAGCATGTTTTCTCACTCATTTCTGCATTGACTCAGTCTTTGTCCATATCAGCCCCTCAGAAGTTTTCAACTTCCTCTTTCAGGGGTGATGAAGGCCCATCAACCAATGTTCACTTGTTGCACAGTCCAGTTTCTGTCATTTGGTAGGTCAAGGCATCTGCCTCAGAAGTCATCTGGTGTCATCTAGAAATTAAACACTCAGAGATCCGCATTAATCAAATGTATCCTTTATAAATTCTACAACAATCTCTTTTAATTGTCTCTTAATTTCAGAAGTCTCATCTGATTGATAACAGCAGTTTCCCCATGCTATTTTAAAGGATTAGTCCACTTTTAGATCAATTTTTCCTGATAATTTCCTCACCCCCATGTCATCCAAGATGTTCATGTCTTTCTTTCTTCAGTCGAAAAGAAATTAAGAAATTAAACATTCCAGGATTATTCTCCTTATAGTGGACTTCAATGGCCTCCAAACAGTTGAAGGTTAAAATTACAGATTCAGTGCAGCTTCAAAGAGCTTTAAACGATACCAGATGAGGAATAAGGGTCTAATCTAGCGAAACCATAGGTCATTTTTGAAAAAAAAAAATTCAACTGTATATGCTTTATGTTTAGAATCTTTTTATTAGGGAATCCAACAATTCAACAATCATTATACATAGCTTTTATGATTCCTCATTATAAACATAAGGAAGAAACAAACACAAAATAACAATATATAAAAAACAACAAAGCAAAACAATCCCCATACCACCCTAGGGACTTTTATCACATTAATGGGACAATCAATGCTATACAGTTGCTCAAGCTACGCTATCAAGGTAATGGAGAAGGGGAAACCAAATTTTATCAAATTGATCCAGCTTGTTTAACAGAGAAAAACGAATTCTTTCCAGATGTAATAACCTTATCATTTCATCAAACCACAATTTAACAGTAGGGGCTTTGGAGTTCTTCCAAAACTTTAGTATTAGTTTCTTTGCAATAATAAGCCCATAGGACAACAACTGTTGTTGAGATTTTTGAAAAGATGTGAGGTTATTTAAGATTCCAAATATCACCACAAGTGGATCAGGCTCTAATTCAACTTGTAACATTTCTGACAGAATTTGAAAAATATTAGTCCAAAATGGAATTAACTTGGAGCAGAGAGCATAGTGGCTTCCTCTGTCTGACATTTATCACATATTGGGGAAACATCTGAAAAAAATCTATTCAGTTTTGTTTAGAGTAGTGGAGTCGATGAATAATCTTAAATTGAATAAGGCAATGACGAGAGTTAACAGAGCATTTATGAATATTCTCTAATGCATTAACCCATAGCTCGTCACTAATCTCCCCCCCTACTTCCTGCTCCCACTGTGATCTTATATACTGTGTAGAAGGTGAAGTTGTGGATAGTAGTGAGTTATACAGTAGAGAAATCAAGTGACGAACCCCATTTCCAAGCCTTAAGAGCTCATCAAGCTTCGCAGAAACAGCCTCACTAAGACAAGGCAAATGCTTTCTTACATAATCCCTGAGCTGCAAATATCGGAAAAAATTGTTTTTATGCAAACCGTATTTGGCCTGTAGTTGACTAAAGGAGGCAAAAGAACCGTCAATAAATAGATCACCAATATTTGAATCTCTCACTTTGTGAAAGCAGAGTCCATGGTAGAAGGAGTAAATGAGGGGTTCCCTCCAATTGGTAAGGAAAGATAAGGACTTTATTGCAAATGTTGATCTAATCTGCTTCCAAATGCGAATAGTACTATGGATTATACAATTATTATTATAGGCCAGCTTAGCTATTTTTGTAGGGGACAAGATCACCGCCCCAATATCATACGGGCTACATGCTTCTCTTTCCATTTGGATCCAAGTGGAGTGTGTAAAGCTGTGATCTAACCACATTATGATAGTACGAAGAGCACAAGAATAGTAATACAGAGAGAAATTAGGGAGTGCCAATCCGCCTACCGCTTTGGGTTTACAAAGGTGAGCTTTGCTTATTCTATGAGCTTTAAAATCCCACAAAAAAGGAATAATGATTGAATCCAGTTGCTTGAAAAAAATCTTAGGTAAAAATACAGGAATGTTTTGAAAAAGATAGAGAATTTGAGGTAGAAAAATCATTTTAATAATATTAACCCTTCCTACTAAGGAGATAGGAAGTGATCCCCAAAACTGAATATTATTTTTCAATTTGGACACTAGGGGGGGGAAGTTGGCTTTGAATAATGATTGAAAATCTTTCGTAACCTCAATTCCTAAATAAGTAAATTCATGATGTGTTAATTTAAAAGGAAAGTTTTGCGCAACAGAAAGATCTCGTACCTTTATAGGCATTAATTCGCTCTTAGACCAGTTTATCCTGTACCCTGAGAACGTACCAAAATGAGAGATAACTTTTAAGATACTTGCGATAGTAACCTGAGGTTTAGTAATATATAACAGAATATCATCAGCATATAATGAAATTTTACTTACTGTATTCTTTGTGTTATATCCATGGATATTGGGATCGGATCGAATAACGTGTGCTAAGGGCTCAAGTGCCAAAGCAAAGAGTAAGGGAGATAAAGCACAACCTTGTCTAGAACCCCTATGTAGTTGAAACGTTGAAGAGAGCATCTTGTTAGTAAGAATTCTTGCACAGGGCTTGCGATAAAGAATTTTTATCCACTTTTCAAAACTATCACCAATATCAAATTTTTTCAAAACTGCAAACAGATAAGGCCACTCTAATTGATCAAAAGCCTTCTCTGCGTCAAGAGAAATAATAACAAGATCCTCTGTGTGTGTGTTGTGGGAGTACATTATATTAAAAAGACGTCTAAGATTGGAAAAGGAGTGCCTATTTGGTATAAAACCTGTCTGATCAGGGTGAATGAGTTTATCAATTACAGACCCAAGCCTGATGGATAATTGGCCTATAACTACCTACTTCTTCTGAATCTTTACCCTTTTTAAGTAATACAGTTATGGTAGCCTCATTTAAAGAAGGAGGCAAAATGCCCACAGTATTTGCATGGGTATACATACAAAATAAATAAGGTGATAAAAGATCACTGAATTCTTTGTAGAATTCACTAGGGTACCCATCGGGGCCCGGGGCCTTTCCACACTTCATTGACCCAATTGTATTTTGTATTTCAGAGACTGAAAGTTCAGCATTGAGGAGGTCGTGATCTTTCTGAACTAGAGTAGGGAGGTCACAACTATCCAAGAAGTTTTTTATAGCCAAGTCATCTATTAAGGCCCTAGAGGAATATAATTCCTCATAGAATTGTTTGAATCTGCTATTAATGTCCTTATGAGACGTTAATATAACACCATTTTTTGACTTAACTTTGCTTATAGTATGATCACTTTCCATTTTCCTAATTTGTCGAGCCAATAATTTATGAGGTTTTTCACCCAATTCAAAAAATTTTTGTTGTGTAAATAAAAATCCCCTAGTTATGCGATCCGAAAGAATCTGATTGTATTTAAACTTAATAAAAATCTTCTTATAGATCTCCATGGATGGGAATGCCGCATTTCTTATCCAATCTATTAATTTGTTGTTCCAGATCTGCCAACTCAGCCTTTTTCTTTCTTTCTAGCAGCCTGAAAAGAAATTATGCAACCCCTGATATAAGCTTTCATGGTTTCCCACAATATTCCAGGAAGATCATTCATCTCGAAGAAAAAGAAATTTGTTTTCCAACAGTAGCCACATTCAAATCCAGACTCAAAACACATCTTTTTATCATGCATTTGCTGATTGAGCACTGTGCTATGTCCGAACTGTTTGCACTTTATTTTATACGTATTATCTTTTATTCTTTTAATTCCTTTTCCTGTTTCATTTCATTTTTAATGTATTTTATATCTTTTATGTATCATCTTGTTATTCTAACTTTTAATGCATTTTAAATACTGCTGTCTGGTTGAAAGAGCTGGAGAATTAGGAAGAAAGTGATTAGGTTAAATTTGGTAAATTTGGATAAGGGGACAAACCATGGGGAAATTTAAGCTGTAGTGCATGGTTAAGATATCTCTGGATTACAGTCAGGACACTTTCCAAAGGGGAAATTTGAACTGCTTGCATAGGTAAGATATCATCGGAAGGGGGATTAGGCTGTGTGGTGCAGTTTGAGGTGTCTTGGCAAAAGGGAGATTGAAACTGTGTTTATCAGTTTGAAGTGCCTTAACAGGTAGCAGTCCTGTCGTGTGAGGAAGATCCATTCTGATCCGCTCTGATGGATAGATCTGTTTAGATCCAACTCTGATGGACACAACAACAACAACAACCAACAACAAACTCCTTGAGACTTCTAGCTCTTCCATCCAGATAGCAAATTCTCTGTTTTTACTGTTATTTCTATTCCTTATGTTCTATTTTTATTATTCTTTTTATGTAAAGCACTTTGAATTACCATTGTGTATGAAATGTGCTATACAAATAAAATTGCCTTGCCTTGCCTTGCCTTCTTATAAAATTACAAAACTGTGGTTCCTTTAAAAGCTGTGGGTCCAGTTTCCATATCCTGTCACAATGAGGCAAATTAGCTAGATTTAAAGAGAATGAAAGAGGAGCATGATCTGAGATCACTATATCATGATATGCAACCTTACTAGCAAGTGACACCAATTTAGCATCAGCCAAGAAATAATCAATTCTAGTATATACATTATGAACATTGGAATGAAAAGAGTATCTGTTTTGAGGGTTAAAATTCTCCAATATCAAACAAATTAGAATTATTAATATTCCTTCATAAAATGCTGGGAATTAGAGGTGCTCTACGGGACGATGATCTATCCAGATATGGATCCAAAACTAAATTCAAGTCACCTGCAATGAGTAGGTTTGTTTGCGAGATGTCAGGGATTTGAGCGAAAACATGCTTAAAAAATGAAGGTGAGTCTGAGTTAGGGCCATAAATATTAACCAGCGTTATGGGTAATGAATATAAATCTCCAATAACTATTAAATACCTTCCCTCCTTATCTGCGATAGTTGTTTATGAGTGAATGGAGTGCCCTTCCTGAAGAGTATGGCCACCCCTCTTGATCTAACTGCACATGTAGAATGATAAGTTTGACCAATCCATCTACATCTTAGCTTTATGTATTCATTTTTATTTAGGTGCGTTTCTTGGAGAAAAATTATATCACTAGATAACATCTTTAGATGTGCCAATACCTTTCCCCCCCCTTTTAACTGGGTGATTTAATCCTTTAACGTTCCAAGTAACTACAGTAAATTGTCTCCCCTTATCCTGCTGCATTAAGTTATCCTGCGTGGCGTAGGTTCATTCAGTTTGTTGATAAACCCCATCAGTGCGAAATGCATGGTCAAATCCTGAGTATAAATGTCCCAAAACAACCCTCCCTTTAACATACTCTTGAGAGAAAGCTTCAGAGTAAGGCGCGACCCCACTAAGGAAGTTACAAAATAAAAAAAAAAAGAACACAGAACAGCAATAACAAGATATTGAGAAATAGACATTCACCATGCTAACTTCCCTCACTAAACCCTTCTAATAATAGAAGTTTAGAACAGCCCCGCAACAGGCAGATATTGTGTGCTCAAAAAAATCAAGACTTGACAAAATTTAAAACTTATGAAAAGAGATATAAAATAAAGATAAAGATTCTGTAAGGTTAATCATACCGTATTTGCTGCAAAATGAACTAGAAGACAGCTTCAAAGAGAACATACTAAAATAACT